>CM060924.1:465690453-466290453 GCA_030737875.1 Allium sativum | reverse complement strand
GTTCAATATATAAAAATCATATTTTTATGCCGAAGTTCAATATATAAAAATCATATTTTTATGCCGAAGTTCAATATATAAAAATCATATTTTTATGCCGAAGTTCAATATATAAAAATCATATTTTTATGCTTTAAAAATCAATTCTTTTTCCTTTTTAAAAATCAAATCTGTTACTTTTTAAAAAATCAAACCTGTTACTTTTTTTTAAAATCAAATCTGTTTCTTTTTTTTTTTTTTTTTTTTTTTAAATCAAATTAAAAACAGTTTTCTAACTAAAATAAAAACAGTTTTCTAACTGTAAAAAAAATTCAGTTTTTAAATTCTAAAACAAAGAAACAGTTTTTAAAATTCTTAAAAAAAAATGCAGTTTTGCTCTTTTAAAAAAAAACAGTTTTAAAAACCTTTTTCAAAATTAGAATTACAGAATTGAAAAATAAAAATAAAATAAAGTAAAGTAGAAAAGAAAAAAAAAAAACTTACTGCCGAAGAAACAGGGGGGGGGGGGGGGTCTTCACTGCGTCGGAGGGTTTCGAGGTATGGACGGCGGCTTCATCGTCGTCAGCGAGGGGGAGGGCTTCGTCGGTGATGTCTCGAAGGGGGGGGGGGGCTGGCGAATTGAAGGAGGAGGAGGGCGGTGGCTTCCAGGGGGCTCGAACGGGGTGGCGCTGCTTCGGGATGAGGCGGCTTCGGGTTGTCGTTCGGTGGGAGGAGGATGAACGGAGGGCGGCTTCCAGGGTTTTGGCGGCGGCGATGGTTCGATTGCGGTTTTTCTCTTTTTTTTTTTTTTTTTTTTTTTTTATCTGATGGATGAATCAGGTTTTGGGGAAATAGGGGGGGGGCCAGAGTCAAAAGGAGGGAGTTATTATATTTTTTTTTTTTTTTTTTTTTTATTTAATTATTTTATTTTCGAAGAAGTTGACTTTTCACACATGACCTCTAAACGAGGCCCACCGCCTGTCGTCCATAGCGTTTCACCCCCATTCCGAACACAATGGGATATGCCACGCAAGCTGATTCGGCTGTTACAATCAGTTTCCGTTAAATTTACATTTAAATCTCTATATTGAATTTTAAACGTACATTTCAAATTACCGGGGTCACATACTAACTAGAAAAATTCCAGAAAAATATTTTCTAGCTTCGTATTGACGATACGGTCCTAACAAAACTAGTTTCGTCGAATTCTGAGACCGTTGGAAAAATGGCCATTTTCCAGTCGATTGAAATCAACTGAAACTGGTCAAACGCGTTTTCCTTTGCCACGCTCACATATTGATTCGAAAAATTATGAAATTTGAAACCTAGTAATAATTCGACATCACGGACCCAACAAAAGTGGTTTCGTCGAAATCCGAGGTCATTTGCAAAATGTCCATTTTTAAGGGCCTGAATTCCATAGCGACTATTCAGAATTTTCAACTGGACATATCTTTTGATTCCTGATATGAAATCTTGATTTTTCGGATTCGTTAGAAAGATATTCACTATTAGATTCCATTATTTTTGGTTTCACTAAAATCCGGATTGTTTTGCACCCGGTACATTCAATTGAAGTTTGAAATCGAATTATCGAACTACCGCGCCATTTTCAATTCCTTTTAATTATATATAATTATTATATATTCTAACGACGACGTATATAATATATACGTTCTAATTCTATTCAAGATAAATTTCACGTCGATATTATTTAAAATAATTCATTTCAAATAATTAAAATTCGCTAATATTGCCAAAATAAAAATTTTAAACTGGCCCAGATTTTACGGGTTGTTACACATAACCTCCCTAATAAAACAACATTGCACATCCTTTTTGGTATAACCAGTATTGTAGTGCACCATGACCCCATCTGGACCACAAGTTACAACAACATTTATAGTTATATGAGACTTATATATAAGGCTAACTGAATTAAAGAAAACTAGGTTACTAATACCTAGTTTTCTTGTAGTGAGATGCTCATTCAACATCCAAAGCCTTGTAGATCACAGTGTTGAAAATGCTCAGTCAATCATAACATCATTACTCGCACCCAGCTTTATTCTGTGTTACTCTTAACAACAATTCTCACATAAGCTTCTATACATGTCCCTCCTCTTCCAATTATCTATAAGATTCATAGTATTAATAGAAAAATGATAAGAAATAGGCATAATGTGTGTATATTCGGTTTGCTTGTAACACACATTTAAAATCATCTAATGTGTTTCTAGTATACTGTTTGTATTTCTTTGTTCAAAATCTACCCCATTTCTAATAAGAATAAAACATAAAATGCCTAGGCTTTTTTTTTTGCAATGGAACCAGAAACAAGACTGCAAGCCAAATCCTTCCCAGCCCTTGATGTCACTACACTGTTACGAGCAGGAGATACACATAGACCATGATCAACACACGACATCATACATATCTTATGTATGATATAATAAGTAAAATGCATACATATTAGGAATGAAACAGTTGGTAGAGTCTGTAAACTACATACCACTACAAAAGAAAACTGAACAAGAGTCGCCTAAAACTTGTAAATGTTAGGCCTAAATATCTACAACAATGTTTGCACATTATTTGAAAAGAAAATGATGTATATACAAGTAAAATTAAACATAAAAAGATAAATTGCACAGAAATGCATTTTACATGCGAATTATGACAAAATGAAACATGTTAGAGACATAGACAAACATGTATATTTAATATGTTACTAAAATGATGAACATAATATCTGCTTATTTACCTTGTCTTCCTTTTCTGGCCTGCCCTTCTTTTCTGAAACTACTACTCCTAAGAATAGCCTCATATCTACCAGTCCATTATGAAGTTATTTATTCAAATGTATCCATAGACTCTGTACGACTCTATCCGCTTTGCCATCTCCTCTCTTCAGAATTGTCAACTTCGTAGACAAACTCTTTCACATGACCAGTTGGTTGATCAGCGACTGTTATAGAAGCAGGTTGCATTATGACGTACATAGATTAAAGTAAACTGCGGCATAAATGATAGTTTTACAGAAAACAAGTTATAATTACATGATGGCCAAATAAAACATGTTTTACTTTTTAGGCAACATATTAAATATAATGGGAGTACCGAGGATTTGGATTAAAGCGTGTAACACATTTTGGATAACATCATAAAAGAACTTGACACATCATATTTTAGGCATCAGAGCATCAAATGGTAATTCTTCAACTGAATAATCACCTCAAACTGATTACGGAGACTCTTGGAGTAAAATCCCACTGATGCCTAATTTTGCATGAAAAGATCCTAAGGAGAAGTCGTGAACATCAGGATCCGTACTTCTAGAAAGAAGCCTTACAAGTGGAAGCATTTCAGCAACTTCAGAGTTAGGAGCTTCTAGTCTCAGTCCCCACCTTCCCATTGAAGATATTATATTACTAAAGTCCCCAGCCATTGAAACAAACCATCCATCTTCCCATCTGCGAATATCTATCACGCATTCCAGGTAACACATATTCTCTCTGTAACTCATAATGGCTGCAAGCTCGTTCTAGAACAGTTTTCTCGTTGGTGATCTAACATTGCAATAAAATTTAGTATAATTAGAATGCCTATTCTGTTGGGTAAACTTTAAATATGTTAGTGGGAAATGATAAAAAAATGAAGAGTCATGTGTCTTTTATGAGTCAAGTGTCATGTTAATTAGTGATGTGTCTTTTATGTGTTAAGAGTCATGTTAAAGTTTGTGTCTAAGTGATGTTTATTGGTAAAGGGTCAAGTCAATTAATGATGTGTCAGTTCGTTAAGTGTTATGTCAATTAATAAACGGGTGTCTATTGGAGTTGTAAGGTCATGTAGACCACTATATAAATATGGGTGGTCATTTTGTATGTGAAGTGGAAGAAAAAGAGAGAGAAAGTGAGTGAGGAAAGAGAAAAAGAGAAAAAAAGTGTTGTTGTAATGAAAGTTGAATTATAAAAGAAAACAAAATTTGTTGTGTATGCTCCTCCTCCTCATCTAAAAACTCCTCTTCTCATTTTATCAAATTGGTATCAGAGCTTAGGTTGAAACAATGGTATTTTTATTCTTCTCATCGTTCGTTCTCACAAAAGAAAACTTCGAATAGTGGAGTAGTAGGAAAAAAGAAGAGTTGATCTCCAAAGGGTTATGGGAGATTGTTGAGAGTGACTACGAATGGCCAAAGGATGTTAAAAACATGACGAAGAAAGAGAGTGAGGCGTTTACAAGCTTGAGAAGGAAAGATCTTCAAGCTCTTATGGTACTGAGTGAGAATGTCGACAAAGAAGAACAGTGTCATATTAATGGAGAAAAAATAGCAAAAGATTCGTGGAATCTACTGAAAGAACTGTATGCAAAAGATTACAAAGGAGAAAATGAAGAGGAAGTTGATGAAGATGATGAAGAAGAGATCGAAAGATTCAAAGCAGAGCTGATGGGAAAGAAAACTGCTAAAGACAAAGAACCTAATGTAGAAGAGAAGGAAGAAAAAGTAGAGAAAGAGTTGGTTAAAGAAATGGAAGAAGTTGAAGAAAACCCAGAAGCAAGAGAAAGAGATATAGACGAGGTTGAGGAGGACAATAAGCCGGTGGATGAAAGCGATACTGAAGCTGAAATGTTGGAAGAAAAGGATGAGAAAGAAAAGAAGGGTAAAAGCGAAGGAGATGAAAACGAAAAAGATGAAAATGAAGAAGACGATGTTAAAGAGAATAAAGAGAAGAATAGAGCGAAAGACAAGGACAAGCACGAAGGGAAGAGTGAAAAAGAGCCTCAGATGGAAAGGAAAGTCCCGGTCAGTGAGGATTGGCGGGACATGAAAATGAGGGAACCTTTGCTAATTCCGGATAAACCACCAGTCAAAGAAGATGAAGTTGTGACATTCATATTAGGTGCCTTAAGGAGTAAACCATTTAGTGACTTGTCCAAATATGTCATAGTTCTGAGGGACGTTGGCATGCATAAATGGAAACTAAAAACAAACAAATGGTGGAAATGGTTTGTAGTTAGTGTATTCCAACAGTACAGAGTAATGGGCTCAAACATAAAGAAAAAAAACGTGAAGAGCTAACTGGTGACGTATACAAACCGCCCTGAAAGACTAAAGCATTTAAAGTTTACGGTGGAGTTTTGTTGGGTAAACTTTAAATATGTTAGTGGGAAATGATAAAAAAATGAAGAGTTATGTGTCTTTTATGAGTCAAGTGTCATGTTAATTAGTGATGTGTCTTTTATGTGTTAAGAGTCATGTTAAAGTTTGTGTCTAAGTGATGTTTATTGGTAAAGGATCAAGTCAATTAATGACGTGCCAGTTCGTTAAGTGTTATGTCAATTAATAAACGAGTGTCTATTGGAGTTGTAAGGTCATGTAGACCACTATATAAATATGGACGGTCATTTTGTTTGTGAAGTGAAAGAAAAAGAGAGAGAAGGTGAGTGAGGAAAGAGAAAAAAAGAAAAAAAAAGTGTTGTTGTAACGAAAGTTGAATTATAAAAGAAAACAAAATTTGTTGTGTATCCTCCTCCTCCTCTCTTCTAAAGTAAAATAACTCTTCTTCGATTCAACATATTCAAGTTAACCCAACATAACAAAATTCGCTCATGCAAATAGTTTTCAATGATAACGCCTTGCATACAGTAACTCAACACTGAATTTTTTAATATCCATTTCCTTTTCTTTTGAAAACCAAATAAGCACATATGTTATTAAACAAGCCAGATGGTAATGCAAAGCGGTTACATGGCTGCTAGTTATTATTATTCTCAAAAAGGTAAAAAAGGGAAGAAATTCATAATATATATATATATATATATATATATATATATATATATATATATATATATATATATATATATATATATATTTAAGTTGCACGGAAGCCCACAATTTAAACTTTATTAAAAGCAAACAAGAGTTAAAAAATATGTTGAGTGTTATACTTTGTTTAGGCAACGGACTGGTGTGAAAACTCAGGGTTTGCATTTTACATCATTTATCTAGGTCTTTAAATTGTTGCAGATGAACCTCTTTTACATCCTGAAATTCCTACAATGCCAGGCATTCCAGCTATTGGAAAGGTTCCAATCGTCAGTCCTTAATTATAACATGTTATATTTCCTATTTTTATATCTACTTGTTTGTCTGCATGCACTTTGTGAGGGTGCTTTATTTGTTTTATTATGATGTTTGTTGTTTTATATAAACAAACAGTGACACGCATGGACATAGAAACACACAGTGACAGAGACATGCATGCACACACTGCGTGTAAATGTGTTTTTATCCAGAACAATAAACTGATGGGGAGAAAATCAGACAGTGCTGAATAATGGAAGTATCAAAACATTACCTGAAGCAGTCCAGAATTGATAACCCGTGCATATGCAGTGAACCCAGGTTTAACCATAAAACGGAAGAATAAAACATCAAAAACCAAAAGAAAGAAAAACGTTTTCCCGTTTAACTGATATTTAAAATATAAAATTCAAACTAGCAATAAATTTATACCAAGCGGTTAAACAATGAGACAATTACAGTATTTGTATACAATGCAAATTTAATATTGCTGTGTACTAACATGCAAAATTTATCCTACTACTACGGATATTCCTTTTCTAATTCCAATTGTTTACTTCTTCAATTGGTAGGATGGTAGATATTCTTCATCGTAACTACAAACTTGGAAACATATGAAAACGTTCTTGCTCTTTACTCTTAATTTTCTTTCCCTTGTAAAACAAAACCGAACGCATATATTCACAATATTCCGTTTCCGTTAGTACTTTTCGGCAATTTTAGACTCAAGAATACCTTTGTATCAATCATTACATAGTAAAATGATTGATCACTGAAAGCATCTGGGTGAGTGGAGATGCAAGCATTGAGGAAGTGCAGTAGCCGTGGATATGTTAGTCACATAGAAATAATATAGGAAAGAATGAATTTGGGTGTAGTGTGTTGGGCCTTCGTGGGTTAGTTCTTGCGCGAGAGTGGAGGAGGGGAAATGCTGTTGTGTTCTTGTAAATGGTATATGTGAATCGCCTAATTGTTAAGACTTAGGATCAAATAGGAAAGAACAATGAGGAAAAACAAACCATCAAATCTACGGCTTACTTGTTAAGACTAAGGATGTAATCTGTGACATCCAAACAATGCAAACCATTAGGCCCTGATTTAATAGGATCACCAGGTGCATATGTGATTGACTGATTCAGTTCTATTTTCTTGAAATTCCAACCTGTTATGTACACAATAAAAATCAATTTATACATATGTAATTTATTTTAAACTCAATGACGGTCTTATTCAACTTAACTAACTGGGAATATGTGTAGGATACAAATAATGCAAAAACACTTAACTAAATGAGTCCTTTTAAGTGTAACGTTTATCTCTGTTTTACATAACATAGTCAGTCTGTTACATATCCAAAAGTCCATGATTAGTACAAATTAATGTAGCATACATATGAGTTCGCAAAACAGTATTGTATCAATCGATATTATGCCAAATAACTCAGACAGTTTATCAAGTACAAAATTCTCTCAACAAGCTTATATTGGTCACTTAGAGCAAATATATGTTTTGATTATGAAATTCAATATCTATTTATTCTTATTTTGAGTACAGTATAATGTTCAACCAGTTTATCCAAAAGGCAGATGTAAAATAGATTTTGTAAGCTTTGACATAGTTACCAGTGAAATGAGATAAGATGCTATTTTGACAAAGAATCAAACCTGATATAAGGGGTTGAGAATTCTCAAAGAAGATTCTTGTGGAGTTGTATTCTTGCATGTTGTCTGAGTACGCTTTTAAGCCAAAGTAGCACACAAACTAATACTGCACCTCTAAAGAAAGAAGGAGAAAATTTTACACCAAATGTACACTAAAATATACTAAGCAACCTAGCTATACTAAGTGTATCATGGGTAGTACAGATGACACTTATAACACATTCTCTTGTGCGCCATAAACATTTCTTGAGCAAACGAACCCCACATAATAGGAAGGGGATGCAGACTCTTGTGTGCTTGTTTTTTATATACAAAACCCGACAATCACGGTGGTTAGTTCTGTAGCATAAACATTGTAATATTGTATATTAATTGCATGTTTTTATCACGATGGTTAGTTAAGCATTATTGAATTACACATATACATAAAATCAATCATTTGTAAGCAGAAAGCCAAGATGGTAGCGACATCGAACAATTTCATGCTGTAAGGTTCAGATATTGAGTCAATGATATGAAATTGCAATATAAAAAGACGTTAATATAGTTTTTTATGACAATTATAATTCACCTTTTCTTATTCATAGATGTAAGAGACTTTAAGAGTTTAAGAACATATGAAGGATTTAAAAGGGAAGTTGACTTTGAGATAACCTGCATGATCCATCATTCATTATAAATATAAAGCATAACGAATGAGTAAGTACACTGTTACACTTAACCCTGGACTGTATCAAATTCAACGGAACATCTTTACTAAGTATTAATACAATTTTCCTATTTTGGAAAAGGAAAAAAAAGTGAGAGCTTGAGCTAAGGTTCACTTTTAGAATTTTAGCGGCAAGGTGGAAAATGGCAAATAGTATGTTAATTTGTTAAGCTATACTTTGACTGGAGTCAAATGTCATGGGGATCTCTTCTTGTATCTAAGTCTATTACAAATATATCAAGAACTGGGTTGAAAGTAGTTTCTCAACAAACCCCATCAATTATTAAGCGCACCAGTTCTTCTACGCCCAAATTCGGTGTGCCCTGTGTCCCCAATCAATCACAGCCCCCTGATTTCCGCCTTCTGCAGTTAAACCCTTTAATTTTCCGGGACTAAAATGCAAAAAAGCCAAAATAGAGAGTTTTGATTGGAGGGGACATGGGGCACAGAAGAATTGGTCTCATCATTAAGCATACATATATTTAAGCATAAATGCATAAGGCATGAACTGAATTGTGGTGTGCAGTAAATATTATCCCATGTACCTGCACCAATCTAGAAAAACTCGCCCAGTCCGGAAAAAGCCTGCATGCTAAACCCGGTCCACGTGTACCTGCACCTCTCACTTGGTCACAATATATACAGGCTGTAATGACCCGGGATTTTGACGACTTTGGTTATCGCCATAAACTCAATGATGACTAACCAAACATCGACAAAATACCAGTCATTAGTGAAAGAAATTAGAGGGTGGGGAAAGATAAGATAGAAAATTAGAATAGAAGAAGAAGAAGAACACAACATCAGAGTAACATGAATCTCACAGCGGAACGGATAAATATATTTCATAACATAACTTTGAAATACAAATCTGTACATGAATATACATATCATTATCAAAGTACAGCACTTACAACACAGCGGAAATAACTATAGCTATATGATCCTGAAGCCTCCTGCTCCTAGCTCTTCTAGTATATCTGTAAATCCCGACTACTTGACTGCCCGTACAAATTTAGGCACCCAAGAGTTTAGGAAAACAAACAAATAAACTCCGGGTCAGTCATGGGACTGGTATGAGTAAAACAGTTCAAAACAGTTGAACAAGTAAACGATATCTCATAAGACCACGCCGTATAACGGAACGGATTTTTCCCATATGAGAATCCAAATTATATTTATATCAAAAAACTTTTGATATTATAATAATGTCTATCAACCACAATAATAATAATCATCTAACAGAACGCTTTCATCTCACGTTCTACATATATAATATACAATCAAAATCGCAAGCACGTATTGGGTAATGGATTTCCAACTATGACAAGGTATGGAACTACCTTTCTCTCGTGTACCTCTAGAGAGGAATACACTGGGTTCAACAAGAACATCTTGCAACCCGGCCACACATGATCGACCACTCATTTCGCTTGAGCGTATCAAATGTATATCACCAACTGTTGGGATCAGCAACCGTTTCCCGAATGGGACAGCATCAACAATAGATTTTTAGAAGTAAATGAAACTCTAGATCAGGTGATTATACACCCTACTTCGGTGCGACCGACTTAGCCATGTTGCCTGCCCGATTTCTGTCATTTACCGGATGTGAGGCTAGAAGCTACGCTTTATCATCACACCAGATTCACTTTGAATGCCACATCGTCAAATCCATCAAATCACCGATTGAGGTCCTCAACCATACATTATGTGTTAGCTAAAAGAAGTTTCCTTCTCCGCTTCCACTCTTGGTACGGTTGGAGAAATCAATATACGTAATCGTCTGGAAATACTCTGCCAGACATCCGTCCATACAACTCATCCAGGAACAGGATGAACCGAAGGCACTATTCTGTAAACAGGATAGCCCTTGCATAACTCCATCTTCAATTTCCTTTGGCATATATGTTTCGCAATGCTTATGCCAATACAGAGTGGTTCTTTGGATAATAATCCAACCGGTCTCTCCATATTAACAACGTTAAAATGGTCAAAACTTCGATAGTCTGTGATTTAACTATCGAAGAAAACAGTGTGCAAACAACGATATTATTTCCAAATGGAAATTTATATCGATCAAACATCATTCAACATTTATCTCTTTATTTCATTAATTTACTTATCTCTTGTTTCCCTATATTCAATATTTCTTATTTTCTAAATTTGGAAAATATACGTTATTAACAATGGAAAACATTTCCATTTCTTGTTTTCTTTATTAGCAAACATTTCTGGTTTCTTATTTGGAAAACATTTCCAAAGCTTCTTCATTGGACTTAGACAGATGTTTAAACAAACCATCGCGATGCCAACTCAAACCATTTCCTTTAATTACCAAATTCCTTTAACCCACCTTCACTATCGAACCTTAACCATTCCTTAGTTAAAAATGAAGTCAATCGAGTTGGGGTAATACTACCTCTCAGACCTTGACTGAATAACGTTTCTAACCTTCAAATAGACAAAGTTCACTTTATATTTCTTTAACAAACTTCCTTACGTAACCTCTTTCGAATCATCTCTATTCGATAATTCTTTCCTTCGAATAAGGTATATTCGATAACTCTATTAAATTTACTCTATTTGATTAACCCTTATCGGTTAACTCTATTGGACTAACGCTATTGGATTAACTCTATTGGATTAACTCTATTGGACTAACGCTATTGGATTAACTCTATTGGACTAACACTATTGGATTAACTCTATTGGATTAACTCTATTTGACTAACGCTATTGATTTACTCATTTCACTTTACTCCTTTTGAATAAACTATATTCGATAACTCCTTTTACTTTCTTCGAATAAACTATATTCGATTAACTCATTTGCTTCTATTCGAATAAACTATATTCGATTAACTCCTTTTACATTCTATTCGAATAAACTATATTCGATTAACTCCTTTTGATTTAACTCTAACTTTATTCACTTAACTCCTATCGAATAAACTATACTCGATAACTCTTTTAAATTCTATTTGAATAAAACTATATATTCGATTAACTCCTTTATTCGCTTTATAAAGATTTCCCTTTTAACAACGTTTATTCATTTTTAAAGATTTACTTTTAGTAACAGTTCTCCACTTTAAAATGATTTCCTTCTTATAACAGTTTCCTTTTTATAACTTTTTTTCCTTTTTCTAAATATCTCCTTTTATAAATATTCCAATTTATAAATATTTCTTATTTATAAATATTCCATTTATAAATATTTTATTTTCAAATATCACTTTGAACATATTCCCTTATCAACATTTCGGTATGTTATGGTATTCGACATATCAAATCACGATGATCAGTATCGTCCAAACACATAACATCGACAACAGATTATATATCACATCATCTATCATAATATATGAAAAACAGTAAAATAAATGTTGAGGAACCCCGTTCGGTTCCTCCAACCTGTTTCCCTGCACAGATGTTACACAATAAAATCAACATCACTTTCAGTTACATATGATATATTCTGTTAAACAGAATCAATATAGAAATTTAACTAACTGACTAGCAGTTCAATCAAACAGTCAACACACAGTCAATCAGCCAATATTTAATAGTTCTAAAAATACAACATGAAATTATAAACTGTTCAGAGTTAGTGAGATTTACTCACATTGGACTATTATCGTTAATAACGATAATTGTCGTTCGATTTGATTCAGATGGACAATTTATTTTGCCATAAATTGTAACGGGCTCGAATTCACTCCCAGTCATCTCCATGGTGTAGCCTCCGTCTATACGATCCTGTCGGATCCTTGGGCCTCACTTTCTTTTCCAAAAGCCCATATCCCGTTTTTTCTAAAGCCCATCAGCCCCTATTTTTATCTTTTCTTTAATTGGGCCTTGCCCCTTCCAAATCACAGCTCACCAACTCAACTTTTGCAAAACAACTTCCAACCTGCTACAGCCTTAACCGTCCCCTGTTTCCCCAACAACTCCTCCTTCTTACCATTACAACTCGACTAAGAAGATACCATCAACTTCCTCTTCTTGAGAGGTTCAACCCTATCACCATTCGACTTGCAGGCTCCTTCACAACATTCAACTTCGGGCAACACAGCATATGCACAAACATAGACCGACACTTCACCGTTTCAGTAACCTCCCTGCACTGAACTGACGAAACAATGCCATCACAGAAGTTCTTCTCTTCAACTCCTTCTTCTCCATGAAACCCCTCAACTCTTCGAACCAAGAACTGAAAAGAAACGAGAGCTCCAGATTTTTAAGCCATCCACAACTGTACCTAATTTCACCTCCGAACTCGCACTAGCCTTCCTCATGAATCGAGGCTCCCAAAATCGTGTATTTGCCACACCCTAGCTTTCGGTGCTTCATTTCCAGCGAGTGCTGAGACTTCCGAACCCATCAACAAGCTCTCCAGGATGTAGAGAATCTCTCCAGGACTTCCAGCATATTTGATTTTCGATTTATAGGTTTATATTTGATTTTTTGGTGATCGAGCTTTTCACGTTTTATATTGTGAGGGTGGCGGCTTGTGTTTGCTGAAGAAATAATGTGTTAGGTTGGTAAGGGGAAAGTCAGATATTTATATAAATTCTTGGATTTCCTGAGGTAAATTGAAAGCCACGTATATACTTATCCTTTCATTATTACGTGGGTGGTTCTGTACCCGTTTCTTTGTTCCTAAGTAACAAAATATACATGTGTTTTAATGTCGGCCTTGGGAATCATGGATTAGTTGAACAGTATATATATTGTGTCCATTTTGATTTCGCGGTTGATACGTAAATGAAATGAGCAGACAGCTCCTTGGTACCTTTATTTTATTTTTCTCTTCTTGATTGGTTATATTAATGGTCAAATAATATCTGTTGCTATGTTCATATATAAGCCACAAATGACAAAAAGAAAAATATCGTTGTGACAAAGAACGTTTCACGATCCCAAAAATATGAAAATACCCGTAGGTTAGCTCATTCTGTGAAACCCCAAAATCGATGATTAATGGTGCAAAATACTCCAAATAAAAAGTTGTTTATTTAATTAATTAAAAATTATAGTAAAATTCTAAAAATTAAATTATCATTATGTCCCAAAAGATCCTTGTCTAAATTCCCTTCTGATCTCTAGTTATAACGAATAAACCGATACGGTCGACAAATGATTCTATAGCGACTATTTTGAAATTTGATTTGGATACAACTCACAATCTACACGACGAAATCCTGATTTCTCTCTTCCACTAGAAAGATATACTCCACCAGCTTCTAACGTTTCTTGTTTCATAGAAATCCGACTTAAAACGAATCATGTACATTTAGTTGAAGTTCGAATCGGCAATTTGCGAACTGTAGTGCCATTTCAAGCTCGATTTTAATTATATTATAATTCTATGTTCAAACTGTCGTTTATATAATATATTCGTTATTCAAATTGAATTCCAAGCTGGATTAAATATCACAGACGATCCGGTTCACACCATAACGTCATTTCATCCAATTCTGATTATTTCAGAATTAAATATATTATTTAATTTATTATTTTAATTAAATATTTACCATTATTTAATTAAACCACCATTTAATTCACTATATCACTATTTATATAAATAAATAAATCAATTATAATACCTCTGCCAATGCGGGTCGTTATAATCTTCCCCACTTAAAAAAAATTCGTCCTCGAAATTGCAAAAAGGTAGAGGACGACCCTATCGACTGGTTAGAACATATTTGTTCACTTCTTAACTTCAGTTTCAACTAAACGAGTTTAATTTCAATTAAAATATTAATTAATTCTTATCAACGAAAATTTCCAAAAATCCTGAAATTTTTCTAACGCCTTACCACTTCGAAAAATTTCGCCAGCACCTCCTTTGTACTAGTCAATAATTCAAACTCCACTTCGCCTCTCTGGGCCATCTCCAACCCAAAAGAAAATCAAACAGCCAAGCGGCTTGCCAAATTCGGCTCATAAATCTTATATCCAACAGAAATATAAACTTGTACCTTTTTGTCGGGCATATCAACTCTATCACTTTCATATGCTATCAAATCAGCATATACTAGTGTTATCCCAATCAAATTCCAATACACTTTTATCCATAACACAACCATTCGTTTATATCCGAACCAAATATCATTTTAACTCGAGTTTCTTCTCGATTCCCAACTCTTAACTTGATCATCACATTACCCTTCAAATTTGAATCTCACAATCCAATTTGTCTTGATATCATTCTAATTCAATCTCACTTACCACTTTACTGGCTTTACTTTAATTCAAATTTGCTTCCACAAATTTCTGTTAAATTTGTTTTTAATTCAAGCAATCTTTCTCTAGGAGTTTTCAAATAGTTTACTCTTTTCAAAAATCAAATTTTCCTTTTGAACATGTCTCTGAGCCCTTAATTAATATTTCATTAGTTAAATCACTTATCTATTTCTTTATCAATATTTGCTAACCAAGTATTTTCAATAACCATATTGGCCTTTTATGTTATTTGGAAAACATTTCCGAATATCGCCTTCCTTTATTTTCTAAACTTTAGAAAATATATGCTATTTATAATTGGAAAATATTCCAATTACTTATCTCTTTTCCGATCTTGTTTATTTCTATACTTAGGAAATATTTAACATATATTTCCAAACTTACATTTATTTGGGTTAAAACGGATGTTGTGTAAAACATCGTTACGACAACCCAAATACTATATTCAACTAACTCTTATCCAACATTGATCTTCGAGCCTGAATCTTACTATTTATTTGTTAATAATGAAATCAATCAAGTTGGGGTATAACTACCTCTCAGACCTTGACTGAATAACATTTATAACGTCAAAATAGATATGACTACTTACTCGATTAATCAATACCATACAACTACTTCTTCACTTTTAAACACGTATACGCTTCCTCTTTCTTTTCTTACTAGATTTTATTCTTAGTCTTCCTTTTTGATTTTACTATTCTATTTCTAAGTTCGTTTCCTCATCGACTTCTATATATATACCGATACGTTGATTTCTAACTATCAAATTATCTTAAAAATATTCTAACTCCTTAAATTCCCGGAAAAATTCGCCATAATGTCCCTTGCACCGAGAGCATTGGGATATTTCAAATAGCCTCCCATGGCCCTCACCAATCCAAAAGAAAAAGAAAAAGCCAAGCGGCTAGCCGATACGGCGCATAAAATCTCATATATGAATTAAATACATACCTTTTCGTTGAGCATTCTCTTTATATACATTCATACCTTATCCATACCTATCTCATGTATATTTATACCTGCCCAATCTATTTTAACTATACCTGATCGTTTAACTCAATTCGTTAATTAATTTGTTAATTAACTCTTTAGTCTATTTCACTTTTATATTTGAACATGACATGTTCAAATATATTTTAACTTACTTATTAACTAATCTGAATCCAAATTTCGAATTTAAGTTCTATATTCGATTTTGAATATCCATTTACAAATACAATTCACCTTTCAAAGTTCAACTTCAAATTCAAAACTCGATTAACTAATTTCTCTTCGACTTAGTTAATTCTATTCAATTTCTATTCAAATTCTATATTATAAATTCTATAGTTTAAATTCCATTTGAATTTCTATATTCAATTTCTATTTCTATTCCATTGAATTTCATATATTCAAACTCTATTTCAATTCCATTGAAGTTCATATATTCAAACTCCCTTTCACTTTCGATATTCAAATCTATTTTCAAACTCCATTGAATTATATATTCCAATTCCCATTTCAACTCCTTTTGAATTCCATATTCAAAATCCTATTTCAAATTCTATTTTGAAATTCTATTTTTGTGACGGCCGGGAATTTCGCTCGATCCGAATCAGTCGTTAAACCGATCTAGACCGTTCGAAACCCCTGAACGTTTGAGGACAGGACAAATCAGAACGCAGACGGAAGAACATTTCATTGTTATTACAACAATTCCATCAGAATACAAGAATATACAGAGTATAAATGAATAAATTACATTCGATAAATATCAGAGATTACATTAAATTACATAGCAGCGAAAAATAATACAAAGCACAACTAAAGGTGATACACGGATACAGAGCTTTCCGGATATCATTCCAGCTGTAAACCAGGATCCTGTGAATATAAATCTGCAAAACCAAAACTACTAGCTGCCTGTGTAGAAAATAAGGGCACCCAGAGTTTAGGTTAAAACAATAAACTCCAGGTCAGTCATGTGACTGGTGTGAGAACTAAAACAGTTATTAATATTGGTTTAATGATAGTAATTCAAGGGACCACGCCGTATAACACGGAACGGGTTTCCTCCCAAGAATACCAGTGCATAGAATAAACAGCGCAATGTTTTTTCGAAAAATGAAGCTATTATAAGATCCAGGTCCCATCACACAATGCAACGCAAGCCGGAGGATAGGGTTTTACCTTATAACAGCCAAACATGCTTGGTACGTTTAAAACAAATCATTTGATACTATAATAAGTGTATAGTGTCAAAACAGTTTTAATCATAAATATAAATCATAGGCGGCATGAATGTCCCATACCACTATGTCGCCATACTAGTTCTACAATTAAAACCGCAATACACGTATTGGAAATTGGATTTCCGTCATGAGTCGAGGCAAGGGGCAAGATCCTCTCCGCGCTCGAGACACTCCAGCAAATGCCTCAGGGCTACGCACTCTGGGCAACCCTGGATTCGGCTGGGCCGGTCCTCACTTACGTTAGAGGATTAGTTATACCTGAACACACGTTTCCCGGTCCTTACAGACCTATAATCGAGGCGCCTCATTCCAACAACCACAAAGGTGAAAAGTATATAAATGTCAGGGCTGGTAAGTCACTGACACCACCATAGCTAGAAAGAAACGTCGTGCTCTCCCAGCGGTCCGTATCCCGTTTTTAACTCATACCGAGGTGTGAGGCTCGCGAATCCACGTTATACACAAAGCTGCCACGTAGGCCGTGCTTTGATCATCAACCACAAGACTTTGATTTTCAACAGAAGCCTTGATCTATGCAACTCAGCATGCCACACAGGCAATTCATGCTATGCGATTGATATCTATCGATATATAACCTCTAAGCTCGTACGTCTCAGAGAAGGGCGTTAAACAAGAGAATAAATTCTCCGCCGCCAAGCAGATATATATTTAGCAGAAATCAATCAACACAGAATAAAATCCAATGCAAGACACACAATCCATTTACAAGTTCGTCCTGGGTCTGAACGAAACCGGAGGCACTTTCCTCGCATATCCATCCATCTCCAAGTACGTCTGGACGACCACCAACTATTTCCATCCTCTTGGGTGTACAGCCCAATCAGGATCGTCAGTAATTACCCAAACGATGTGAAGACTTCCGGTCTTCGACCACCGTCTTCATCTTCGACTTATCGTCGAATCGGTTATTCAGAATGGGTATAAACCCGGACTTTCCGAAAAACCCACGTATATTAAAAACAAATGTTACACAAACACAACATACGCCTCATTCCAATGCAGAATATCCTTTTATTCATGAAATCACATTCTTAGGGAAAAGTTCCCATTAATTTTATCCAAGATAAATTCTTTAAAATTTATCCTTTAATCTTCCTTTGGATGTCGTTTCAAACCGAATTATGGTTTTCCAAACTAGTCGAGATTAGCGAACCACTCCGAAGTAATTATTTATTTTATTTCCCAATCCCAACCTATTCATCCCATGAAGCAAAACTGGTAATACTCCATATCTAACACCACGGTGTTATCGGTAAAATTAATTACCATTTCACGTCCAAATCTAATTAAAGATTTAACTATCGCTTTGGAGCAAAACTGGTAATACTCCATTCTCGCTCATTTTCTAAATTTGATAATTTAGATTACGAATTCACATTTCAATCTAATTGCAGATTCATCAAAACTCCATTTACTGGGTTAAAGAACTAGTGTTATTTAAAACACAGTTCACGACAAACCCAAATCACATTCTATTTATTATCGGGTTAAAGAACTAGTGTTATTTAAAACACAGTTCACGATAAACCCATTTCAAATCCAATCAAATATATTAGAAATTCCGATTCATTTAAAACCCCTTTTTAAATCTAATTCATTTATTTAAAAATAATTGGGTTTTAAATTTAGTTCAAAACTAGTTCATTTCGATAAAAATCCATTTTTATCTTTTCAAATATGGAGTTTTTCACCCCAATTTTTCTCAAACCATTTCTTATGATTTTACACAAATTATTGATATTTTTAATAATTTTATCAAGGCCCGTACAGTCGATTTCCAACAACGGCCATCGAACTGCACTTACAGCGACCTTTTTCGAATTTGATTTGGACGTATCTCCAAATCCAACCGTTAGATTTCAAATTTCAAATATTCGTTAGAAAGCTCTTTTCGATACGAACCCAACGGTTCCGGTTTTAGGAGAATCCGACGGTCGGATCTCCCGTAATGTCCCTTTGAAATAAATGGTCGAAATTCACGAACTGCCGCGGCGCGGCGCGTTCTATTCAGGCCATTATATTATATATATAATATATATAATATATATTTCGTCGATTTCTATTTAAAACGAATTTTATAAATCGTTTTAATTTCGTTTCAAAAACAATTTCAACTTCCATTTCAATTCAAATCAAAATTGTATTTTTCCTTATAAATTCATTTTAAAATTCATTTTTATTCAATTCAATTTGAATTCATTTCAATTCGTTTTCAATTCAATTCAAATTCGTTTTCAATTCAATTCAAATTCGTTTTCAATTCATTTCAAATTCGTTATATATTCAATTCAAATTCGTTATATATTCAATTCAAATTCGTTTTCTATTCAATTTAAATTCAATTCATTTTCTATTCAATTCAAATCAAATTCGTTTTCTAATCAATTTAAATTCAATTCATTTTCTATTCAATTCAAATTCAATTTCATTTCAAAATATTTGATTTCAAAATCACTTTTCAATATTCATTTTAAAATGAATAAAATCGATTTAAATATCGTTCACGTCAAAATGGCGTCAATCTAATCAACACGGCTTCATATATTTCTATTTTCAAATATTCTATTTCAAATATTTCTTTTTCAATATTTCCTATTCAAATATTTCTATTTCAAATGTTTCTATTTCAAATATTTCTTTTTCAAATATTTCCTATTCAAATATTTCTATTTTAAAATATTTCGTTCAACACATGACTAATCTCAACGGATGAGTACTGTCAACACATGAACCTTTATTTTATATTGATAAAGAAGTAAATTTTATTATTGATAAAGAAGTAAATTTTATTATTAAAATATTTCGTTCAACACATGACTAATCTCAACGGATGAGTACTGTCAACACATGAACCTTTATTTTATATTGATAAAGAAGTAAATTTTATTATTGATAAAGAAGTAAATTTTATTATTAAAATATTTCGTTCAACACATGACTAATCTCAACGGATGAGTACTGTCAACACATGAACCTTTATTTTATAATATTCTTTATTTTCTAAATTGAAATGAGGCACAATCAATCACCATATAATATTAATTATATGGATTTTCATACATCACACGTATATAATAGCATTGAAGAATAATCAACCATCAACCAAAGTGCACTACACTGTATAAGCATCAAATATAGATATCTAACGCTTATAACAGCCTGTCAATCAATCGATTGACATATTTAATCAATAAGGATGAGTGAACTTCAAATTTCATCCCAACACCCATGTGGGGTTTCAAACAATCAAACACAAATTTTATTTGTGCAGTTGGGCGATGTGTAAAATTTATCGTCCCAATCAATGTTCTTCAAATAGGTGTACATAAACAAACCGTCCGGTTTGTAAATGAATATTTTATTTTATTCACTTCCACGTTAAAAATTATATTTTTAACAATAAAGTATTTTATTTCAACACATGGATTTCTATTCAGTTCGTTTACACAATAAAAATGATATTTTTATTTTTCTAACATATTTTAGAAAATTTCGGCGGCATAACGGCACGATACTAGAAACGGGACAAGGCCTAGCCTTATCCCCGGTCTAGTGAAGGCCCACGCCATTCACAAATCAATCAAATCCATTTCATTTCACCAAACAATTCAATCCAATCAAATAATCTAACTAATTTTTGCAATCAAACAAACAAGTCCATGGTCTGTGGACGATTGTGTCGGGTGCTACTAAACACCGTCTGCATCCTAGTATATATATATATATATATATATATATATATATATATATATATAACTAGAAAACGAAATTGAAGAGTGAGAAGTTCTCACCTAGAAGCTAAACTGAATGACGCAATTCTTCATGGGTAGGAAATCTTCACCGTGCTTTTCTTTTGTCTATTTCGTTGCCCGTATTCACTACATATATAAAAATCACATTTTTACTTCGCTATTCAATATACAAAAATCGAATTTTTACTTCGCTATTCAATATATAAAAATCGAATTTTTACTTTGCTATTCAATATATAAAAATCATATTTTCATTCTTCCTATAATATAAAAATCATATTTTTATTCTTCCTATAATATAAAAATCATATTTTTATTATACTATTCATATAGATAAAAATTCCATTTCAAAAATATAGATTTCGCCTTTATAAAAATATAGATTTCGCCTTTATAAAAATAAAGATTTCGCCTTTATAAAAATATAAATTTCGCCTTTATAAAAATATAAATTTCGCCTTTATAAAAATATAGATTTCGCCTTTATAAAAATATAGATTTCGCCTTTATAAAAATATAGATTTCGCCTTTATAAAAATATAAAAATTATATTTTTCTCGAAGTAAAAATCATATTTTTACATCTCTACTCATCTCAAAATATCGTCTTTTCATATCTAATAATATCGCCTTTTCATATTTAAAAATATCGTCTTTTCATATTTAAAAATATCGTCTTTCCTTATTTAAAAATATCGTCTTTTCATATTTAAAAATATCGTCTTTTCATATTTAAAAATATCGTTTTTTCTTATTTAAAAATATCATCTTTTCTTATTTAAAAATATCGTCTTTTCTTATTCAGTCTTTATTTTGCTACACATATAAAGATGCTATTTTTAATATTCCTATCATGTAAAAATTATATTTTTACTTCTCCACATAAACAAAAAAATCATATTTTAACATCTTTTATATAGTAAAGATTATATTTTTAATACTTTAAAAATATAAAAATCATTTTCTTATTTGCTACTTCACACGAACAAAAATCTAACCTTTGTTTAAATTAAAAATCAAACCTTTAAAAAAAACTATATGATATATATATATATATGAAAATCATATATTATTTCAGTTTTAAAGATCATACTTTCTTTCGCTTTTTTTTTCATATACAAAATCAGTTTTAAAAACAATAAAAATCAAGGAAACTTACAGAGGGGGGGCTGATGCGGCGGTAGGCAGAGGAGGAGGGGGGTATCGCGTTCGTCTTTGATGGGGGGCTGTCGCGAGGTCGGCGCCGCTGGGGGGCTCCGATGGTGGCTGCGGCCGATTTTTGGTGGCAGGGGGCTTCGCGATTGGGGAAGGAGGCTGGAACGGAGGGGAGGCGGTTGGGTGGTGGTGCGGCATCGAGATCGACGAGGGGGGGGGCTGTCGATAGTTCAGGTTTTTTTTTTCTTCTGAACTATGAAAACGAGAAAAAGGGGGGGCAGAGCGATTTAAGGAGGAGGAAGAGGTTTTTTTAATTTATTTAATTATTTTAATTTCTAAAGAGTTGACTTTTACATACGACCTCTAAACGAGGTCCATTGCCTGTCGTCCATAGTGTATTACCCCCATTCCGAACACAATGGGATATGTATCGTAGGCTGATTTGATCGTTTCGATCAGATTCCGTTAAAATCAACATATAACTCTATATATTGAATTTTAAACGTACATTTCAAATTACCGGGTTCACATACTAACTCGAAAAATTCCAGAAAAATATTTTCTAGCTTCGTATTGATGATACGGTCCTAACAAAACTAGTTTCGTCGAATTCTGAGACCGTTGGAAAAATGGCCATTTTCCAGTCGATTAAAATCAACTGAAACTGGTCAAATGCGTTTTCCTTTGCCACTCTCACATATTGAATCGAAAAATTATGAAATTTGAAACCTAGTAATAATTTGACATCACGGATCCAACAAAAGTGGTTTCGTCCAAATCCGAGGTCGTTTGCAAAATGTCCATTTTTAAGGGCCTGAATTCCATAGCGACTATTCAGAATTTTCAACTGGACATATCTTTTGATTCCCGCTATGAAATTTCGATTTTTCGGATTCATTGGAAAGATATTCCCAATTAGATCCTATTATTTTTGGTTTCACTAAAATCCGGATTGTTTTGCACCCGGTACGTTCAATTGAAGTTTGAAATCGAATTATCGAACTACCGCGCCATTTTCAATTCCTTTTATAATTATATATAAATATTTATATTCTAACGACGACGCGTATAATATATACGTTCGAATTATATTCAAAATAAATTTCTCGTCGATATTATTTAAAATAATTCATTTTAAATCTTCAAAATTCGCTAAAATTGCCAAAATAAAAATTTTAAACTGGCTCAGATTTTCCGGTTTATTACAATTTTCAAATTCCATTTCAATCTATTTGAATTCTATATTCAAATTTCATTTCAATCTATTTGAATTCTATATTCAAATTTCATTTCAAACTATGTGAATTCTATATTCAAATTTCATTTCAAACTATGAATTCTATATTCAATTTTCCATTATTTAAATCTTATTTATTCAAATCTCATTTGAATTTGTATATTCAAATCCCCTTTGAATTCTCTTATTTAAATTCTATGTTTGAATTTCCTTTATTCAAATTCCTTTTCAAACTTTCTTTATTCATTCTTTAAATAAGTCTCGATTTCAATTCCATTTTAAATCGATATTTCTACCTTTGGAAAATAGATTTCCCTTTCAATTTCACACTTGTATTTTATTTCTGAATTATCCAATAAACTTCGTTTATAAAAGAACTATTTATAAACTTCGTTTATAAAGGAACTTCTCGATTTATTTCTTTTAAAACAAGTTAATATTTCAAATCTATTTAAAAATTCAAATTCTATTATCCAAATTCTATATTTGAATTCCCATTTTGAAATTCAACACAACTTGTCTTTCCCAAAACAAATTCAAAACAGTATCTCTGGTAGTAATTCGTCACTTACAACTCGAAAATGAATACTGATGATGCAGCTATCATCATCAGAATCTATTTTCCAGCGATCGAAGGGAGTTCAATACTATAAAACCATTTCTAAACATTTCCACTTTGAAATTTATTTCAAAATATAATTCACACTGCTTGTAAAACAATTTAAAATCTCCTAGGATCTTAAATTTTCCTTACCTTTAATCCAAATCCATTTACAAACACTTATCCAATTCTCTAGAGTTTTAACTCCATTTCTGGTTTAAATTTCAGATTTAACTCATCTGATTTCGCATATTTCACTTATATGATTTCTGCTTGGTTATTTACATAACCATTTAATTTATAATCTTACTCGATTATAATAACAACCAATATATCCAATATATATCAAAATATACGTTGGGTAAACTATTTTCATTTACCCTCTTTTCAAAACATATCGTGCCGACCCATCGTATTCGAGTGTTTATTTACTCCTACCGATACAGTTGATCAAACTGATCGACCAGAACTCATTAACGACTCAACCAATAAATCTCCACAATATAAAACAAATTTTTATATCAAATAACAAATACGTTCACTCGTATATATACACTCATCTCAATCTAGGGTATTTCTAACCCTATCTCTACCGAGTCACGCCACAGAGCCAAGGTAAAACTTAACTTAAGCTCTGATACCAACTGTAATGACCCGGGATTTTGACGACTTTGGTTATCGCCATAAACTCAATGATGACTAACCAAACATCGAAAAAATTCCAGTCATTAGTGAAAGAAATTAGAGGGTGAGGAAAGATAAGATAGAAAATTAGAATAGAAGAAGAAGAAGAACACAACATCAGAGTAACACGAATCTCACAGCGGAACGAATAAATATATTTCATAACATAACTTTGAAATACAAATCTGTACTTGAATATACATATCATTATCAAAGTACAACACCTACAACACAGCGGAAATAACTATAGCTATATGATCCTGAAGCCTCCTGCTCCTAGATCTTCCAGTATATCTGTAAATCCCGACTACTTGACTGCCCGTACAAATTTAGGCACCTAAGTGCTTAGGAAAACAAACAAATAAACTCCGGGTCAGTCATGGGACTGGTATGAGTAAAATAGTTGAACAAGTAACCGATATCTCATAAGACCACGCCGTATAACGGAACGGGTTTTTCCCTTATGAGAATCCAAATTATCTTTATATCAAAAACCTTTTGATATTATAATAATGTCTATCAACCACAATAATAATAATCATCTAACAGAACGCTTTCATCTCACGTTCTACATACATAATATACAATCAAAACCGCAAGCACGTATTGGGTAATGGATTTCCAATTATGACAAGGTATGGAACCACCTTTCGCTCGTGTACCTCTAGAGAGGAATACACTGGGTTCAACAAGAACATCTTGCAACCCGGCCACACATGACCGACCACTCATTTCGCTTGAGTGTACCGAATGTATATCACCAACGGTTGGGATCAGCAACCGTTTCCCGAATGGGACAGCATCAACAATAGATTTTTAGAAATAATTGAAACTTTAGATCAGGTGATTATACACCCTACTTCGGTGCAACCGACTTAGCCATGTTGCCTGCCCGATTTCTGTCATTTACCGGATGTGAGGCTAGAAGCTACGCTTTATCATCACACCAGATTCACTTTGAATGCCACATCGTCAAATCCATCAAATCATCGATTGAGGTCCTCAACCACACATTATGTGTTAGCTAAAAGAAGTTTCCTTCTCCGCTTCCACTCTTGGTACGGTTGGAGAAATCAATATACGTGATCGTCTGGAAATACTCTGTCAGACATCCGTCCATACAAGTCATCCAGGAACAGGTTGAACCGAAGGCACTATTCTGTAAACAGGATAGCCCTTGCATAACTCCGTCTTCAATTTCCTTTGGCATATATGTTTCGCAACGCTTATGCCAATACAGAGTGGTTCTTTGGATAAAAATCCAACCGGTCTCTCCATATTAACAACGTTAAAATGGCTAAAACTTCGATAGTCTGTGATTTAACTATCGAAGAAAACAGGTGTGCAAACAACGATATTATTTCCAAATGGAAATTTATATCGATCAAACATCATTCAACATTTATCTCTTTATTTCATTAATTTACTTATCTCCTGTTTCCCTATATTCAATATTTCTTATTTTCTAAATTTGGAAAATATACGTTATTAACAATGGAAAACATTTCCATTTCTTGTTTTCTTTATTAGAAAACATTTCTGGTTTCTTATTTGGAAAACATTTCCAAAGCTTCTTCATTGGACTTAGACAGATGTTTAAACAAACCATCGCGATGCCAACTCAAGCCATTTCCTTTAATTACCAAATTCCTTTAATCCACCTTCACTATCGAACCTTAACCATTCCTTAGTTAAAAATGAAGTCAATCAAGTTGGGGTAATACTACCTCTCAGACCTTGACTGAATAACGTTTCTAACCTTGAAATAGACAAAGTTCACTTTATATTTTTTTAACAAACTTACTTACATAACCTCTTTCGAATCATCTCTATTCGATAATTCTTTCCTTTGAATAAGGTATATTCGGTAAATCTATTCAATTTACTCTATTTGATTAAACCTTATCGATTAACTCTATTGGACTAACGCTATTGGATTAACTCTATTGGATTAACTCCATTGGACTAACGCTATTGGATCAACTCTATTGGACTAACACTATTGGATTAACTCTATTGGATTAACTCTATTTGACTAGCGCTAATGATTTACTCATTTCACTTAACTCCTTTCGAATAAACTATATTCGATAACTCCTTTTACTTTCTTCGAATAAACTATATTCGATTAACTCATTTGCTTCTATTCGAATAAACTATATTTGATTAACTCCTTTTACTTTCTATTCGAATAAACTATATTCGATTAACTCCTTTTGATTTAACTCTAACTTTATTCACTTAACTCCTATCAAATAAACTATATTCGATAACTCTTTTAAATTCTATTTGAATAAAACTATATATTTGATTAACTCCTTTATTCGCTTTATAAAGATTTCCCTTTTAACAACGTTTATTCATTTTTAAAGATTTACTTTTAGTAACAGTTCTCCACTTTAAAATGATTTCCTTCTTATAACAGTTTCCTTTTTATAACGTTTTTTTTTCCTTTTTCTAAATATCTCCTATTTATAAATATTCCAATTTATAAATATTTCTTATTTATAAATATTCCATTTATAAATATTTTATTTTCGAATATCACTTTGAACATATTCCCTTATCAACATTTCGGTATGTTATGGTATTCAACATATCAAATCACGATGATCAGTATCGTCCAAACACATAACATCGACAACAGATTATATATCACATCATCTATCACAATATATGAAAAACAGTAAAATAAATGTTGAGGAACCCCGTTGGGTTCCTCCAACCTGTTTCCCTGCATCCACAGATGTTACACAATAAAATCAACATCACTTTCAGTTCCATATGATATATTCTGTTAAACAGAATCAATATAGAAATTTAACTAACTGACTAGCAGTTCAATCAAACAGTCAACACACAGTCAATCAGCCAATATTTAACAGTTCTAAAAATACAACATGAAATAATAAACTGTTCAGAGTTAGTGAGATTTACTCACATTGGACTATCATCGTTAATAACGATAATTATCGTTCGATTTGATTCAGACGGACAATTTATTTTGCCATAAATTGTAACGGGCTCGAATTCACTCCCAGTCATCTCCATGGTGTAGCCTCCGTCTATACGATCCTGTCGGATCCTTGGGCCTCACTTTCTTTTCCAAAAGCCCATATCTCGTTTTTTCTAAAGCCTATCAGCCCCTATTTTTTTCTTTTCTTTAATTGGGCCTTGCCCCTTTCAAATCACAGCTCACCAACTCAACTTTTGCAAAACAACTTCCAACCTGCTACAGCCTTAACCGTCCCATGTTTCCCCAACAACTCCTCCTTCTCACCACTACAACTCGACCAAGAAGATACCATCAACTTCCTCTTCTTGAGAGGTTCAACCCTATCACCATTCGACTTGCAGGCTCCTTCACAACATTCAACTTCGGGCAACATAGCATATGCACAAACATAGACCGACACTTCACCGTTTCAGTAACCTCCCCGCACTGAACTAACGAAACAATGCCATCACAGAAGTTCTTCTCTTCAACTCCTTCTTCTCCATGAAACCCCTCAACTCTTCGAACCAAGAACTGAAAAGAAACGAGAGCTCCAGATTTTTAAGCCATCCACAACCGTACCTAATTTCACCTCCAAACTCGCACAAGCCTTCCTCATGAATCGAAGATCCCAAAATCGTGTATTTGCCACACCCTAGCTTTCGGTGCTTCATTTCCAGCGAGTGCCGAGACTTCCGAACCCATCAACAAGCTCTCCAGGACGTAGAGAATCTCTCCAGGACTTCCAGCATATTTGATTTTTGTTTTGTAGGTTTATATTTGATTTTTTGGGGATCGAGCTTTTCACGTTTTATGTTGTGAGGGTGGCGGCTTGTGTTTGCTGAAGAAATAATGTGTTAGGTTGGTAAGGGGAAAGTCAGATATTTATATAAATTCTTGGATTTCTTGAGGTAAATTGAAAGCCATGTATATACTTATCCTTTCATTATTACGTGGGTGGTTCTGTACCCGTTTCTTTGTTCCTAAGTAACAAAATATACATGTGTTTTAATGTCGGCCTTGGGAATCATGGATTAGTTGAACTGTATATATATTGTGTCCATTTTGATTTCGCGGTTGATACGTAAATGAAATGAGCAGACAACTCCTTGGTACCTTTATTTTATTTTTCTCTTCTTGATTGGTTATATTAATGGTCAAATAATATCTGTTGCTATGTTCATATATAAGCCACAAATGACAAAAAGAAAAATATCGTTGTGACAAAGAACGTTTCACGATCCCAAAAATATGAAAATACCCGTAGGTTAGCTCATTCTGTGAAACCCCAAAATCGATGATTAATGGTGCAAAATACTCCAAATAAAAAGTTGTTTATTTAATTAATTAAAAATTTCAGTAAAATTCTAAAAATTAAATTATCGTTATGTACCAAAAGAACCTTGTCTAAATTCCCACCCGGTCTCTAGTTATAACGAATAAACCGATACGGTCGACAAATGATTCTATAGCGACTATTTTGAAATTTGATTTGGACACAACTCACAATCTACACGACGAAATCCTAATTTCTCTCTTCCACTAGAAAGATATACTCCACCAGCTTCTAACGTTTCTTGTTTCACAGAAATCCGACTTAAAACGAATCATGTACATTCAGTTGAGGTTCGAATCGCCAATTTACGAACTACAGCGCCATTTCAAGCTCGATTTTAATTATATTACAATTCTATGTTCAAACTGTCATTTATATAATATATTCGTTATCCAAATTCAATTCCAAGCTGTATTAAATATCACAGATGTTCCGGTTCACACCATAACGTCATTTCAGCCAATTCTGATTATTTCAGAATTAAATATATTATTTAATTTATTATTTTAATTAAATATTTACCATTATTTAATTAAACCACCATTTAATTCACTATATCACTATTTATATAATTAAATAAATCAATTATAATACCTCTGCCAATGCGGGTCAATACACAGGCTGTGCAATCACAACAATCCACCAACTCAAGTTGAGAACTAAGGACGCCACTATAAGACCCTATCCCCACCGATAAACAACTATGTAACTCATCCCTAGATGAACCACCAATGTCGCACCCGATATGTATGCACTGAGAGTGAGTATGCTTTGGGCTTGCAGAAACTTATGTATTGGGAAGTTGAATACATTAGCAAATATTTGAAGGATGAGTCCATACAAGAAAACAGCGGATTGTTCGGCTACTTCTTCGGATTCTCCGAGTAGGATCAGGATTTGTTCAGAGAATGCTTAGGCTACGGTTAATGGGATTCCTGTACATACTAGAAGGACAGTTGAGCGTTGCAGGTAGACTCCTAGCATTTCACATTTGTTGGACCCGTATGCTTGTTCACATAGTGTTTCCACTACACTCCCCATTCCCAGCATGAGTCCATAAGCAAAAACTGGGATTCCAGTGTAACCAAAAGAAGCAGAAGCAAGCTCAAGATTACCCAAATGCGCCGAGTAAATCTGGGTAGACATAGGCATCAGATAATTGGCTATATAAATGATTACAGCAGGAGCAGCAGGATGAAACAAAAATTTCGCCTCTACTCCAAAAACCAAGATCATTCTCCTCGTCCATGGCACAGAGTTGTCTGTAAGAATACTCTCCAGCGGACCACTCGATCCATGTCTGCTCGTCTTTTTATGAATTGTGTGCGGCGCGTTCAACAGAAACCAACATCTTCCCTTCCACCCTTCACGTTCAACCAAACCTGCAACAAGCAGCCTCATCTACCAAACTCAAACATTCACCACCGATCCAACCATACACTTCGACATCATCGATACACCCACAATAACTAGTTCAACATACCTTATACCATCCTCTGCAATCTACAATCAAAATTTCCTGAATCACTCTATCCTTCCATCCCAGAAATTCCAATCACCACTTGACCTTCAAAACCCACAGCGCATCGCAACCTATTTCCATAATAGATCTAACAATTAAGGAAGATAGCCTGGATACCCCATGCTTAAATCTAGAAGCATGGAGATGAGGTGGAGTAGAACCAATAAGGTGAAGAAAAACCACGCTAAAGAAAATTTAGAAGTATAAAAACCACTTGGTAAAGACAGAAAATAAACAGGAACAAACTAAAGCAGTATTATCTCCTACTACTAGGAACAATGAGATGAATTATCCAACTTAGGAAAAAAATTCCAAAAAACGAGATGTATTAAGGGATTTTAATGCAAAACCTGGGCAATTATTTTATTGAAAAACATAGGCAGAAGTTACGTTGAAAGAAATTCGATGGCCGTCCTTTTTAGTGTCAATGATAACTCCATCAGAATCAAACAACAATGTTCAAGCAAAGAAGAATTACGCTGGAGATGGGAAGAAGATAAATGGATAATTTAGGAGAGGCAGAGAGGTCAAGGAGTATTATTTAGGGTTTGGTTTATTTTGATGAGAGAGAGAGAGGAGGGAATGAAAGTAACGAAGAAAAGCGGGAGAGTGAAAAATAATTCATCGCCTCTGAAAATTGAATGGTACTTTTCAATTTTTACACCCAATGGTTTCATTTAATTATGAACACTGCTATTTACTGTAACTAATAATAAGTTTTCTTGTAGTGAATTTAACTGTGAGGAATCCAGTTGGATCCCTCCAACCTGTTTTCCTGCATCCACAGATGTCAGTCAACAATAATAATACCCATCCTGCTTCGAGGCAGGATATCGCGGTATAGAAGGTCATCCACTATATATATTGTTGGGCGCATAGAGAAATCATCCGCTAATGGTACTGTGGGCATCCGCTAATGGTACTACGGGTGTATCCAATCACCAATCACCAATATTATTATTATAAAATATTATTATATATTTTTATCACTCTATAACAATCAATTTATCAACCAACAAGCAATAAAAATAAATGTTGAACTATCAAAAATAGTTCCCAATAATTACTGAGTGAGTTTAACTCACCTCGATTTTCTTTGATGAATATCTATTAAAAATTCCATATCATCTCAGCACCACATTACTTGAACAGTCTTGAATAAATTTATTGCCTACGAATATTTTATTTAACGATTAAATATTTATTTATTCAAAATCTCGATTAGCAATGAATAAATTATTTTATGACTAAACGATATCACTTTATATTAACTACTATAGATAAGTTGTGCTATGTAATTTAATTTTCATAAAAACGGTATACCTTATCGCTATTGCAATTCACTCGAACGATCGACAAACATATCCCCAGCAGCTTTAAAACCGAAATCAACCACTTCAGCATCCCCTTTAGACCATTACCATGTCATTAGACCAACATTGCAACTCCTCACTATTCATTGCCGTCCCCAATTCATACACTGTCTGGCTCGTAGACCTTACCATTGTTCATCACTCATTTACCACACTACTTAACTGCCCTCAGCCCCTACAGATCAATGTCTGACATCCATCCTCCACCCAGAAACAGATCGGAACTTCCATTTCTAGACTGTCGATCTCCCAGATTTTTCACTAACCATCGAACTCCAAAACTTCCCCAGTACAATCATTATCCAATCCGCACTACCCCATTTCAGCAACAGACCGAACCATAGTTCGAATCCCGATACCACAACACCAAAGCAGTGAAGATCTTCCAGAATCGCGGTGCTTCCTTCCTTCAATCCCCCACAAGACATAGTCGAACTCCCCAGTTTCAATACCAGACCTCGCAACACTCCAGAACAACAAAAATCGAAATCGCAGCCTTTTACACTCCTTCAAATCTCCACTCAACCCACAACCGATCATTCGAACGCCTTATCATCGCGTGTCTCCAGCTTGGTTTGATATTCAAAGCCCTCGCAGTTCGGTCTCGGTTTGATTGCGGTTTACCTTTTTGTTTTTATTAATGGATTTGCGGTTCACTGAAAAAAGAGATGAACGAATTGAAAAATGAAGTTGTTTCTGGTCTGAGAAGGAATGAACGGATTTTGTTTTCCATAATGATGGAAATTAGAAGTTGTGGTGGTTAGTTTTATAGGTGAGCAGTGGTTGGTTTGATTTGTGGTGAAGGAAGGAACGCGATGGAAAGAAGGAGATGGTGATGTGGAAGAAAGGAGACGGTAGGATATGCAGCGTATTTCCTCCGTATGAAGGAATAGAAGTGACACCTTTATTAATAAGGGTTGGCTACCCTATTTTATCCGAACCGACGTAAATTTATTTAATTAAATTACCGTGTTCATCCGAACTCCTATTTAAACGGAACAAATGTCATTTCTAGGGTTATACCGCTATTTCGAACCCACTGGAACAGTTTCCACGGTCCAATTCGATTGTATACAGAAGATATTGAATAAAATTGATGGTTTAACATTTAATTCGATTTAATATATATTTACGTTTCAAACTTCGTTTTAATTAATATAAACATTCATTTGTATTACTAATTCAATATTGAATCTAATTTAAATATTCAAACTTAAGTGATGGAAAATGCGGGATATTACAGCTACCTCCATCGACAACACTTCTTCCTTTATTACTATAGTCCCCCGGTTTGATTGATTTGATGCGCATCCGTGATTTGGGAGTGTTGTCCGAGGTGGGCAGTAGTCGCAGCTATGCGTTACCACTAGTCCGGACGTGCAACTAGTATATTCATACTCTGGGCAATCCTCGTGTGCCTTGTCATATTATCCTGATCGAGCCCCCTACGATTTTGATTTAACATTGTCGTATCACGACGCTTCCCTATCCGTCGACGTACTGGTGTGTTATATGCAAACTGTATGGCAACTGTAACATCTCTTAAGTTATTGCACTCATATTATTACATGAAATTTGATTTAACAAATATGAGAATTATTTAGTTCTAATTCGAGTGTTTGTTGTGTTTCTTTTTTTGCAATACGCTCGGGTCAGACCGAGTTGCAGTTAGCGAAGTTTCACTTGCTTTGAAGATACCATTATGAAGATGAAGATGGAGCTCAATAGATGTATTATTATTATTCCGCTGCAAATGCATTGGTATGTTGTATGTTAATTTACTCTAATGATCGTTGTAAAATATAATAAAATGTATGTTTTAACAGCTTCATGAACTGTTATTTATTTATTTATTATATTTTGTCCTTCCGCTGTGAGATTCTATATTTGTTTTCTTCTTTTTCTTATTTTAATCCCAATAACTATCCGTATTTCTGATTTGTTTATGTCGACATTAAGGATCATTGTCGATTTGAATGGTCAAAAATCTCAGATGTTACAATTGGTATCAGAGCTTTGGTTTAGCGAAAACCTTGGCTCTATTTGGGATTAACTCATTAGAGATAGAGTAGTAATGCTCTAGAATGAGTTTGAGTGTATATGAGAGAGCGTACTTGTAATTTTGATATAAAATTATTTTGTATTGTGTTGTTTTGTTCTATTGAGTATTTATAAATTCTGGTCAGTACTTGGGACGCCAAGGCATAGATAGGGATTTTTAAACACTTGAATAGGATTCGTTGACATAATATTGTTTTGAATTATATTTTATTTATATATAGAATTATTTGAAATATGTGGATTTTGATTTTGTTGATGATAATATTAAAATTTTCATCAATTATTACTCGATTAATCAATAATTTAAAATATTGGTTATTGAATGATTTAAGAAATAAATATTGGAATATTGAAACAAAATTAATTCAGTAATGAAATAAGAGGTAAAATATGAATTTGAGAATTTGATTTCGGATGATTTTGTAATATTGATTTGCAAATGGTTTGAAATAATATATTTATATTTTAAAAGTGTTTCATATAGAAATTGTTTCAAATGAATTATTGGAAAAAAAAGTGTATACCTCTTGTCCTTGGAAATGATTTCAGTGATGAGTACATGCATCATCGATGTTTATTTTCAAGAGTCTAAGTAGGGAGACATTTAACATTTTGTATTTTGTTTAACGAAATTGAATTTTATTTAAATCCCTTTTACAGTATGGTTTTATGTAAACGATATATCGTATGGAAAAAAATTTGAAAAAAAAGACCCTGAAATTTAATTCTTGAAATCTTGAATAAGTAATGAATTGGAACTTCTGAATATTAAGAGAGTTATAATTAAAATAAAATTCTTAAGAATTGGATAATCAAATGAAACAAATGGTAACCATTGAAATTTTTGTAATAATTAATTTTGTTTTGTAGCATGAATAACTTACCAATTAATTAAAAAGTTAAATGTTATAAGAATAAGCAATTAAATAATGCACAAGTATAAGAAGGGATAATGAAAGTAAAGAAAAATTTGATTGGTTATAAATATAAATAAAATTTAAGTTATGTAAAAAAAAACGATATATGCTTAGTTATGTTATGCTAAGTAATATGAATTAACCGAATCAATGAAAAATTAATTAAGCGAATTAATTGGTAATAAACTGAAATGTTTTGATATTAGTGTTTGCTTCGTGAAAATATAAGTGAATAGGCTTATAATTTATAAACATAACGAAAGTTGAACGAATAAATTTAATTTAATTAAAAACAAGCACGTCGCAGTGGCAGTTCATAATTTTCCAAATTGAAGTTTAAATGAATGTATAGGATTCAAATTAAGTCGGAATTTTTTGAAACAAGAATCTTCCAGTTCTATTGGATTATAGTTTCCTAATGAAAGAGAAAATTTTAAATTTCAACTTGTAAATTTGAAGATATGTGTAAATCAAAATTTCAGAAAAACAACGCAAGAGAAATTCGCGATTTAAAATTAAATTATAAATAAAATGGACGATAATTAAGTTTAAACGAACTCTAAATTTGGTCGATAGAAGTGTTGAAGGATATTGAACTAAATTTGAAACATAATTCAATGTAAGTCAACTAAATATGAATCGGAAAATTTGGTTGTTTATTTAAAACGACAACAACTCATAACTTGAACAATGATATGGAGTAATAAATAAATAAAAACCAAGCATTGACATTGGTAATGAATTTGAGAATGAAATATAACAAATAAAATTATGAATTGTTTAAAAGTGAAATAAACAATGAAATCATGCTAATAAAAAAAAGTGACAATGAAAATTTTGTTAGATTGCTTGATTAAATGAATATAATTGATTGGATATTTTATTTATGTTTTAGTTGCATTTGCTAATTCATGTATGTTTACTGTAAACATATAAATATTATTTCTTTTATATGTTATTGAGTGTTAGTAGGTACTGAAGGCGATTTGCTTGCATTGGAGCTACTTGCGCATGAAAATTTGCTAATGCTTGCTCAAAAATAAATAAATCGCTAATAACGCAAATGAAGGAACATATATCGAATTATATATCGTATTTTGGCAATTTATATTGTTTTCCCAAATTTTGGGATGCCTCATCATTGAGATGAGATGTATATTTATGATTATATATATACTATTGCTTTCCGGGCCTAACCGTACAAAGGAGACTCTGCCGAAATTTTTCATGAATTTATGACTTAGAAAATTTTGTGAAAATTTGAGTTTTGTTTAAGTATATGTTATCTAAAGTTAGTAGAAATTTTATATTATTTTAATTTTATTTTGCCACTTCATTTCTGCATTCCTTTTCGAGGACGAAAAGTTTTAAGTGGGGGAGAATGTAACATCCCAAGTTTTTACGATAAATTTTATTATCTAATTTAATATGATTTTGATATTAAATGGTTGTAAATAATATTTAGTGATTTGATTTGTGAAATTTGACGGTGAAAACATAATTGAATTGCTCATTATAATGATAATTGTTGTCGCGATAAAAAATTTTGATTTATATTTTTACGTGAATTCTATTTTGATTGTACAATATTTATAAAATGTTGAATTTAATTTAAATTGTTAATTAATGAAAATGAATATTTTAATACATTAATAAACCGATTGTGAATGGTAACTTTTGAATACGATGGAATTAGGACTCGAGACCTGTTCCAATCAACTCAAAAGCTTCGAAAACATTATTTTCAATATACAGATTGTTGGGTTTCCGATTAGAATTATAAATACGCAAAAATGTAACTGTTTTGACGATAAGCGGTCTATTTTGAGCTAGCTGGGTATATACATCTAAACTCATTCATTGAATAATATAAATTATCATTACCAGCCCCTAACATAGCCTCTAATCCACTCTATTAACCCAAATCCCGAAATCAAAACCCAAATTGAAAAATAATGGCGATTTCAGATCTGAAACGTCAAAAATTCAATTGACTCAAACCATATCGAATTAGATGTTTTCGGAAAGGTCTCGACGATACAAACTAACGGGAAGCGTTCGTTTTGCGAAACAGTGCATGGATCAACGGTAAATCGTGGTCAAAGGCAGAAAAATGGGAAATTAGGATTCAAATTTGGGGGGTTTTTGATTTGTGAGTCAATCGAAGAATCAAAGATATGAGTATTGTAGAGAATCTTCATAAGAAGCTAATTCAAGTGGTCTCATTCCGATTGGTGGTCGGAAGTTCCGGAAATTTGCGTTTTACGGTGCGAAAATCTGCATCTTTAACTGGACGTAGCGGGGCCCACAGGGGCGGTAGGTCTTGAGCTTTCTGGTGAAGATGCTGCTCGTCGAGAGCTTCGATTTGGTGGTGGTCTTGCGTCAAACTGGGTAGGATGTGAAAGTTAGGGGCGGTCAAAGTTCAAGGGTCGATGGGTTCATTCACGGTGCGTGAGCAGGTATTCACGTTGGGGAGAGATGAGGTGGCAAGCTTTCTCTTTTTTGTGCCATTTTCTTTTATTTTATTTATTTAATTTTCAATCACTAAAACTTATATAACTTTTTCATACGAGCTCCAATTGACACGCGGTTTGTTGCGTCGGAATCGTACTGATAAGCTCTTCGCGATGCCGCTAGTTTGAACTGATTCTGAGACTGTCAAATTTTGGGCCTATTTTGGAGTTCAGACGCATACAGAATCAAGGTGAATGATTTAACCCACTCACGCTTAACTAAAGTATTCTAATATTAGTTAAAATAATATTATGTCATGATATGATTGTTTGGATTGATGTTTGACAGTTTAAATTGCATATTTTTATTGATTTGCATCGATAGTGTAGTTTAATTTGACTGTTAGATTTAATTTTACAGCTAAGTTAAAATTTGACATTTAATTACTATTTTAAGACCTGACACTTGATAACTGGTAAATTATATGATATTTTACGATTTTTATGTATTGATGTGATGAATGACTTGAATTTGATATGTTTGACATATTGGTGTTAATTGTGTGAATTTACCTGTTATTCACATTTATTTATATATGACCATTGTTGTGTTGATCAATCCCAATCATTACTCTAGATGTTACAGGCATCGAATAAACCCGGGGTTAATCATTAAAATGAATTAAGAACGTAGGTTGAAGTGATAAATACCTGTGACCCTGTTCGGGATTAAAATGATATATATCCTTTCCTAAAGTACTAAAATTAAATTTTAAGTATCACTTGGCCATATGATAGAAAATTATATACGGACTCCGGTTGGTTAAATAAAATTTGTTTTAACCATGAACTTTAAATATTGTTTTAAAGACAATATAAGCGATGTTTTATAATTTATTTTTCTTCGAACTTGAACTTTGAATTTTTTTGAAATATAAATAAAGGGGAAATAAATTAGTGCTGTAACTGAAGCGAAATAAAGTGAAATATAATGTAAATCGAATTTATTGAAATTGAATGGTTTCACCTACCTTTGAAATTTATTATGAGTCAACATTGATTTGAATTATATATGAATTGTGAACTCGATATTTGTTATAAATTGAAATCATTGAAAATGAGAATCAGATTTGGAATGTAACTATTTGAATTAATTTGATCGAATTGAAATGAATGTAAATTGGAAGTTTAATCGATGGAATTATTGAAAATTGAGTTGGTTGAATTGAAGTTGAAATATGACTTCAAGTTTAATTGAAAATGTTAGAGAAACGATTCTAATTCCAACTATAGTATTTCAAATAATTTTATAAACTATTTTAATAATAATTTTTTTTTATAAACTATTTTTCTTTATTTCTATTTTGTTTTTTAAAATTTTTTAAATAAGTCATTTTATAATTAACTATTTATTTTATAAATTACTTAATGTTTTAACTATATATTTTAATAAATTTGATAAATTCTATTTTAATTACAAACTACTTATATTCAAACTATTTCAATTATATATCTAATTTATTTTAAATGTACTGTTAACTATTTTAATATTCAAATTATTTAAGTTGGAATTGTTTCAAGATTTTAATTGGTTTAAATGGAGATTTTAGTATGAATAATATCCTATCTTGAATATTGAATGATTTTGAAAATCTAATATTTTGATATGAAGTACGAACCTCTTCGAAATGTAAAAGAACTGACCGGTGTGAAAAATGTAACGATTGGTTGTTAAAGAGACCGGGATCGGATATTGTCATACTCTCTGCCAATACTGAAAACCACTTTAACAACTGTGTACGCGGTGGAGTTCCAGAAATGGTGTTGGATAGATTTGGAGGCGATTACTGAATTTGAAGAAAGAGAACGATGATGGATATCCTTGACCTTCGGGTCATAATTAAAATGACTAAAACAGGGCTATACCATGACCAAGTGGGGTTAGCTACCTCCATTGGCAACACTTTCTTTATTACTATAGTCCCCCGGGTTTGATTGATTTGATGCGCATCCGTGATTTGGGAGTGTTGTCCGAGGTGGGCGGTAGTCGCGGTTATGCGTTACCACCAGTTCGGGCGTGCAGCTAATATATTCATACTCTGGGCATTCCTCGTGTGCCTTGTCATATTATCCTGATCGAGCCCCTTATGATTTTTATTTAACGTTGTCGTATCACGGCGCATCCCTATGCGCCGACGTACTGGTGTGTTATATGCAAACTGTACGGCAACGGTACAAACGGTGTAAGGGTAATAATTGTAATCCCGCTTACATTATTTTATTATGTTATATTTAACCATAGACATTATTATAATAGCGTATTATGTTATATAGTATTAGTTTGACGTATCCTTAAGAGATGGAAATTCCCGTAACATCTCTTAAGTTATTGCACTCATATTATTACATGAAATTTGATTTAACTAATATGAGAATGATTTAGTTCTAATCCAAGTGCTTGTTGTGTTTCTTTTTTTGCAATACGCTCGGGTCAGACCGAGTTGCAGTTAGCGAAGTTTCACTTGCTTTGAAGATACCATTATGAAGATGAAGATGGAGCTCAACAGACGTATTATTATTATTCTGCTGCAAATGCATTTGTAACGACCTAGATTTTTATCAATTTATTTTAAATATTTAATATTTATTTTAAATATTGAATTGATAATATAAAAGAATTTTTATGTTGAGTTATCGATCAATAATCAATATATGATTTAATTTTTGATGTATATATATATATATATATATATAATTTTCATAATACGGGAATCTGAAATAATTCAATTCGAAGGTAAAACTGAATCGAAACGGTTCAGATGATCAATATATATTCTGTTTGAATATAAATGACGATAATAGTAATTTATTGTTGAAGAATTTATTTTTTTTGAATTTAAATTATATTATATCCATTTAATATGGTTATTTTACATATACGTTCGAATAAAATTTTATAGTCTATTCTGTTGAGTCCAGAATAGCGTAGGTACGTTGAAACGTCGGTCGGTAGGTTAAAATAGCAGTTCGTGATTTAAATGAATGGACCCCGAGATATTTTTAATGGATAAGATCGAAATCAAATGGAAAATCAAATCGATATCTATTTAAAAAGAAATAAAAATCTCTTTAAATCTAATCGAATTAAAAACAAATCAAATCGTATTAAGTAGTGGTCAAATCAAATTAAATAAAACTGTACTAAATCACACTGTCTCAATTCCTACGCACTGAAGTATTCTCCATTTATAACTAACGCAAGACTTTCCTTTTGTTTTTCCACCGTTCCTCATAATAATTTGCAAGCTTTAAACAGAAGAAAAATTATGGTCGCTCCTCGTTTTCAAATACAATTCAAAGCACTCCATCCATTCCTAAACGCCATATATCCTCTCACATCTCTTATTATTATTCTTCCCTTTTCCCCTTTAATTTCAATTTTTCCTGAATGGGACGCTGCCAAAACCGCTCCTCAAAAATCGATCCGCCGATATACAAAGAAAAAGGAAACCGAGATCTAAATCGCCTTGGAGATTTCGATAACCCTTGAAGCTCGATCCAACGGTGGAGACACTTGCGATTGCAGGAAAGAGACGGGGCCGCGATATTTGTTTGTTCGGAGATTTGCAGAAGGAGGTTCTCGCAACAGTCTGGAGCTCGGATTTAAGGTTGCGATAGTGATTTCAAATGGGATTCTGGCGGTGTTGAGGTGTGCGATGGAAATTGGAAGAGGCGATGTTAGTTTGTGTAGGGTCGACATTGGGTTTGGATGCAAATGAAGTGGTGCGATGTACTGGTTGTGACATGGTAGACTGGTGTTAAGTGGTGTGATGCAACGTGGTTTGTGTAACGACCCAGAAAATCTGAACCAATTCAAAAAATTTTAAATTGGCTAAAATAGTGGATTTTAAATATTTAAAATAAATATTTTAAATAATAGCAATGAAAAGTGAGTTTGAATCGACGTTTGAAAACGAATATAATAAATTCTAATTATAAACAACGCTTGAAATGGCGCTGTAGTTTCAAAAATCGAATTCAAACTTTGTCGGACTGTACCGAGTGCAAAACAAAACGGATTTGAGTGAAACCAAAAATATTTAAATCTGTTAGTGAATACCTTTCGAAAGAATCTGAAAAATCGAAGTTTCATAGCGGAAAGCAAAAGTTATAGCCAAATGAATTTTCAGAAAGGTAGCTATGGAATTTATATAGCCCGAGAAAACGGCCATTTTGCATACGACCTCGGAATTCGACGAAACCACTTTTGTTGGATCCAGGATGTGAAGTTATTGCTAGGTTTCAAATTTCATAATTTTTGCAGCTAGTATGTGAGCGTGGCAAAAGAAAACGTGTTTTGGTCAATTACAGTTAAATTGGATTGACCAGAAATGGGCCTTTTTGCAAACGGTCTCAGAATTCGACGAAACTAGTTTTGTTGGGACTGTATCGTCAAAACATTGCCTGATTTATTTTTCTAGAATTTTTTGAATCATTTTGTGGCCCTGGCAAATTGAAATGTACGTTCAAATCGAATATTGAATGTTTTATATTTTAATTTGAATGGAAACTAACTGAAACAGTCGAATGGGCCTACGAAACATATCCCATTGTGTTCGGAATGGGGGTAAAACGCTAGGGACGACAGTCGTTGGGTTTGAATTGGTGTTCGTGTGTGACAAGGGGAATTTTCGGATTTTTAAAATATATATAAAAAAAACTATTGGTCCACGCGTTCTCTCTCTCCCTGACATTTAGCCCAGACGCACGACGGAAGAGGATCGCCACCTTCTCTCCTCGTTTTCTCCTCCTCCACGCAATAATAGCCAATGCTCTAGTTAAGCTTTTTGTAGATCTTCCTGAGCTCTTCAAATCCATACCAGTTGGAGAATTTATCATGCAGTATTTTGGGAGAATCACCTCGCCAAAGTTGGCGACTTCAACCCGCCGCCCCGACCGCCTGGCACCACCGAGTGGGCCCCCACCACCACACGCAGGCACGAGCCTCCCCCCTCTTCGTCGCTGCACCAGCCGATCCTCCCATCGATTCACGGTTTGATCGAAAATTGCAAACCTAGTTTTGAACGTTTTATTGAAGGTACGGCCTTGTATATTTAAAACTGATTTCAACAGTTTTAAAGTGTTGCAAACTTTGAAAAATCATATCTTTTTCGTGTCTTGACGAAATTCGATGAAACAGGAAACATCGTAACCGTGTGGACGTCTTCTACATACTAGAAGGGACCACATATTTTTCTGAGCATTCTGCTATTTTTGGTGGAGTGGAACCCAATGTGAGATTTCTAAATTATAAACGATATGGAAAAGGACGATGTATAAATTATATAGTCGATGTATGAGTTATATAAGCGTTGTACACCTCTTGTATAAGCGTTGTATAAGTTGTACGTTCGATGTATAAGTTGTATATGCGTTGTAAAAATTATATATGTGTTGAAATAGAAGTGAATTGCTATATATAAATAAATATATATATACGCCCCTCGTCCACAAACCATGGACGATATTTATTGGTTGTGATTGGTGTGAAAAATTGATTGATAGCGAATGGTTTATTGGAATTGTTTGTGGTTGATATTGATTGATTGTGGTTGAAAAATACCCGTTTGTGGTTGAGAAATATTTGGTTGAAACCACATAGGATTAGTTTGTGGAAATGAAATAAATATATACATACCGCCTGCGTGCGAACTAGATGCATGGTTCCCCATTGTCAAAAACCGCGAGGTTTTAAGGTAGAGCGAGGAGCCGTACTAGGGACGGTCCCGGTTTTAACTACCCTGCCGTTATGCTGCCGAAATTTTGAATAATATTCATGTGTTTGAATTATTTTCATTTGTTGAAACTATATTTATTCGTTGAATAGGAAACCTTCATGTGTTGAGTCGATATTCATTCGTTGGATAGGATTTCATGTGTAGAATGGTATTCATATTTTGAAATAAATTGTTTTATAATAAAAATCACATTTTTATCATCTATATGAACTATATAAAATAAACTTGTTTTTGAAAGAAATTGTTTTATAATAAAAATCACATTTTTATCATCTATATGAACTATATAAAATAATCTCCTTTTGAAACAAATTGTTTTATAATAAAAATCCTATTTTTATTACCTATATGAACTATCTAAAATAATAGTGTTTCGAAATGAATTGTTTTATAATAAAAATCGCATTTTTATTATATACATGAATTGTTAAATATAGTGAAGTGTTGAAATAGAAGACCGTTAGACAAAAATATCATTTTTATCAAATGTAAGAAAAGAATGTAGCTTTGAAATCGAAGAATCGATATATATATATATATATATATATATATATATAGAATTAAAATATATCGAATAACGACGCTACATTTCGTATTTTGAAACTGTGATTTCAAACGATTATACCGGGAGATCTGACCATCGGATTATCCTGAAATCGCAACCGTTGGGTTCGCTTTGGAAATATCTTTCCAACGGCACCAACTTTGTAAAAATCCAATGGTTGGATTGTCTGGAATGTTTAATTCAAATATGAAGAAAAATAGCGCTAGAATCGATTATATATATATATATAATTATATTATATCGAATAACGACGTTGCAGTTCGTATTTTGAATTCGAAACTTCGAATGATTATACCGGGAGATCCGACCGTCGGATTTTCCCGAAACTGGAACCGTTGGATTCGTTTTGAAAAGAACTTTCTAATGATGTAAGTTTTGTGAAGATCCAACGGTTAGATTTTCTGATATGTGTAAATCAAATCTGAAGAAAAACAGCGCCACGGTCGCGTTATGGCCCGAAGTGTCGTTTTGAATAAATTGGCTATTTGAAAATAAATAAAAATAGCGATAAATCGTTATAAAATATTATAAACGATATGGATGTGAAACTTAGAAATTAACTGAAGGTTGGGTAAGTCGAATGGTTTCCTGGATGTTGATCTGATGTTGGTTTCGGCCTTCGGGGTTAATATTTGGGAAATCGTTCTCTTACTGATTGACGGTTAGTGACTAATGAATTGAGATGATGCGTGTGTATGTTATTGTTGCACTTGTTTATTATATACGCGAGTTGCTCATAAAGACTGGGTTTATCCCATTCTGAATAACTGAATCAACGATAAGAAATCGAAGATAAAGACGGTGGTCGAAGACCAGAGATCTTCACCTCGTTTGGATGGTAACCGAGGTCCTGATTGGGAGGCATCCCGAAATATGGATAATGAGTGGTGATCGTCCAGACGTACGTGGTGATCGATGGGTTTGCGAGGTATATAGTGCCTCCGGTTTCGTTCAGACCCAGAACGGACTTGCAAATGGACCGTGTGTCTGACATTGGAATTTATTCTGTGTGATTGATAGCCATCAGTTGCACGGTGTGGATTGCCTGTGTGGCATGCTAAGATGCAGTGATCAGGGCTTCTGTTGAAAAGCAAAGTCTTGTGGTGATGATCAAAGCACCGCCTGTGTGGCGTAGCTTTGTATATAACGTGAATTCGCGAGCCTCACACCCCAGTATGAACCAGAAACGGGAGAAGGACCTCAGGGGGAACGTGCATTTTCTTTGTAGCTAGAAGTGGTGTCAGTGGTTTTACACGCCCTGACGAGTTTGACTTATGTGGTTGTTACTGTTGCGAGGCGCCTCGGTTAGATCGGACGATCCGGGTCCAATGGAGTCATTCGTTGGCTCACTTACGCCCCAAAGGGCGGAGAAACGCATTATTCAGGCATTATAATCCAATTCGTGTGGACCGGCCCTGATGATCCAAGGTATGGTTGCGGCTGTGCCTGAGACTTGGGCTAGACAGTCTCGAATACGGTAAGGACTATCTTTTGCCTTGGTTCATGATGGAAATCCAATTTCCAAATACAACATCGTGCGGTTTTGATTGTATATATATATATATATATATATATATATATATATATATGGCGACATGATATATGGTACCCATGCCATCTATGATTGATAGTTATGATTCGAAATTGTTTTTGAAACATATAAACACTAGTAATAATATCAATTGCTTTTGTTTTATTCGTATCAAGCATATTTTGGCCATTATAAGGTAAAACTCTATCCTCCGGTTTGCGTTGCATTGTGTGATGGAAACTGAGTCTTATAATGGCTTCATTTTTATAAAAAGCATTGCGATGTTTAAAAGAAAGATTTGTTTTTAAAGCACTATCAATCCAATGGAGTAAACCCGTTCCACGAAAGTGGCATGGTCCTGTGATTAGCCATATTAAATGTGTTGAGTAGATTTCTCATACCAGTCCCATGACTGACTCGTAGTTTATTTCACTTTCAAACTCGGGTGCCCCTTTTTCTACACGGGCAGCCTTGTATTCAGGTTTAGCTGGCTCTTTCTGGATAGCTGAAGATTCTATCATTTATCTCTTTTTATGCTGTTCAGCTCCTATTGTACCTATTTTGTTTGTTTCCGCTGTAGACATTTATGTATAGCTGAACTGTATTTGCACTAAGTATGATCCTGTATACTGTGTAACTCTGATGATTACTTTTATCCAGTATATTTTATTGTTCATTATCTGGTGTATTTATTTAATTCTATTCTGCTATTATCTGTTTCTGTGTTATATTCCAAAGATTACCCTTGTCTCCGTCTGTATGGGAAATGGGGTCGTCACAGCGTGTATCAGAGCTTTGGTTAAGCTTAGTGCTGGAATATAACATATTAACGAACTCGTCAGAAATAGAACCAGCAGTGTTCTAGGACGGGTAACTCTATACAGATAGGATCAGCAATATCCTAGTATGAGTAAAGCAGAATGGAATTACACCTCGATAGACACATTTACATTTGAAGTATGTGTTTCTATGTTTTAAATTATCTTTTCTGTGACCTGACACTTGATCTGCTGTTTGCAGAAGTACTAGAAAAATGAGTGTCAGAAACAGAAGGAATATCGAACCAGATCTAGAGGCTCTATTTAAGAGATATCGAAATCTGGGTGGAGCACAATTCTCGGGCAATGAATCTATTATTCAAACTCAAGCTTGGGTGAGCTCTGCAGAAAGAATATTTGAGCGTTTCCAGCTGAGAGATGACCAGAAAAGATTAGTAGCATCTTGGGCGCTCAATGGAGAAGCTTTAATCTGGTGGGAAACAATCATCAAAGATAATCCAGAAGGTGATATCACCTGGGATAGATTCAAAGAGATTTTCCTAGGAAGATTTACTCCTCCTGAGGTGACGGAGCGATTATGTGATGAATTTTCTTATCTGATACAAGGTGATATGACCATTCCTGAATATCATAAGAAATTCAACGAACTTTCTCACTTTGCCCCTCATCTGATTCAAGATCCAAAGAGGAACTGAGATTTATTCATGGCCTGCAAAGGAGATATCAGAATAGTGTAATGAGGAATGTGAAGCTTCCTTTTTCAGAAATGATATACATGGCTTATCAGTATGAAGATCTCCATAAGAAAGGAATGTTGCGCGACGAAGAAGAAGTCTGTTCTAGTAACAAAGAAGAGTTGGAAACTGATATTCCTGAAGCCAGTACGAGGTCTGAGGTCAATAAGAAGCCCAGTGGCAAGCGAAAAAGGGCTAAATCTAAGAAGGAACCAGTAAAAACTGCCACATGCTCTAACTGCAATAAACAGGGGCATCTGACCAGGAAGTGTAAATCCTTGAAGAAACGAAAGGAGGATGGGTTTAAATCCGACAAGAAGCTCCAAGAAAGTAAAAGATGCAATCAATGCCATCGGTTTGGTCATGTAAAACAAGAGTGCCGGCTGTTAAAAACAACCAAAGAAGCTCAGGTAAATGAAATAGCAGAAGTGCCTGCATCTTCGTCCGCTCAGGAAAGGCCAGATGTTTTAGAAGGCACGCTTACTGTCAAAGACATTCCTGTTAAAGTACTGTTTGATACAGGCGCGTCACGAAGCTTCATTGCCAAGAATGCAGCTAAGAAACTAGATTTGAATTTGAAGAAGCTCAAAGAACCAATGACTGTCCAAAATCCGATCGGGGGTTCCATCGATCTCAATTGGGTTTGTGGAGTGCCGGTTTCTTTTTCTCGTTATCGGTTTCCTACTATCGCGGTCGTCATGAATTTTAAAGAGTTTGATCTTATCTTGGGGTTAGACTGGTTGACCAAATATGAAGCTAAAGTTAAATGCGCTGACAGAGTCGTAAAGGCGAAGAATAAATCAGGTGATTATATAACCATCCCCTGTGAAGGTCAGAATGCTAATAGAAAGGACTTCTGGGTAGCTCTCGATGTTTCTCTAGCCCAAATAGAAAATATCCCTGAAGTCACAGAGAATATTCCTGACCTCATCAAAGATATTCCTGTCGTCAAGGACTATGCGGACGTATTCGAAGAAGTTGTTCGCTTACCTCCGCAAAGAGAAATAGATTTCAAAATTACTTTGATTCCGAATGCAAGGCCGGTAGTCCACGCTATTCGAAGAATATCCTTGAAAGAGAAAGAGGAATTTGACAATCAAACACGATAGCTAGTATGGAAGGGACTGTTCAGGCCTAGTTTCTCTGATTGGGGTGCAGCAGTGGTGTTTGTCCCGAAATCTGACGGTACTCTACGTTTGTGTGTGGATTATCGTGATTTGAACAAGCAGACGATAAAGAACAAATATCCATTGTCGCGGATCGATGATTTATTGGATCGTCTGAATGGAGCACAAGTATTCTCAAGGATGGACCTAGCTACAGGCTTCCATCAACTTCGAATTGCCGAAGAGTGTGTTCCAATGACATCATTCAGAGGTCCCGACTTATTCGACAAGTGGTTAGTAATGCCGTTCGGCTTATGTAACGCTCCATCCTACTTCGTCGATCTGATGAATAGAGTGTTCAGAGGGGTTTTGAATAAATTTGTTCTAGATTTTATTGACGATATTCTAATCTTCTCTAAATCAAAGGCCGAACATGAAAAGCATTTGGAACAGGTTCTGGAAATCCTCAGAAGGAATGTATTAAAAGCCAAACTATCCAAATGTATATTCTGGCAGGATGAAGTGAAATTTCTAGGCCACGTCGTATCTAAAGAAGGAATTGTTGTGGATCCAAGTACAATCACGGCTATTCAGAATTGGAAGCAGCCCAGTACTCCTACAGAAGTCCGCAATTTTCTCGGATTGGCTAGTTGTTACCGGAAGTTCGTTAAAAACTTTTCGAAGATATCTGGTCACTTAACGAAGCTTACAAAGAAGCACTCTAAATTCAAATGGACTCCAGAAAGTGAGGAGGCTTTTGAAGAGCTAAAGTTAAGATTAACTACTGCTGCAGTGTTAACCATTATCGACGGCAATCAGGATTTAATAGTATGAATTGATGCTTCTAAAGAAGGCCTTGGCGCAGTGTTAATGCAAAGGGGCCAAGTGATTGCTTATGCTAGCCGTCAGCTGAAGCCGCACGAGAAAAACTACGTAACTCATGATCTTGAGTTATTGGCTATAGTATTCGCCTTGAAAATCTGGAGACACTATCTTCTGGGTGAGAGGTTTGAACTGTTTACAGATCACTAGTCGTTAAAGTATCTATTCACCCCGAAAGACTTGAATCTGAGGCAGCAACGTTGGATGGAGTTTCTTGCAGCATATGACTTTGAGATTATATACACTCCAGGGAAAGCCAATGTCGTAGCCGATGCGTTAAGCCGAAAGAATGAAATGATCGCCAGTTTTATTATCACGACTTCGTTGCTAGATAAAATATCTGCTCTTCAAAAGGATGATCACTTCATTCAGAAGACCAGAGAGATAATTCAATAAGGCGAACCCTCGAGTTTTCAAGTTGATAATGATGGGATTCTAAGGCTCAAAGGTCGAATTTGTGTCCCTAACATTGCTGAGCTCCGCAAGGAAGTTCTGGATGAATGCCACAAGTCAAAACTCAGTATCCATCCGGGAGTAAGCAAAATGTATAATGACATCAAACGCACTTTCTAGTGGAAGTCGATGAAGAGGGACATTTCTCTATATGTTAGCCGATGCCCTACTTGCCAGCTAGTCAAGAGCGACCAACAGTAACTGGCTGGATTGTTACAACCGCTAGACGTTCCTGGTTGGAAGTGGGAACATATTTCCATGGACTTCATTGATGGTTTTCCCAGAACCAGAAAAGGAAATGACAGTATTTGGGTGATCATAGATCGCTTCAAGAAGACCGCCCTTTTCATACCTGTCAGATCAAACAGAACTGCTCAGAGTCTGGCGCAGATATATTTCAAGGAAATAGTTAGACTACATGGAGTGCCGCTCAGTATAGTCAGTGATAGAGATACAATATTTACTAGCAAATTCTAGGAGGCATTTCAAGTAGAGCTGGGAACGAAGATGAATCTAAGCACCGCTTATCATCCTCAGACAGACGGTCAGACTGAGAGGGTGAATCGTATATTAGAAGATCTATTGCGGGCTTGTGTTCTAGATTTCGGTGGATCATGGGAAGACCATCTGCATTTGGCTAAATTCTCATATAATAACAGCTACCAGGCGAGCCTGACAATGTCGCCATTCGAAGCATTATATGGTAGACCGTGCCGATCTCCTGCTTGTTGGGTCGAACCCAGTAATAGACTTGTGTTGGGGCCAGATATGATTCGAGAAGCTGCCGACAAAGTCGATTTTATTAAGAAACGATTACTGGCCCCTCAAAGCCGACAAAAGAGCTATGCCGATAGAACAAGAATAGATATATCGTTTGCTGTTGGCGACTATGTATATTTGAAAGTATCCCCGATGAGAGGAGTTATCCGGTTCGGTAAAACTGGGAAGTTGGCGCCCAAATTCATTGTTCGTTTCCTATTCTGGAACGGATCGGAACTCTCGCTTATAGGGTTAAATTTCCAGATTGGTTTCCTGGAGTTCATGATGTATTTCACATATCTCAACTTCAAAAGCGCGTTCATGATCCAGACTTGATCGTGGAAGAAGCAGCTCAGCAGGATATTGAAATTACTCCAGAATTAGCTGTGAGAAGAGAGCCGCTAAAGATCATCGGCAAAGAAACCAAAGAGCTGAGGAACAAGAAGGTTCACTTAGTCAAAGTGCAATGGAGTGGAGATCCGCGAGATTGTACTTAGGAAACTGAGGAGAGCATTCAGAAAGCCTATCCTAGACGCCGAGTGGATATCTCTTATTGACTCCGGTGCAAGGTACATTTACCATACTTTGCATTACCAATTAGTTCTCTATTCTGTTGTTATTTTCTTTTCATGGATGCGCACTTTTAATTCTATAGTCTGAATGATTTTAAAAGAGTATAGAAATTGAATAGTATGTTTTTGAAATGTTAAAAACAATTTGATTGTTGTTTGTGTTGTGTGATAGTAGATTGGATTAATTAAAATTATTAAAACGATAGTTAATTTAATCAATAATAGAATGAATGGTAGAATTTATTCATTTAGATCACACATTGAACTGATTAGAAAATAAATAGAAATATATACATGTGTATTATATATGTTTGAACAGGTAAATGGATAGCTGTTGAGTAAAGATTTTATTTGTGTGCCCGACAAATAGGTAAACCTTAATGAGTTGGATGCGAAATATTATTATATCAACTCCTGTGAATTTCATTGGATGCGGATTGCTGGTTATTCTGTGTGAAATAATAAATATCGCCATAGGATAGTAACAATTAATTTTGAACTACACTGCATGGCATACTTCTGAAGATAGGCATACTTCATCATATACCACATAAGCATTTGGAGCTTGTGTAATGAGGTGGATGATTTACCATACGAGCGAGGGGCTTGTATGACGATGACTATATTTTACAGGTTGAACTGATGACTGATATGGACTATTTAAATTGTAACGATAAAATTGCCAGATTAGTAAAAACCCCACACGGGTCGGGAGTTGACAATAATCACGTCTCTCTAATTATTAGATACGGCACAGGGAGTATTTATTTCCCACACGGGACGAGGTGACGAGGATTTATCCTCTGGAGCATTTAAAATACACACTCCCTCAGGTTTTGACAGGGTGACGAGAATTTATTCTCTGGAGTTATTATCTATACACGCTCCCCTGTAAACACCAGAATATATCACTATAAATATGTGTATGCTTATTAGGATTTATTGGGTACCTAATACGGCCCAATAAATTTCCAAACCTCTACCTGTACAAAGGAGGTTATGGCGAAATTTTTCAAAAATTTCGGGTGTTAGCCAAATTTTTAAAGAATTTGAAAATTCTCAAAAACTGAAAAGTTGGAGAATGGAAGCCAGATCGAATGTAGAGTTGATTAATCAAACCACTTTCGACTTTGTTCCTTTTCGGGGACAAAAAGTTTTAAGTGGGGGAGATTGTAACGACCCAGAAAATCTGAACCAATTTAAAAATTTTTAATTGGCTAAAATAGTGGATTTTTTAATATTTAAAATAAATATTTTAAATAATAGCAATGAAAAGTGAGTTTGAATCGACGTTTGAAAACGAATATAATAAATTCTAATTATAAACAAGGCTTGAAATGGCGCTGCAGTTTCAAAAATCGAATTCAAACTTTGTCGGACTGTACTGGGTGCAAAACAAAACGGATTTGAGTGAAACCAAAAATATTTAAATCTGTTAGTGAATACCTTTCTAACGAATCTGAAAAATCGAAGTTTCATAGCGGAAAGCAAAAGTTATGGCCAAATGAATTATCAGAAAGGTCGCTATGGAATTTATATAGCCCGTGAAAACGGCCATTTTGCATACGACCTCGGAATTCGACGAAACTAATTTTGTTGGATCCGGGATGTGAAGTTATTGCTAGGTTTCAAATTTCATAAGTTTTGAAGCTAGTATGTAAGCGTGGCAAAAGAAAACGTGTTTTGGTCAATTATAGTTAAATTGGATCGACCAGAAATGGGCCTTTTTGCAAACGGTCTCAGAATTCGACGAAACTAGATTTTTTGGGACCGTATCATCAAAACATAGCCAGATTTATTTTTCTGGAATTTTTCGAATCAGTTTGTGGCCCTGGCAAATTGAAATGTACGTTCAAATCGAATATTGAATGTTTTAAATTTTAATTTGAATGGAAACTGACTGAAACAGTTGAATGGGCCTACGAAATATATCCCATTGTGTTCGAAATGGGGGTAAAACGCTAGGGACGACAGTCGTTGGGTTTGAATTGGTGTTCGTGTGTGACAAGGGGTATTTTTCGATTTTTAAAATATATTAAAAAAAACTATTGGTCCACGCGTTCTCTCTCTTCCCGACATTTAGCCCAGGCGCACTACGGAAGAGGATCGCCACCTTCTCTCCTCGTTTTCTCCTCCTCCACGCAATAATAGCCAATGCTCCAGTTTAGCTTTTTGTAGATCTTCCTGAGCACTTCAAATCCATACCAACTGGAGAATTTATCGTGCAGTATTTTGGGAGAATCACCTCGCCAAAGTTGGCGACTTCAACCCGCCGCCCCGACCGCCTGGCACCACCGAGTGGGCCCCCACCACCACGCGCAGGCGCGCGCCTCCCCCCTCTTCGTCGCTGCACCGGCCGATCCTCCCATCGATTCACGGTTTGATCGAAAATTGCAAACCTAGTTTTGAACGTTTTATTGAAGGTACGGCCTTGTATATTTAAAACTGATTTCAACAGTTTTAAAGTGTTGCAAACTTTGAAAAATCATATCTTTTTCGTGTATTGACGAAATTCGATGAAACAGGAAACATCGTGACTGTATGGACGTCTTCTACATACGAGAAGAGACCACATATTTTTCTGAGCCTTCTGCTATTTTTGGTGGAGTGGAACCCAATGTGAGATTTCTAAATTATAAACGATATGGAAAACGACGATGTATAAATTATATAGTCGATGTATGAGTTATATAAGCGTTGTACACCTCTTTTATAAGCGTTGTATAAGTTGTACCTTCGATATATAAGTTGTATATGCGTTGTAAAAATTATATATGTGTTGAAATAGAAGTGAATTGCTATATATAAATATATATATATATATATACACCCCTCATCCACAAACCATGGACGATATTTATTGGTTGTGATTGGTGTGAAAAATTGATTGATAGCGAATGGTTGATTGGAATTGTTTATGGTTGATATTGATTGATTGTGGTTGAAAAATACCCGTTTGTGGTTGAGAAATATTTGGTTGAAACCACATAGGATTAGTTTGTGGAAATGAAATAAATATATACATGTCGCCTGCGTGCGAACTAGATGCATGATTCCCCATTGTCAAAAATCGCGAGGTTTTAAGGTAGAGCGAGGAGCCATACTAGGGACGGTCCCGGTTTTAACTACCATGCCGTTATGCTGCCGAAATTTTGAATAATATTCATGTGTTTGAATTATTTTCATTTGTTGAAACTATATTTATTCGTTGAATAGGAAACCTTCATGTGTTGAGTCGATATTCATTCGTTGGATAGGAATTCATGTGTTGAATGGTATTCATATTTTAAAATAAATTGTTTTATAATAATAATCACATTTTTATCATCTATATGAACTATATAAAATAATCTTGTATTGAAAGAAATTGGTTTATAATAAAAATCACATTTTTATCATCTATATGAACTATATAAAATAATCTCCTTTTGAAAGAAATTGTTTTATAATAAAAATCCGATTTTTATTACCTATATGAACTATCTATAATATTAGTGTTTTGAAATGAATTGTTTTACAATAAAAATCACATTTTTATTATATATATGAATTGTTAAATATAGTGAAGTGTTGAAATAGAAGACCGTTAGATAAAAATATCATTTTTATCAAATGTATGAAAAGAATGTAGCTTTGAAATCGAAGAATCGATATATATATATATATATAAATAGAATTAAAATATATCGAATAACGACGCTGTAGTTCGTATTTTGAAACCGTGATTTCAAACGATTATACCGGGAGATCCGACCATCGGATTATCCTGAAATCGCAACCGTTGGGTTCGCTTTGGAAATATCTTTCCAACGGCACCAACTTTGTAAAAATCCAACGGTTGGATTGTATAGAATGTTTAATTCAAATCTGAAGAAAAACAGCGCCAGAATCGATTATATTTATTTATATATATATATATATATATATATATATATATATATATAATTATATTATATCGAATAACGACGCTGCAGTTCGTATTTTGAAATCGAAACTTCAAACGATTATACCGGGAGATCCGACCGTCGGATTTTCCCGAAACTGGAACCGTTGGATTCGTTTTGAAAAGATCTTTCTAAGATGTAAGTTTTGTGAAGATCCAACGGTTAGATTTTCAGATATGTGTAAATCAAATCTGAAGAAAAACAGCGCCACGGTCGCGTTATGGCCCGAAGCGTCGTTTTGAATAAATTGGCTATTTTAAAATAAATAAAAATAGCGATAAATTGTTATAAAATATTATAAACGATATGGATGTGAAACTTAGAAATTAACTGAAGGTTGGCTAAGTCGAATGGTTTCCTGGGTGTTGATCTGATGTTGGTTTCGGCCTTCGGGGTTAATATTTGGGAAATCGTTCTCTTACTGATTGACGATTAGTGACTAATGAATTGAGATGATGCGTGTGTATGTTAGTGTTGCACTTGTTTATTATATACGCGAGTTGCTCAGAAAGACCGGGTTTATCCCATTCTGAATAACTGAATCGACGATAAGAAATCGAAGATAAAGACGGTGGTCGAAGACCGGAGATCTTCACCTCGTTTGGTTGGTAACCGAGGTCATGATTGGGAGGCATCCCGAAATATGGATAATGAGTGGTGATCGTCCAGACATACGTGATGATCGATGGGTTTGCAAGGTATATAGTGCCTCCGGTTTCGTTCAGACCCAGAACGGACTTGCAAATGGACCATGTGTCTGACATTGGAATTTATTCTGTGTGATTGATAGTCATCAGTTGCACGGTGTGAATTGCCTGTGTGGCATGCTAAGATGCAGTGATCAGGTCTTCTGTTGAAAAGCAAAGTCTTGTGGTGATGATCAAAGCACCACCTGTGTGGCGTAGCTTTGTATATAACGTGAATTCGCGAGCCTCACACCCCGGATGAACCAGAAATGGGAGAAGGACCTCATGGGGGACGTGCGCTTTCTTTCTAGCTAGAAGTGGCGTCAGTGGTTTTACATGCCCTGACGAGTTTGACTTATGTGGTTGTTACTGTTGCGAGGCGCCTCGGTTAGATCGGACGATCCGGGTCCGATGGAGTCATTCGTTGGCTCACTTACGCCCCAAAGGGCGGAGAAACGCATTGTTCAGGCATTATAATCCACTTCATGTAGACCGGCCCTGACGATCCAAGGTATGGTTGCGGCTGTGCCTGAGACTCGGGCTAGACAGTCTTGAATTCGTTAAGGACTATCTTTTGCCTTGGTTCATGACGGAAATCCAATTTCCAAATACGACATCGTGCGGTTTTGATTGTATATATATATATGGCGACATGATATATGGTACCCATGCCGTCTATGGTTGATAGTTATGATTGTAATTGTTTTTGAACATATAAACACGAGTAATAATATCAAATGCTTTTGTTTTATTCGTATCAAGCATATTTTGGCCATTATAAGGTAAAACTCTATCCTCCGGTTTGCGTTGCATTGTGTGATGGGAACTGAGTCTTATAATGGCTTCATTTTTATAAAAAAGCATTGCGATGTTTAAAAGAAAGATTTTTTTTTAAAGCACTGGCAATCCAATGGAGTAAACCCGTTCCACGAATGTGGCGTGGTCCTCTGATTAGCCATATTGAATGTGTTTAGTAGATTTCTCATACCAGTCCCATGACTGACTCGTAGTTTGTTTCACTTTCAAACTCGGGTGCCCCTTTTTCTACATGGGCAGCCTTGTATTCAGGTTTAGCTGGCTCTTTCTGGATAGTTGGAGCTGAAGATAGATTCTATCATTTATCTCTTTTTACGCTGTTCAGCTCCTATTGTACATATTTTGTTTGTTTCGCTGTAGACATTTATGTATAGCTGAACTGTATTTGTACTAAGTATGATCCTGTATACTGTGTAACTCTGATGATTACTTTTATCCAGTATATTCTATTGTTCATTATCTGGTGTATTTATTTAATTCTGTTTTGCTGTTATCTGTTTCTGTGTTATATTCCAAAGATTACCCTTGTCTCCATCTGTACGGGAAATGGGGTCGTCACAGTTTGGGATCACGATGGTTACTGGTGACGCCAATCAGGAACATGATTTGTAATTTAGGAAAGAAAGGTTTCGAAAGGAAAGGTTATATAAGGTAATTTAGTTTATTAAGTTATTTCAGTTTTTAAATATTAGCTTTTAATCCTTAATCCTAAAAATCGTACATCCTGCCTATAAGGTTCTCGATGGATTCGAGCAAGCGATGTTAAATTCGTATCGTCGTCAACTAAGCGATGGAATTAAAATCAGATTCAGAATGGATCGAGCTAAAAATTAATGTGAGTAAATCTCATTCACATTTTATTTCGAATTATTTTTATTAGTTAAAAATAATTGTTTGTTGGTTGTTTGCTTGCATTGGAATTTTATTGTGGCTATATTATATATATTAGTTATTTAGGATTGGTGTTTGTGGTTATTATATATAATATTGGTGGTTGGATTCCCGCAGTATCATTAGCGGATGCCCGCGGTATCATTAGCGGATGATTTCCCTATGCGCCGCACAATATATATAGTGGATGACCTTCATATCGCGATATCCTGCCTCGAACCAGGATGGGTATTATTTATGTTGGCTAACGTCTGTGGATGCAGGAAAAACAGGTTGGAAGAATGCAACTGGATTCCTCAAAATTTATTACTGTTTTTCACATATATATTATCATATATGATGTGTTATAAAACCAGTGATTTGATAATTTGATATTTTGGATATTTAAAATATCACTGGGCCTAAATGGTAATTCAAAGAAATTTCGTAAATAGGGTTATGAAATTTAAAAAGAAAAATTATATTTTTTTAAAATAGAATTTGAATTTAGAACGGGCTAAAGATATTTACTTGTTTTGAAAATAAATAAAAACAAGTATTGCATTTATAAACGATGGTTATAAATTAAATAACCAGGGAATTGAAGTAAATTTATAAACGATGTTTATAAATAAAATGGAGTGATTTTGATTGGACAATCAGGGAATTGAATTAAACTGAATTTATAAACGGGGTTTATGAATGTAGTGGGAAAAATTATCATTTGATAATTTGAATATTTAAGTTCAAATGTGAATTTAAAAATAGAAATGGGAAAATCGTTTTAAAGAAATAAACCATGGAGTTAATTCTGATGTTCAGAATATAAATTGAACTAAAATAAACCCGTAAGAATTTATGATTTGAATTCGATTAATTCGAATTTATTTTAAATAGAAGTTAAATTGAATATGAAATTAAATTGGGTGTTATATATATATAAGTTATTATAAATAGAAATTCCCAAAATGAGATTTTGTTTTTAAATAGATTTCAAATCGACTTGTTTAAATATAAAACAAGGAAATTTATAAAATGGTGTTTATAAATATAATGAATCAATTATGAAGAGATAATTTGAATATTTAAAATCAAATATGAATTTAAAAAATAGAATTTGAAACCATTAGAAAGGGAACAACTGGTTTTATTCCGCAATTCGGAATATCTAAGGGATGGAGTTTCAAATAGAAATTTGAAAAGGGGACTTGTTTAAATATATGAAACAAGGAAGTTGAATTTATAAATAGTGTTATAAATTTGGTGAAATAAATTATCATTTGGATAATTTAAACCATTTAAATTCAAAGATGAATTTAAAAGTAGATTGGCAAGTGTTTTAAAACAAAACGATTGATTATATTTCAGAATTCAGAATATAAGGTGAATTGAGAAGAATTCAACGGGTTATAATTGAAATTCGATTATATCGAATTTTATAAATAATTTATTTATAAACGGAATTGGAATTAAATATAGAAGATCAAAGTAGAAATAAATATATTACTTAGTAAGGAAAAATCGACAATTATAGAAAATTGAAAATATTATGTTGAATTGGGAAACTGATTTGATATATATTAAAAAAATATCAGAATGGAGTTGAATTTATTATACGAAGTTTAAACGTTTATATATATATGTATGTATGTATATATATAATTAAACGAACTCGCTGTAGTGCTGCAATTCGTAAATTGGCGTTTCGAACTTCAATTGAGTATGTGGAACTCAATTTAAGTCGGAATTCTTTGAAACAAGAATCGTTAGGACCGAAAGAATAATAGTTTTCTAATGGAAGAGAATATTTTGAATTTCGTCGTTTATATTTTGAGTTTTGTCAAAATCAAATTTTCAGAAAAACAGCGCCATAACCATTATAAAACCATAACGGTTTATTTAAATAAATAAAAGGATTTTAAGTAAATAAAATCCGAAAGTCCATTAGAAAAATACAGACTTGAGATATAAAATAAATATGAACTCAAGTGGAATAAATAGTTTTATTTTGGAAACAAAAATCAGATATTTATTTTAAATAGAATTAACTAATTTCAATAATAATTAGATAATGAGATTTTGAATTGAAATTGGGCTTTGAATAAGTGAATTCGATTTAGAAATTTATATTCGAATATGAAACCCGAGTTGAAAAATGGAATTTGATTGGTTTATAAAAAAAAAAAGATATATTTATGAACGAGATATATTCAAATAAAGGTGAAATAGGCTAAAGAGCTAATTAATGGATAAATTAGCGAAGTAAGTTTAAAATGATTGGAATTGAGTTAGAATAAATTGGGAACAGACGTATGTGTGATAAACAGGTATGGAATGAAGAGGATGAAGATTTTAATTTATGTGCTTGACAAAAAGGTACACGTTTAAATTCCATATGAGGTTTTATGCGCCGAATCAACAAGCCACTTGGTTTTTTGGTTTTTTTTTGAATGGAAAGGGCCTAGAAAGGCGAGTTGAGGTTTGAACTATTTGCCGGTACAAAGGAGGTTATGGCGAAATTTTCCGGAAATTTAAGGAGTTATAATATTTTTAAGAAATTTGATAGTTAGAAATCAATGTATCGATATATATATAGAATTCGTTAAGGAAACGAATTTAAAATAGAATATTATAAACAAAAAGGAAATCGATAGTCTGGTAATAGAAAGAGAAATGTATATACGTTTTAAAAATGAATAATTTGTTTGTATGATGTTGATTATTCGAGGTAAGTGGTCTTCTCCGTTTTGAAGTTAAAAATGTTATTCAGTCAAGGTCTGAGAGGTAATTACACCCCAACTTGATTGATTTCATTTTTAACCGATAAATAACAAGATCCAGTCTCAAAGAGAAATTTTTGAATAAGAGTTAGTTAAATGCAGTGTTTTTTTGTTGTTGTTGCAATGTTTTACACAACATTCGTTTTAACCCAAGTAAGTGGAAATTTGGAAATATAATAATAAATATTTCCTGAATATAGAAATAAATGAATGTTCGTGGAAGAGATAAGTAATTGGAATGTTTTCCACTTATAAATAGAATATATTTGCTAAATATAGAAAATAAAAGAAATTAATATTTTGGAATGTTTTCCCAATAGTGTAAGAGGCCAGGATGATTGTTGAAATTATCGTGTTAACGAATAGTGATAAGGAAGTGAAGAAGTGATTTAATTAATAAAATAACGATTAAATGGCCCAGTGATTTGTTTGATGCTTTGAATGGATGTTTGTTTTTCTTTGATAGTTAAATAACCGACTATCGAAGTATTTGCCAATATCGTTGTCAATATGGAGAGACCAGTTGGATTATTATCCATGAACCACTCCGTATTGGCAGTAGCGTTGCGAATCAGATTATATTAAGATAATCGAAGACGGAGTAAAGTGCAAGGACTTTTTCTATTAATAGAAATTGTGCCTTCGGTTTCGTTCAATCCCAGAACGAACGTATATGGACGAATGTCTGACAGAGTATTCCCAATGATTGCATATATTGGTCTGTATAGATATATATGGTGGCAGAGGATTTATTCTCTTAGCATGATATCTAGAATATATTTGTGCAAATCAATTAGTGATTAATGGATCTGACAATGTGGCATTCAAATTGATTGTGCTATCAATGAATCAAAAGAAATCATAGCCTCAGGCCTCAACAACCGGGAAATGACAAAAATCGGGCAGGCAGCATGACTATGTGGGTCGCTCCCATTAGGGTGTATAATCACCTATCTAGAGAAATTCCATTTGCTCCTTTAACCTATTGATGCTGTCCCTTTTTGGGAAACGGTTGCTAATCCCAACCATTGTTGATATACATTCGATACACTCAAGCGAAATGAGTGGTCGGTCATGTGTGGGTCGGGTTGCAAGATGTTCTTGTTGAACCCAGTGTATTCCCCTCTAGAGATACACTATCGGAAGGTGGTTCCATACCTTGTCATAGTCAGAATCCAATCTCAAAAAAGCGCCATGCGGTTTTTGATTTTATATTTTATATGGAGCGTGAGATGCAAGCATTCCGCTAGATTCTATTTATTTGATGTAGACATTATTATAATATCACCGGATTTGATATCAAAAGTATTTTGGGTAATCGTAAGGTAAAAAGCATCCGTATTTATGTGTGGATCGGTCTTACGATTATCATTTCTTTCGAAAGAATTTTGAAAGTTAAACAATTGGTTGGAGTTTACTCACACCAGTCCCATGACTGACCTAGAGTTTATTTAGTTTGTTTTCCCTAAACTGTTGGGTGCCCAAATTTGTACGGGCAGTCAAGTAGTATGGATTTTACAGATTCACTTGGAGGAGTTGGAAGCAGGAGGCTTCACCAGTTAGCTATAGACTATCATATATTCCACTATGTACCATGTTTGTGTCTGGAAATAGGTGTTTATAACTGTTCCAGAAATAGCTGTTGTTCTCCGATGATGGTATGTATATAAAGTTACCGGATTGTATTTCAAAGTTTATGTTATATAATATATTTTATTCGTTCCGCTGTGAGATTTGTCTTCTTTGTTTTCTCCTATTCTAATATTTCTTTCCTTGTATTCCTCATCCTCTAATTTCTTTCTAATAATGATTCGTATTTCTATGCAATTTGGGTTGGACGTATGGTGTTATTAGTCAACTCAGATAGTACGGATTTGCGGGCCATTACAGTTGGTATCAGAGCTTAGGTTGAGCGAATACCTAGGCTTTGGTGGGGATGTGCTCATTAGAGATACGGTCGGTAGTACCCTAGAATGAGTTGAGTGTATATATATGAGAGAGCGTATTTGTTAATTGATATAAAAATTGTTTTATATTGTGTTGACTTGTTTGTTGAGTGATTTGTGAATTCTAATCGAATTGTGGGACGCCACGACGTCGATAAGAGTTTGTAAACACTTGAACAGAAAAATTCGACATGATATTGTTTTAAAGTGGGTAAACGAAATAATTTTACTCAAAATTATAATTTGATATAGAAGGAATAATTTTCTGAAATTATTATATTATATGGATGAGTTGATCATTATTATAATCAAATGAGATTATAAAAATTGGAATGGTTATATATAACCAAATAAAATTTGTATATGAATAATATATACAAATGAGATGAACTGGAGTTAAATTCAAACCGTAAATTGGGATTAAAATCCTGGGAAGTTTGAAAGATTTTCAAAGTATATTAAAAGAATATAGCTTTGTTTTGAAAAGACTATTTGAATAAAAATCATATTTGAATGGATTTTGAAATAGATAAAGCACTGAACTCACTTCAGTGGTTGGAAAATAATTCTAATGATGGTTGCAGCATCATCAGTGTTCATTTTCGAGTTTCTAAGTGATGAATTGCTACCTTAGAAATGTTTTTGATGGAAATTTGTTTGAAAGAAAACAAGTTGTTTGAAAAAATCAATATTTTGAATTTGAGATGGAAATAAAACTATGTATATATTTAGGTGATTTCTAAAGGATTTGAAATAAAAACCCAGGGATTTGAATTCTGGAATTTAAAATTTAACTTAAGCAAGTTAAATAGATTAAAGTAAATAAATTGAATAAAATTAATTTGAATGAGTTGAATACATGTGACTTGAATATGAATTGAATGTGAATATATTGATTGTAAATCATTCAGATTAAATGAATGTAAGCGTATATGTTGTGCCACATAAATGGAAACCAAAAATTTTGGTTGAACTAAAATTTGTTGAAAGACAAAGAGTTGAGTTTCAGCATAAATGGATTTTGAAAAGATAATGGGTTTTGTAGCATTTTCCTACCTTAGTAATTTCGGGGACGAAATTCTTTTAAGGGAGGAAGAATGTAACGACCCAGATTTTTATCGATTTATTTTAAATATTTAATAATTATTTTAAATATTGAATTGATAATATAAAAGAATTTTTATGTTGAGTTATTGATCAATAATCAATATAGGATTTAATTTTTGATATATATATAATTACCATAATACGGGAATCTGAAATAATTCAATTCGAAGGTAAAACTGAATCGAAACGATTCAGATGATCAATATATATTCTATTTGAATATAAACGACGATAATAGTAATTTATTGTTGAAGAATTTATTTGTTTTGAATTTAAATTATATTATATCAATTTAATACGGTTATTTTACATATACGTTCGAATTAAATTTTATAGTCTATTCTATTGAGTCCAGAATAGTGTAAATACGTTGAAACGTCAGTCGGTAGGTTAAAATAGCGGTTCGTGATTTAAATGAATGGACCCCGAGATATTTGTAATGGATAAGATTGAAATCAAATCGAAAATCAAATCGATATCTATTTAAAAAGAAATAAAAATCACTTTAAATCTAATGGAATTAAAAACAAATCAAATCGTATTAAGTAGTGGTCAAATCAAATTAAATAAAACTATACTAAATCACACAGTCTCAATTCCTTCTCATTGAAGTATTCTCCATTTATAAATAAGGCGAGACCTTCCTTTTGTTTTGCCATCGTTCCTCGGAATAATTTGCAAGCTTCAAATAGAAGAAAAATTATGGTCGCTCCTCGTTTTCAAATACAATTCAAAGCACCCCATCCATTCCTAAATGCCATATATCCACTCACATATCTTATTATTATTCTTCCCTTTGCCCCTTTAATTTCAATTTCTCCTGAATGGAACGCTGCCAAAACCGCTCCTCAAAAATTGATCCGCCGATATACAAAGGAAAAGGAAATCGAGATCTAAACCGCGATGGAGATTTCAATAACCCTTGAAGCTCGATCCAATAGTGGAGACACTTGCGATTGCAGGAATGAGATGGGGTCGCGATATTTGTTTGTTCGGAGATTGCAGAAGGAGGTTCTCGCAACAGTCTGGAGCTCGGATTTAAGGTCGCGACAGTGATTTCAAATGGGATTCTGGCGGTATTGAGGTGTGCGATGGAAATTGGAATAGGCGTTGTTGGTTTGTGAAGGGTCGATGTTGGGTTTGGATGCAAATGAATTGGTGCGATGTATTGGTCGTGACATGGTAGACTAGTGTTCAGTGGTGTGAGGCAACATGGTTTGGGGTCACGATGGTTATTGGTGACGCCAGTCAGGAACATGATTCGTAATTTGGGAAAGAAAGGTTTAGTAAGGAAAGGATATAGAAGGTAATTTATTTTATTAAGTTATTTCAGTTTTTAAATATTAGCTTTTAATCCTTAATCCTAAAAATCATACATCCTGCCTATAAGGGTCTCGATGGATTCGAGCAAGCGATTTTAAATTCGTATCGTCGTCAACTAAGCGATGGAATTAAAATCAGATTCAGAATGGATCGAACTAAAAATTAATGTGAGTAAATCTAACTCACATTTTATTTCGAATTATTTTTATTAGTTAAAAATAATTGTTTGTTAGTTGTTTGCTTGCACTGGAATTTTATTGTGGCTATATTATATATAATAGTTATTTAGGATTGGTGTTTGTGGTTATTATATATAATATTGGTGGTTGGATTCCCACAGTATCATTAGCGGATGCCCGCGGTATCATTAGCGGATGATTTCCCTATGCGCCCCACAATATATATAGTGAATGACCTTCATACCGCGATATCCTGCCTCGAAGCAGGATAGGTATTATTTATGTTGGCTAACGTTTGTGGATGCAGGAAAAACAGATTGGAGGAATCCAACTGGATTCATCAAAATTTATTACTGTTTGTTTTCACATATATATTATCATATATGATGTGTTATAAAACCCGTGATTTGATAATTTGGTATTTTGGATATTTTAAATATCACTGGGCCTAAATGGTAATTAATAGAAATATCGTAAATAGGGTTATGAAATTTAAAAAGGAAAATTCTATTTTTCTAAAATAGAATTTGAATTTAGAACGGGCTAAAGATATTTACTTGTTTCGAAAATAAATAAAAACTAATATTGCATTTACAAACGATGGTTATAAATTAAATAACCAGGGAATTGAAGTAAATTTATAAACAGTATTTATAAATAAAATGGAGTGATTTTGATTGGATAATCAGGGAATTGTATTGAACTGAATTTATAAACGGGGTTTATAAATTCAGTGGGAAAAATTATCACTTGATAATTTGAATATTTAAATTCAAATGTGAATTTAAAAATAGAAATAGGAAAATCGTTTTAAAGAAATAAACGATGGAGTTTATTCTGATGTTCAGAATATAAATTGAACTAAAATAAAGCTGTAAGAATTTATGATTTGAATTCGATTAATTCAAAATTATTTTAAGTAGAAGTTAAATTGCATATGAAATTAAATTGGGTGTTAATTATGTAAGTTATTATAACTAGAAATTCCTAAAATAAGATTTTGGTTTTAAATGGATTTCAAAATCAACTTGTTTAAATATAAAACAAGGAAATTTATAAAATGGTGTTTATAAATATAATGAATTAATTATCAAGAGATAATCTGAATATTTAAATTCAAATATGAATTTAAAAATAGAGTTTGAAATCATTCGAAAGGGAACAACTGTTTTTATTCCGCAATTCGAAATATCAAAGGGAGGGAGTTTCAAATAGAAATTTGAAAAGGGTATTTGTTTAAATATATGAAACAAGGAAGTTGAATTTATAAATAGTGTTATAAATTTGGTGAAATAAATTATCATTTGGATAATTTAAACCATTTAAATTCAAAGATGAATTTAAAAGTAGATTGGGAAGTGTTTTGAAACAAAACGATTGATTATATTTCGGAATTCGGAATATAAGCTGAATTGAGAAGAATTCAACGGGTTATAACTGAAATTCGATTATATCGAATTTTATAAATAATTTATTTATAAAAGGAATCGGAATTAAATATAGAAGATCGAAGTAGAAAAAAATATTTTACTGAGTAAGGAAAAATCGACAATTATAGAAAATCGAAAATATTATGTTGAATTGGGAAACTGATTTGATATATATTAAAAATATATCAGAATGGAGTTGAATTAATTATAAACGAAGTTTAAACGTATATATATATTTATATATAATTAAACGAACTCGCCGCAGCACTGCAGTTCATAAATTGGCGTTTTCGAACTTCAATTGAGTATATGGAACTCAATTTAAACCGGAATTCTTTGAAACAAGAATCGTCTAGACCGATTGAATAATAGTTTTCTAATGGAAGAGAAAATTTTGAATTTCGTCGTATATATTTTGAGTTATGTCAAAATCAAATTTTCAGAAAAACAGTGCCATAACCATTATAAAACCATAACGGTTTATTTAAATAAAAGGATTTTATGTAAATAAAATCTGAACGTCCATTAGAAAAATACAGACTTGAGATATAAAATAAATATGAACTCAAGTGGAATAAACAGTTTTGTTTTTGAAACAAAAATCAGATATCTATTTTTAATAGAATTAACTAATTTCAATAATAATTAGATAATGAGATTTTGAATTGAAATTGGGCTTTGAATAAGTGAATTCGATTTAGAAATTTATATTCGAATTCGAATATGAAACCCGAGTTGAAAAATGGAATTTGATTGGTTTATAAGAAAAAAAAGATATGAACAAGATATATTCAAATAAAGGTGAAATAGGCTAAGAGCTAATTAATGGATAAATTAACGAAGTAAGTTAAAAACGATTGGAATTGAGTTAGAATAAATTGGGAACAGACGTATGTGTGATAAATAGGTATGGAATGAAGAGGATGAAGATTTTAATTTATGTGCCTGACAAAAAGGTACACGTTTAAATTCCATATGAGGTTTTATGCGCCGAATCGGCAAGCCACTTGCCTTTTTGATTTTCTTTTTGAATGGAAAGGGCCTAGAGAGGCGAGTTGAGGTTTGAACTATTAGTCGATATAAAGGAGGTTATGGCGAAATTTTCCGGAAATTTAAGGAGTTAGAATATTTTTAAGAAATTTGATAGTTAGAAATCAATGTATCGATATATATATATATATATAATTAGATAAGGAACGAATTTAAAATAGAATATTATAAACAAAAAGGAAAACGGTAGTCTGGTAATAGAAAGAGAAATGTATATACGTTTTAAAAATGAATAATTTGTTTGTATGATGTTGATTATTCGAGGTAAGTGGTCTTGTCCGTTTTGAAGTTAAAAATGTTATTCAGTCAAGGTCTGAGAGGTGATTATACCCTAACTTGATTGATTTCATTTTTAACCGATAAATAACAAGATCCAGTCTCGAAGAGAAATGTTTGAATAAGAGTTAGTTGAATGCAGTATTTTGGGTTGTAACGATGTTTTACACAACATTCGTTTTAACCCAAGTAAGTGGAAATTTGGAAATACAATAATAAATATTTCCTGAGTATAGAAATAAATGAATGGTCATGGAACAGATAAGTAATTGGAATGTTTTCCAATTATAAATAGAATATATTTTCTAAATATAGAAAATAAAAGAAGTTGATATTTTGGAATGTTTTCCCAATAGTGTAAGAGGCCAGGATGATTGTCGAAATTATCGTGTTAACGAATCATGATAAGGAAGTGAAGAAGTGATTTAATTAATAAAATATCAATTAAATGGCCCAGTGATTTGTTTGATGCTTTGAATGGATGTTTGTTTTCCTTCGATAGTTAAATAACCGACTATCGAAGTATTTGCCAATATCGTTGTCAATATGGAGAGACTGATTGGATTATTATCCGTAAACCACTCCGTATTGGCAGTAGCGTTGCGAATCAGATTATATGAAGATAATCGAAGATGGAGTAAAGTGCAAGGACTTTTTCTATTAATAGAAATTGTGCCTTCGGTTTCATTCAATCCCAGAACGAACGTATATGGACGAGTGTCTGACAGAGTATTCCCAATGATCGCATATATTGGTCTGTATAGATATATATGGTGGCGGAGAATTTATTCTCTTAGCATAATATCCAGAATATATTTGCAAAAATCAATTAGTGATTAACGGATCTGACAATGTGGCATTCAAATTATTGTGCTATCAATGAATGATAAGAAATCATAGCCTCAGGCCTCAACAACCGGGAAATGACAAAAATTGGGCAGGCAACATGACTAGGTGGGTCGCTCCCATGAGGGTGTATAATCATCTATCTAGAGAAATTCCATTTGCTCCTTTAATCTATCGATGCTGTCCTTTTCGGGAAACGGTTGTTGATCCCAACCGTTGGTGATATACATTCGATACACTCAAGCGAAATGAGTGGTCGGTCATGTGTGGGCCAGGTTACAAGATGTTCTTGTTGAACCCAGTGTATTCCCCTCTAGAGATGCACTATCGGAAGGTGGTTCCACACCTTGTCAGAATCCAATCTCCAATAAGTACCATGCGGTTTTTGATATTATATTATATATGGAGCGTGAGATGCAAGCGTTCCACTAGATTCTATTTATTTGATGTAGACATTATTACAATATCACCGGATTTGATATCAAAAGTATTTTGGGTTATCATAAGGTAAAAAACCATCCGTATTTATTTGTGGATCGGTCTTACGATTATCATTTCTTTCAAAAGAATTTTGAAAGTTAAACAATTGGTTGAAGTTTACTCACACCAGTCCCATGACTGACCCAGATTTTATTTTGTTTTGTTTTCCCTAAACTCTTGGGTGCCCAAATTTGTACGGGCAGTCAAGTAGTCGGGATTTTACAGATTCACTTGGAGGAGTTGGAAGCAGGAGGCTTCACCAGTTAGCTATAGACTATCATATATTCCGCTGTGTACCATGTTTGTATCTGGAAACAGGTGTTTATAACTGTTCCAGAAATAGTTGTTATTCTCTGATGATGGTATGTATATAAAGTTACCGGATTGTATTTCAAAGTTTATGTTATAAAATATATTTTATTCGTTCTGCTGTAAGATTTGTGTTCTTTGTTTTCTTCTATTCTAATATTTCTTTCTTTCTATTCCTCATCCTCTAACTTCTTTCTAATAATGATTCGTATTTCTGTGCAATTTGGGTTGGACGTGTGGTGTTATTAGTCAACTCAAATAGTACGGATTTGCGGGCCATTACAGCATTGGTATGTTGTATGTTAATTTGCTCTGATAATCGTTGTAAAATATAATAAAATGTATGTTTTAACAGAACTGTTATTTATTTATTATATTTTTTCCTTTCGTTGCGAGATTCTATATTTGTTTTCTTCTTTCTTCTTTTTCTTATTTTAATCCCAATAACTATCCGTATTTCTGATTTGTTTATGTCGACATTAAGGACCATTGTCAATTTGAATGGTCAAAAATCTCATATGTTACACATCCAAGACTATTAACACAAATTCAAACATACAAATTCCTATGGGGACATTCAAATTCAAATTTCTAATTTAACCGTATTTATTACGCACTTAATACGTATTATATTATGTTGTCTACGCTACATATGTATATATAAATAGAGACGTAAATTAAGCGAACGAGATTAACGTACTGACTACATTTGAAATGTCAATCCCTAATCAGATTTAAAGATGTATAATTTATTTCCCATATTCCCTTCAATCATGGCACAAATGTACATATTAACATGTAACAGTCAAAATGGAAAAAATAACAATATCAACACAAAACTTGTAACCTAGGTTTGACTTGATTATTTCAATAACAAAAGATGAACAAAGTGCCATATGTCAACATATACATATATAATTTCTATTCTAGAACATGTTCACTCTTTATGAAATTTTATAAGCAAAATCTTAACATTTGGAAATTTTGTAAATAATACGTTCAAATGCTCCATTTAGAAAATAGAGATTTAAACGTATTCAGGTTTACAATTTATCCAAATTTTAATCTTTTGCAATAAAACCATACATAGAATTTACACAAAAGTGAAATAAGATAAATCCGTCCAATATAGATAATTATACGACACCATATGTTCCTCTTTTACTATTATAATCATTCAAACCCATATCTATCAACAGATCGAACATTCCATCGTAAAAACATAAACAAAATGGAAGATTTAAGGGGTTTTAATGTTATGTTCTTTTCCTATGAACTCAAACCTTCCTCGACACAATAATCCAAGTCATAAACTAACAAATTATAGGAAACTAGAAAACTCAGATGGATTTCATTCACACTGCTATTAGGGAGAGTAACAACAGAATTGAGTAGTTTAAGATTTGGATTTGGCCTTCATGAACAAACGTGCTCTAACATTTCAAATCTCTCTCTCTCTCTCTATATATATATATATATATATAAGAACCACATATAAGAATCTTAAATAAATTTAAATCTATGTTAGAATATAATAATGGAGATGGAATAAGTTAAGGAGATAAAAGAAAACCTAAACCCTTTTTCTTTTCTTGAATTAGAGATGGCAGAAAGGCATCATGAAGGCGTAGAGAAGAATGGTTGTAGGGTTTTGAGTGAAGGTTGCATTTATATGTGACATCATGTATATAAGTTGTTATATTCAATAGGTAAAATATAAGTGGTCTGTTTGATCTAAAATTAAATAAGTCCCTCTTTAAAACAACTCATACTGGGCTCCCCAATAGGAGGGCGCTCGATCGCTCCTGTAGGAGGGCAGTCGACTAGGGCGGTCGACCCCCCTTCTACGAGGAGGTCAACCACCTTCTAGGGATGAGCCCAGGAGAGGAATTCTCCTGTACGTTTCTTTTTATTTGTTTGTAGATTGATTTTGATTTATTTGTTACCTTAATTTAATTGTTCTTGTCCCCATTATGTATAAATATACACACAAGTTTGAATTCAAAGAGAATATTCTTTTCACGCTTATCCAAATTAATATATTCCAGATTTGTATATTTATTTATTTGAAATTCAAACTTTGCATGTTAACATATACACATAATTTATTAATATCTTTTGCATGTTGATTCCGTTTTCAGTAAATAAAATAGGAAAATAGATCAGACTCTCGCTAAGAAAGCAACCACAATACTTTCTTGACCTAATTCCTAATTGTCCAAAATTTCATTTTTGGCTCATTAAATTATTATTAATTATTATCATTATTTTAATTAACTTATGTCAAACTTATGTATCACCACAAGAAAAATAATTTTTTGTAGCGTTCAAAAAACGCCACCAATCATTTTTGGTGGCGTTTAGATAATCGTTACGAGAAAACATGCCACTAGAAATAAAAAAATATTTGTTGCACTTTTAATAAACGCCACTGTAAATACATTTATTGTAATGTTTTCCAAATGCCACCATAAATATTTCTGTAGCGCTTTAAAAACACCATAAAAAAGTTTTTTTATGCTAGTAATAAAATTTCCAATTTTACCCCTGATTTACGGTTGCATTTACTCAACGCCACCACATGTATTTATGTAGCGTTTTTAAAACGCTACTAAAAATTATTGATTAATTTGCTGTATTTATTCATGCACTTATTTCTTGTTAGTGTTCTATATTATTTCTACAATATCAATCAATAATTATTCACATAATCATCATGTTCAAACAATTAAAAAAACAGTTAACAACATAATCAAATAGAATATGCATAACCATTTCAATACAATAGTTTTCAAAATAAATGACCAAACTCACATACAATAACCATTGATATACAATTTACACATCTAGTACAAGTGAAACCTAACACCAAAAAATTCAACTTTACTCTTTGAATAGGAACATGCTACTTTGAGTTATTACTATTAATTAGCACTTGCAACGTCAACAATACAAATAATAATTGCAAAAAATACAAATGATAATTTCAATGGTTTCATCCTTTCTTGCAACGTCAACACTAGAAAATACATAAACACCAAAGTTTGGAAAAGATAAAACTTCAACCCAGTCCATTAAGTACTTAAAAATATTTTGAAGTTGAAACTTCTGTTAGTGAATGAGATTAATTTATAAATTTACTTTGTAAATATCATGAGATGCAAAGAAGAATAGCTCATAAGTAAAATTCGAAATGCATTTAGACAGGGTACAAATTCATATGTATCTATGTTAATAACAGTAGTTTGCACAACTGGTGCACGATTCAATTGACATAAAAAAAATTATATCATTACTGCAAGTAACCGCTAATATGGGGTCATTTAGCTCAAAAGATAAAATATTGGAAATCAATACATAGATTCGTTCACTAATTTAAATCAGATCAATTTGTAGATGCACAGTTTTGACTGCACATCTTTGTAAAATCAATATAGAATGCATATTTTCTTCGGATTTTTTTTCTTTTCTTTTTTCCAAGGGATGAAAGTTAATTTTGAAACTTATTCCCTTATTTTAGGCATTTTGTATCAAACTTGTAGTAGAGCAACAAATTTAAGATTTAAAACAAACCTAACAAAAAGCCATGAACGGAAAATCAGTACTCCAATTACCCAATCCAACATCTAGCCATCCATTTCCAAACACCTTCCCAATCGCTTCCTTCTTCTTCTCCCCAACAAGAACACCCTTCCCTTTAACAAACCCAATCGCGCTTCCTCTACAAACGCTAATCTCACTCCTTATAACCAAATCCGTACCCAAATACTCCTTCAATAACGCTTCCACCATAATCCTCGGGTTCGCAGTAAGCACACACATCTTCCCACATGTAGAAAATACACTCTACGCCTCCAGGTGCAAGTCCATGAACAAATCTTCGGCAGCACCACTCGCGCCATTGACTCTACTTCGCACTTTCATCCCTAAAAGCATTTGGTGCTCAAGTGAATTTCTGGTCATTGACGAAGGTGCCAATTCTTTAAAACCATTGCATGAGATTAAGGTGGTCTTTCATATACAACCAAGCTTATCAAGCAATATAACTGCATTGCGATTATATTTCTGGTCATTGACGAAGGGTAGTTTGATTACTATTTCACTAAGTTAAAAGAAATGCCTGATTTAAACAATACAGTTATTCATAAATTAGAGGATGCAATAGGTTATAGTACCGTCTACCAGGTACCCATGAATATTCATGCACTCACTTTTCTATAAAAAAATACATAACATAGCTATCTTCACTATAAATATAGAAGAATAAAAAAATGCACGGAACAATGATTACGGGGGTAAATCCATTTCTAGTAAGAACTTACAAATGTCCAACTAGTGCAATATTTCCATCTTCGTTACGTCCAAGTATCGCCACTGAATCGTTAACTACCATAAAAGATGAATAGTCTTCACTTTCTATGTCTGATATGGCATTTTCAGGTATAAATGGGAGTATCTCCTTTCTGAACTTCATCAAAATTATCTGCTCAAAGAGATCAGTTACACAACAAAGCTTGTTTTTTCTCAAATTTCTTTTAATATCTAAATAAAGCATCTATTTTTGTATGCTTACCTCAGTGGCTCGGTATGCTGCAAATTCAACGTTTGACACTGTTTTTAAAGAAAAAGTCACCTCTGTTTCTAGTACATGCACTCCACATCGACTCTGTCTCCGATTACAGCTAACAGGTTAGCGCTCCAGTCCAAATTGCACTTTACCTTAACCTATCTCACTGAATATATCTTGTACTGCAAAAAGAAATGCTCTATTAAATGTATTACATTAGAAGGATTATAAATATTTAACTATACAGCTAACGCAAATTGACAACGAGTAAACATTGACAAGAAAGCAAAAATCCAATACAAAACAATGCTTAAAAAACAATACATTAACAAGTAATTCAAGGCATTCTTAAAACTTCTTGCTAGAACCAGATTTTGATACAATGAAGTAGGCTCAAATCCAATTCAACGTTCTAGCAATTTTACTCGGTTACTATTTCATCTGTCCACCGACAATATATTAACTTCTCAAGCTAATTATATTCCTAACAATACATCATAATAAACAAATAAATGTTTGCATTAGGCTAGCATCCCAACTGTATGTATAGATTATGGTGTTGTTTTATCAAAACAGACAAAAAATGGGAATAAAATGTTATTAGTTAATATTAGAAAATGTAGTACTGTAAAAAGAAGTACGAAATAATTTATACTGCACAGACCTATAGAACTAAGACTAAAGAAAAAAAAAGCTCTGAATGTTGATATAAATATGCACAACAAACTAAAATCAACTTGAAAGTTGTCCTATCTTTTAATTATAGCACAATAAATTTACTTTATCACCACTTATTCAAGTCCTTCTGCCTTCATACCTATGATTGTGAATATTATTACCACTTACTTTCTTTTTAAACTGATTCAACTATAAATTTCCACAAAGTTTTTGGAAAAGTAAATGTTGTCATTTTTTGATTCAACTACTGTGTGAATCAGTTTATGTTTGCTTTCGGAAATTTGTATTTATACGAACAAAACATTCTCACATTACGTCTTCATCCAACATGCGCTAATGAATGTAACTAAGAGTGAAATCATGCCAACAGGACTAACTAACTAAATATGCGCTTCCAAACATGGTTTCTATTAAAAAAAATATGACTTTGTAAAACATGCCGATGTTATTATTAACAATTATTATACAGGTAGAGAGCTATTCAAGAACAAATATTACTGTACTAAAAATTACGTGAGAATGATAATCAGTTTACTCTAACTGAACATATCGAAACAGTTTACTATACTAAAAATTATTACATAATACTAACTTTGTTTACACTAAATTATGTGGACATACATTACTTTATTGCAAGTATAATGGACTCTTTTCTTACCTGACTTTATTTTTGATTTCTTAACTGGTCTCCTGGGCATTCGCTCTAACAACAGAGGTTCAATTTTCCCCTTTTCACATTTTTTGAAATTATTTTTTACTTCAGTGTCTCTTTTACGGCTTACGATGCTGAATTATTTTTCTGATCCTAAGCTCAATGAATTAATTAAAGATAAATCAAATGCCATAATTTATAAACTAAAATTTGGTACAAGATGGTATTAATCAATATGATCATTCAAAATATTCTTAGCATCATGCTAATAAAGTGCCTACGATATAAACTTAAATATGCTTTGTATCCTACAATTTTCATTGTGTTAATCGATATACATGCAATGCAAGAATATGCTAGCTATGGTTTAGATTTTAGTCGTTGTTATAGCTTCCAAATGGATATCATGAAGAAAAGAAAACATGCGATGAATTGGTAGAGCATATATAGCTATAGGTCAATAGTTTAGATTGGATATTTTGCAAGCACTCAAGCTTCCTAGGATTACTACTAGATCTATTATTATTACTACTAAAATTAAACACAGATATCTCAGTTAGGGTTTCCATAGCAACAGATCGAACAAACGAGAATCGGTAGAGCATCGCAGGTATCACCGATGCCCTTCAAAATTGAGATGTAAATTTCTCCAATTTGGAATTGAAATTGAAGCGACAGAAATTAACGGGAAATTAAAATGGCTTTTGAAACAAATCTAGAAGTAAACTATTTGAAAATAACCTTCCACTGCTCCACAAATTGATATTACTAAATTATCTGATAAATAAAAATTGTCTGCAAGATGTCGTGAGTATTAGGGTAGTGTTTTATGCTCATTTCTCTACCGACTCTTCTTCCTTGCTCCTCTGCCCTCTTTCATAATTCGCATCTTCCCTCTTTTCCCTTGTGCGACTGCGATTTTATTTTTTACGCAACTTTTTCCTACCAGCAGCAGTTTCTACTTTTTTTTCGCCCTCTGTCGATCTGATGCCCTGTGCGTGAAGAAGGAAATCTAACACCGTGTTTGGATTTATTTTGACAAAAGAGAGGAGCAAAAGAAAGTAGCGAAGGAAAAGTGGAAGAGGAACGAGGGTTAAAAAATTTCGGCAGAGCGATGAAAATTTCTTAGGGAATTGGGGAAAGGGAATGAGGAGAGGAATAGAAAACAGCGGGTTACATTTATTGCGGACTACGCGGACTTGATTTTTCTCAGGCGGGAATCTGAAATATATTTTGTCACATTTATACTACTAATGAAAACATGTTTGCTTGCATTTAAGAGTAAACGCCACTGATTTTTACAACAAAAAAAATCAATTTTTTTGTAGTGTATATTTTTACGGGATGTTGCAATAATCGTCCCTTCTTCCTTTAGAATTTTCTCTGGTGAAGACTATCCTTTAAATTGTCAGTCTCAGTCCCCATTTAAGTCTTTAATCCTTTAAGTTAATACTGTATCTTCCCCTTGCGTAGAAGTAATCCATTTGATCAGAACTAGTCGAACTTCCAAACATAACATCCTATTAATATACTCGCTTGAACTAGTTGTTCAATCTTAACTGTACATCACATGTCGTTAGTACCACTAAACCTTTCCATTCTTCCAACATGGCTAATGCTGCATTCCGGTGATTTCTGTTAAGTGCATCTGCAACTTTACACCCTTTTCCAGGAGTATATGCAATTCCACAATCATAGGCAACAATGAACTCTAACCAATGTTGTTGTCCTATGTTCAACTTTTTCTAAGAGAACAAGTATCTCAAGGACTTATGATCCGTAAACAACTCGAATCTCTCTCCCAATAGGTAGTGCCTTCATACTTTAACGAAAAGATATTAGAAGCTAACTCTGAATAAGTACCTAGATATTTAACTTCATATGGTCTGAGTTGTTGAGAAGTATAAGCAATAAATTTGCCTTGTTCTATCAACATAGCTCATAATGCAATTCCACAAGCATCTGTATAAATAACTAAATCCTAATTCCCTTCAGGTATAACTAACAATATGCATTGGTCAATAAATGTTTCAATTTTTGGAAAGCTTCTCCAATTTGTCATTCCAAACAAAATTTATATCTTTTTTGGTTAGCTTAGTCATCAGTGTTACTATATGAGATAAATTCTTAATGAATCTCCTGTAATAGCCAGCTTGTCGAAGAAAATTTTTGATCTTAATAACTGTCTTTGGTCTCTTCCAATTATTAGTAGCTTCCATATTGACTGGATCTATTGCTAATCCTCTCTCTAAAACTACATGATCAAGAAATTTCACTTTCGTAATCCAAAAGTGACAACTCGAGAACTTAGCCTTCAACTGATGTTTTCTTAAGGTCTCGAGCATTATCCTAAGTTGAACTTGATGATCCTGCTCATTCTTAGAATACACCAATATATCATCAATGAAAACAAATACGAATATATCGAAGTGCTCTTGGAAATCTAATTCACCGTATGCACAAAGAAAGAGGGTGTAGTAGTGAACTAAAATGGCATGATTAACCATTCATAAGACCCATATATAGTATATATGTTGTTAATGAATACCATTTCAACAATCTTCAGTCAATGGAATCATGTTTCTAAATCTATCTGAGAAAAACACTTTGGCTCTACTTAATTATCAAACAAGTTGTCTATTCTCAAAAAGTGATACATATTGTTCACCATATTCTCATTTCAACTTCTGATAGTCATAATGAATGTCCGTCAAGCTTATTTATGAATATTGTGGCAGCCCCTTAAGGCAAATTGCTTGGTCTAATAAGGCTATTTCCCTCCAAATCTACTAGTTCAACTTTTAACTCCTTCATCTGGATTGGGGTACTCATCCTAATAGGTAGTCTACTCTTAGTTTCTGCTCTAGGTACAAGATCAATTCTAACCTCAATAGCTGTTTTCGATGATAATCCTTTAGCAACTTCAAAAACATATACAAACTTCTTTACGATAATAACTTGACTTACAACAGCATCCAATTATGTTGTGCCCAATAATGCATAAATCTCCAAACTTTCACTCTGGACAGAGTGTACAAATTCAGTTTCTACAACTAAGGTGTCTTAGTGATATTTTCCTATTATGAAAAAATATCCTAGTATTATGATTGTCTAACCAATCCATATCCATTATGATCCCAAAGCCAATGAAATCAAACATAAACAAATTACAAGCAAAAGTATAACCTAACAACTCAAAATCTAGATGGTCGCATATCATTCCTGGAGTTCCATAGCCTCCTATACGATTGCTACCCTTAAGAAATAACAAGTATGATGGTTCTAGAGAAAACTTATCTACCAAACAACGAGATATAAAAGAATGTGATGCATTATATCAAACGACACTTTAATAGGTATTATGTGAATCAAAAGCATACCTAAAATCACAAAGTTTCCGCTCTCCTCTATTGTTGTCCTTGCGGTAGAAGGCTCAAAGAAAACACTTTTACCTTAGCAAGCTTCAAATCCTTATTCTTGCAATGCTTGATCTGGTCACATTTAAAGCATTTTATGTTCTTCTTCTCAATGATAGACTTACCATCTCTGAACGACACTGGATTGCATAATCATCTTTCTAGTGAAACTTAAAAAAGAAAACAATTATGCTTTTCCTTTATTGGCTGCTCTGCCCTTCCGAGCTCCCTTCTTGTATAAAACTTCTTTTTTTGGCCTTGCCCACTCTGGGCTCCACCAGCCTTGTTATTAAGAAAAAAACATCTCCTCATTCCCTATTTCAATTCTACCACCAAATCACACTGATCCCTGATGTGTAGCAAAGTAGCTTTGTAAGCTCTGGTCTCAAAACTCAAATACTTGTTTCTCTTAAGCACTATATCTATAATAGCAAATCCATAGTAAGATAGCTCCTTAAATCATGTCGTATGTTCAAGCATAGCATCTCTCCCTGCTCCAATTAAACAAATTTCCTAAGTAAATCATATTTAGAACTTCTATTATAAGCCTTTTCTCTAATTTCCTTTGAAATTCTTCCTAATGCATAATATCCTCTGCCACTCTGATAGTTACATTATTACACCAATACACAGCAGCTCCTTGCAACTTTATAGAGGCCAATCTTCTCTTCTGCTTGTCATTTAACCCTAACTTAGCAAAAATCTTTCCATAATGATGCAACTGATTCTCCACTTCGATAGCGTCTTTAGTTCCAATAAACAACTTTCCTCTCATCCTATCGTAATCCCAACTTAAGCTAACATAGTTAGTAATACAAACTTCAGGATTTTTTCCTCCAACATTGCCTCTAGCCAAACCAATAGCAATGACAGCTTGGACCAAGGTAATAAAGAATTGATACATAGCTCCCATATTTGCTAGTAGTGATCCAGTAATAGTTTAGCATTAGTAGTAGGTTATCGACCTTAGTTTCTCCTTATAGTAGGTCCCAACATCACCATTAGTTGTTGAACTTTCTCCTCCAATATTAATCCTTCCATTTTCCATCTCCATGTATTACGTCCACAAATTTGCAACTAAATTTTTGTAAGATACAAAACAGTAACCTAAGAGCCAAAAGAAAGAGAGGAATAGAGATATGCTCTACATACTTATACAATACACATATAAGTACATTATTATAATATTATCCAATATCCAAATTTCTTCTTCAATTCATTAGGAATATATTCTCAAAACCTACTTAAAGTGCAAAATTCTTTTGATTTTTCTGTGGCCATTTACTCTGATACCAAATTGTAGCACCCCTCATTTCAAAGCCTAAATTTGAGCGTTACAGATGTTGTAGTCATCTATAGTATTAATCTCCAGGTAACCAAACACGAATCTACTAACAATATTAATACCAATAGCACAAGAATATAAAATAAAATTTAACATAATTTCCAAAACATTTTCCATTTTTCATGTCTATTACGTCGACAATCCCATAATTAGTTCCGAGGTTTCTAATAAAATATAAATACATAAATACTTTAAGAGAGATATATGACGATGACTCATTGATTGATCAAAGTACTCATAATAACAACAATTATTTAAACAAAAACATTCAAACAAAAAATAGTGGATGTCAAAATACTCCTAAGTAGCTAGCATTGCCACTTACATGTCTTCATAAGCTTTTTTCAATAAAAGACCTAAAACCTGAAATATTACTCATGAGTTACTCAATAGAGCACTTGGGAATTATAGGGGAAAATAAACTCATTTCAAGCAAACAGTCCGGCATGAATAATAACATGTCAATTCAATAAATGGATATTTAGTGAGACCACATCGCAGAGGGAAATGGGTCTCCCCTCACTATTATCCTTTCAGTCAATGTACATTTGCAATTACAATGGTCATTAAACATAATAACCGTTAAACATAATAATTAATAATCATCCATAATCAATTGTATGTGTGCATTTCTTATGGTCAATCCTGATTATTTTCTTGTGGGTAATCCTGATAATCTAGATAACGGGTAATCCTGACTATCTATCTCATAGGTAATCCTAACTATTATATCATCTTCATAGTTTTCCCAGGTTAGTTACATACTCATACGGTTGACTCACGCCTACCAGATTTATCAAAATCATCTAACTAACAATTAGAATCAAATTGGACGGTTTATCCATGTTTAATTCTTATATGACTATCCATTTAACTCTTAGTTTTTCTAGGTTGAATAAGAACCTGATGGTTTTGCGGGCTTACGAATAACCTACCTCATTGCATCTCTTTCTATGTGTTCATGCTTTCAATTTACCTTAACTCTTCCCTACGCCCTGAAATGTTGGACAAATTTAGATAGCAACAGTAACTGAAGTATAGGACATTACCATACACTTGTTAAAGTTTATGCCCTAGAGGCAATCCATTTGATGTGATTAATAACGTTATTGTTTTATTTGGAATAAAAAATATTCTGTTATGTTATAGTTACTGCGTAATATAAATAATAATTTAATAGAAGTCCTCATAAAAATAATACGGAATTATATAGTTCGAGTAAGACTGAACTTGAGATTATATAATGTGATAAGTATTATAATTCATAAATGTCCCTAGTCGAGTTTTATTGTTTATATAGGGCAACAATAAAGCATTGAGACTAGTATATTGATTGACTGATGATCACATCTCATTGATCATTAATATATGTGATATTAAAGTCAAGATATAAGTACGTATTGGAGAATAGCGTATTGGGCTGACCCACCGTGGGATAACTACATGGAATATAATTAACAGTATCATAAGTTGTTCTCATAATGACAGTGATGTAATGGTCCTCAGACCTGAAATCATTATAATTTTATTCGAGGATATTTGTGTTTTGATATCATCTAAAGTTACTCGTAACAGAGTAACGATAATGGTGATTATTGGATATGTCTCGAGTCGAATGAAAATTATTAATGATGTAGATGGAATTTAACCCTATGATATATTCATAGTGATATCCATGGGCCTCTTGATTGAGTGAGACTGTGAAATGCATGGCTGTGCTCAAATATTGATTTGTTTTAAACAGTCTGCTCATCGATCAAGTTAAACGGATTAAATTATAAAGAGAATGATACGATCCATGGCTTGAGTTTAATCCTGGATATATTGGTTAAAAGGATTATATTACATATAAATATTGATCACAAAATGGTTGCATCGAATCATTGATTTTAATATTATAACTTGGGTAGCAGTGATGTATTACTAGATGTCGCTCACTGTTTTTAATTTTAAATATGATTTAAAAATTATTGCCAATGTTATTTTATCCTATAGGGTCACACAACTAGAATGCTATGAAAGGGAGAACCATTATAAATATTAAAATAACTATATCAAATGTTGATATTTAATTTTGTTTGAAATGGTAAAAAGGTGGATTTTAAGGTTGGTTTCATTTTTTCTTTTAAAAAGGGCAAGCCGACCCTTGTCCCATTTTGATCCGATTAGATCAGATAAGCCAAGTTTAGAAAACTCTATAAATTGGAAAAAGAAAATCCTCCATCAGCTAGTACCGGCACCCCTTCTCACTCGATTCCCTCTTACGAGATCAAAATAGTGTTTGTGGACTTCTCTAGAGGTACGACGCTTGATGTACTATGATTCGATCCATCCAATTTCAGGTATTCAATTGCGATTATTCATGAATTAGTCACGACAGGTACAAACCCTAATTTCTATTTAGTTTCGTATTACTGTTTTGCAATAGATCTGTGGTTCAATTTGTTAAATCGTTTGTATTAAGGTTATCGATTAGATCGCAATTTCCTTACAGTGGTATCGGAGCCTAGGGTTTGCAAAATCAGTAATTATGAAACTGTGATTTAGATTTGTATGTGTTTAATTATTAGATTATCGAGATTCTTAAATCATAAATTCAGATTTAATGATAAATTCGTTTTAAAGGTGAAATTGTTTCACTAAGAATTAAAACTATGTTTTGATTCAAACTGTAAAAATGTTTTACTGTAAACAAAGTTTCGTACTTAATATAAAGCTTTGAAGTGGAATTTTGTTTGTTAGATCTGAATCTTAATTGTATTGTAAAATTTTATTTACTTTGAGTGGTTATTTAGCATCCTGATGTTAGAATTTAACGTAAGTTCATTTATGAAGTAAAAGGTGAAATTGTTTCACTGGATAAAAGTTTTGGGTTTTAATACCAAGTTAATGTACGAATCGAATGGTTATTTACTGTTTTAATTCAAGTTAATATTGATAAATTTTATCCTGTCATAATTGGGCATATGAATTTACAGTTAATTCCGTGTGTTTATAATATTTTGATAGGATCAGATTTATCAAAACTTTGCTATATTTAATTAGATTAGCATCAATGTATATTTGATAATTATGTTGTTGGTATGTATCACACTTGCATGCAGAAGAACCTGATACTGCTCTATTATAAACAGTAATGCTCTGTTTATAATTGATTTAATCAAATTTGTTGATTGAATTTATCGGGTTTTGGATACAAAACCAAAATGATTTAAAAGTTTTAGTAAATATGATTTACTATTGTAGACAGATTTGGATTGTTTTCTAAAAGTGAATAATATTGCCTAACCCTGATCTGTATCTAATATATGGTTTTGTAGCATTTTTGACTTCAGTTATAATACTTCTATTATCATTCCATACGCGTTTGAATATTTTGCAAATGTACAAGGTAGGAACTTGGTTGCATACACACACACACACACACACACACACATATATATATATATATATATATATATATATATATATATATTATATAAATTTAGATCCTATTAAATGTACTCGGATCTAATAATTTAAAATTGTTATAAACTGAGTTCATTTATTGAATTACATTCGAATGCACAGTCATGAGTATATTTTAGATATACCCACTGATTTTGTGTATAAACTTATATATACTTATATAGAATTTTACGGACTAAATTGTTTTATCAAGCTTATGCTACTGAAGTCCTTATAACAATCTATAATAGTATAGTATTTGTTATAAACTCCATTACCACATAAAGCCTTTAGCACTAAAGTGTTAACTGGAGATTATTTCACTGTAAATATGAAATTGGTCCATTTTGATCTGAAATTGTTTCATAGCTAACCTGAAATGTTTCACTGTCAATCTGTGAAATATGTTTCACTGTAATAAGGCATTGTATGTTTGATACATAATATGACATTGTTTTATAATATATAAGTTATATATATTATATAAAATTATACAGTAAATTCAGATTAGAAATATTAGCTTAGTTGATATTCATAATTGATGAATCAATGAACTAGGTAGAATAATCAAAATTCAGTTTTGATTAATCAATGAAATCTGGTCCTTTAGATCAGATTTAATAAAATATTTTAAATCTGTTATTTTGTATAATTACATTTTGAATGAACCTGAAATAATTTTGTGTTAACAGATCAGTGTCGTTGAATTTGTATTTAACTGTTTCCAACATGAAATTTGTGCACGCTGATTTGTAAGACTATTTTGAATATCAAAGCTGTGATGTGTTGTGTATATATATAAGATGCACATGCAATTAAATTTGTTACAGAAATTTATACTGTCTTTGAAACAGATTTAAAACAGATTGCATTAATTTATAGTATAATAATGCTATGCTTATATATATATATATACACGTAAACTAGTGATTGAATAATACAAACATATTTTGTAAATTCTTTCTCCAAGTACACAGTTTGACTGCAGTAGCATCCAAATCCTATTTTGAAAATGTTCAAATCTTAAGGATGGTGTTAATGAATATGAATATTAGTATAAATTGGCTAGCCTGATTAAATTTTGGAAGTTCTTAAATATGATTTAAGAATCATGTCTGAAATATCTATTCAAGTTAATATATATATATATATATGTATGTATGTATATAAAACTGCAGATCACACTTTTATTATAATGAAACAAAATTGTTTGTTTTAGGATATGCATGTCGTTGACTTAATGGTTTACACTGTATACTGTTATATCTTTGGAACATCAGTTTTGAAATGATATTTCTATACTTATATTATTGTATATATATAATACAAATATGATTAAGTGGCTGCAGTGAGTATGATTCACCGTTTGCTTATCTTCTATTTATATAGCCTCTAATATTTAGATGCTATAACATTACATATTATAGTCGTATGGTATCATAAATAGGCTCATCTATTTGGATAAAAGGAGTTTAAAAGCAACATGATCCCAAACATTAGCATTGTGCTAGTGTAAAATAAACTTGTAGTACATATATATGTTTATGTGAATACTGTAAAATTATTTTCTGCAACATATACATACTAGTGTCTTCATACTGATAACCTCTTTCAGACTTGAGTCACTGATTACTATAATAAGTATATCTATTTGTTTAGTAGTTATGTGTTGCATATTTTACAGTTAGATATATATGTATTGATATACACAAGTACATGATATATAGATATCACTGATTATGTTTGCATACATATGATGAACACATATTGTTAAGAAGTTAAATCTGTATATATATATATATATATTAATGTTTATAATATTGAAGGGGTAATGTATCATCTTCAACCATTCAAATATGCATATCTGCATTTTGATTTCATGATATATGAACTGGTGGATTCAAATATGATTTGCTTTTACCTCTCTAATAATGATACACACAATAATGCAATTACATATGTTCAAAAAAGGATCCATTCGTTATCCTTTTGGGTGAATTAGTTTGAATGAAACATTATTTGATATTGTTTCTTTACTTAAACTAATTAACTATAATTGTGCCAATAATAGGCATTTGATGTCTTCAGATTGTCGAATGGCGCGCATTATTGTGACCAGCAGCAATGAACTCGTGGCAAACTGGGAAAGTCTGACTTGTAGCTCATTGCAGACAAAGGATATATGTGAATATGTCATATAATTAGCTGCTGTCCAATAACTGTAATAAGTAATGTATATGCATAAACAGTTATACATGTACATATATATATATATATATATATATATATATATTGAAACGACTCGAAACCCCCTTACGAGAAATCATGGATTGAGTTGAGGACAAGACGAAACAGAACGCAAACAGAAGAACATTTCATTGTTAATTACAACAATTCCATCCGAATACAAGAATATACAGAGTATGAATAAATATTACACATAAAATATCAGAGATTTAAATTAAATTTAAATACATTGCAGCAGAAAAAATAATATAATACACAACTGAAAGTAATACACGGATACAGAGCTTTCCGAGTATCGTTCCAGCTGTAAATCAGGATCCTGTGAATATAAATCTGCAAAACCAAAACTACTAGCTGCTCGTGTCAAAATAAGGGCACCCAGAGTTTAGGTTAAACAATAAACTCCAGGTCAGTCATGTGACTGGTGTGAGAACTAAAAAAGTTATTAATCTTTATTTTAAAGTTAGGTAAATCAAGGGACCACGCCGTATAACACGAAACGGGTTTCCTCCCAAGAATACCGGTGCATAAAACAACAACGCAATGCTAAATAAAGAACAATGAAGCTATTATAAGACTCAGGTCCAATCACACAATGCAACACAAGCCGGGGGATAGGGTTTTACCTTATAATAGCCAAAGCATGCTTGATACACTAAATTTCATATATTATTATTACTATAAGGGTATAGTGTCAAAACAATTTCAATCATAAGTATCAATCATAGACGACATAAGTGCCCCATACCACTATGTCGCCAATACTAGGCTCTACAATCAAAACTGCAAATGTCACGTACTGGAAGTTGGATTTCCATCTGTGAACCAAGGCAAGGGATCGTCCTTACCGAATTCGAGATGCTCTAGCCCGTGTCTCAGGAACAGAACGCATCGGCAGGGCCAGTCCACCGATGTGGATTAAAATGCCTGAACACTGCGTTTCCCCACCCTATGGGGTGTCAATGAGTCCAATGACTCCATCGGCTCCACATAGTCACCGATATATCCGAGGCGCCTCGCAACCCAACAACCACATAAGTCAAACTCGTCAGGGCGTGTCAAACCACAGATGCCACTTCTAGCTAGAAGGAAACGCATGCCCTCCCTGAGGTCCTCTCCCATTTCTGTTTCACGACCGGGGTGTGAGGCTCGCGAATCAACGCTACACAAAGCTATGCCACAGAGGCCGTGCTTTGATCATCAACCACATGACTCTGCTTTTCAACAGAAGCCTTGATCATTTGCATCTTAGCATGCCACACAGGCAAACCACTCCATGCAACCGATATCCATCAATCACACAGAATGATATCCAATGTCAGACACACAGCCCATTTACAAGTTCGTTCTGGGTCTGAACGAAACCGGAGGCACCTTGTACCTCGCATATCGGAAAACACAACTAGAAGTAATACACGGATACAGAGCTTTCTGGTATGCGAGGTACAAGGTGCCTCCGGTTTCGTTCAGACCCAGAACGAACTTGTAAATGGACTGTGTGTCTGACATTGGACATCATTCTGTGTGATTGATGGATATCAGTTGCATGGAGTGGTTTGCCTGTATGGCATGCTAAGATGCAAATGATCAAGGCTTCTGTTGAAAAGCAGAGTCTTGTGGTTGATGATCAAAGCACGGCCTCTGTGGCATAGCTTTGTGTAGCATTGATTCGCGAGCCTCACACCCCGGTTGTGAACCAGAAAAGGGAGAGGACCTCAGGGAGGGCATGTGTTTCCTTCTAGCTAGAAGTGGCGTCGGTGGTTTGACACGCCTTGACGAGTTTGACTTATGTGGTTGTTGGGTTGCGAGGCGCCTTGGATATATCGGTGACTATGTGGAGCCGATGGAGTCATTGGACTCATTGACACCCCATAGGGTGGGGAAAAGCAGTGTTCAGGCATTTTAATCCACATCGGTGTACTGGCCCTGACGATCCAAGGGACGATACGTTCTATTACTGAGACACGGGCTAGAGCGTCGCGAATTCAGTAAGGACGATCCCTTGCCTTGGTTCACAGATGGAAATCCAACTTCCAGTACGTGACATTTGCGGTTTTGATTGTAGAGCCTAGTATTGGCGACATAGTGGTATGGGGCACTTATGTCGTCTATGATTGATACTTATGACTGAAATTGTTTTGACACTATACACGTATAGTAATAATAAAATATGAAATTTGGCGTATCAAGCATGCTTTGGCTATTATAAGGTAAAACCCTATCCTTCGTCTTGCGTAGCATTGTGTGATGGGACCTGGGTCTTATAATAGCTTCATTGTTCTTTATTTAGCATTGCGCTGCTGTTTTATGCACTGGTATTCTTGGGAGGAAACCCGTTCCATGTTTTACGGCGTGGTCCCTTGATTTACCTAACTTTAAAACAAAGATTAATAACTGTTTTAGTTCTCACACCAGTCACATGACTGACCTGGAGTTTATTGTTTTAACATAAACTCTGGGTGTCCTTATTTTGACACGGGCAGCTAGTAGTTTTTGTTTTGCAGATTTATATTCAAAGGATCTTGATTTACAGCTGGAACGATACTCGAAAAGCTCTATATCCATATATCTCTTTCGGTTATGTTTTGTATAATTTTTCCGCTGCTATGTAATGTATTGTAATCTCTAATATTTTTCTGTTGTGTAATATTTATTTGTACTCTGTATATTCTTGTATTCTGATGGTATTGTTGTAATAAGCAATGAAATGTTCTTCTGTTTGCGTTCCGATGTGGCTTGTCCTCAACTCAATCCGAGCTTTCCTTACCGGGGTAGTTCGGGTCATAACAATGTGACGAAAAGGAATTTCACTCGATCTGAATCGATCGCTAAACCGGCCAAGACCATTCGAAACCCCTAATTGCTTGAGAACACGATCAATCAGAACACAAACAGAAGAACGTTTCATTATTTATTACAACAATTACATCAGAATACAAGGATATACAGAGTATGAATAAATAATATACATCACAAAATTATCAGAGATTTAGATACACTACTGCAGCGAAAAAGTAATACAAAACACAACTAGAAGTAATACATGGATACAGAGCTTTCCGAATGTCGTTCCAGCTGTAAATCAGGATCCTGTGAATATAAATCTGAAAAACCTAAACTACTAGCTGCCCGTGTCAAAATAAGGGCAACCATAGTTTAGGTTAAAACAATAAACTCCAGGTCAGTCATGTGACCGGTGTGAGAACTAAAACAGTTATTAATCTTTATTTTAAAGTTAGGTGAATCAAGGGACCACGCTGTATAACACAGAACGGGTTTCCTCCCAAGAATACCAGTGCATAAAACAACAGTGCAATGCTAAATAAAGAACAATGAAGCTATTATAAGACCCAGGTCCTATCACACAATGCAACGCAAGCCGGAGGATAGGGTTTTTACCTTATAATAGCCAAGAATGCTTGGTGTCATGTTTTATTATTACTATAAGTGTATAGTGTCAAAACAATTTCAAATTATAAGTATCAATCGTAGACGGCATAAGTGCCTCATACCACTATGTCGCCATACTAGGCTCTACAATCAAAAACCGCAAAGTCACGTATTGGAAGTTGGGTTTCCATCTATGAACCGAGACAAGGGATCGTCCTCTACCGAATTCGAGACGCTCTAGCCCGCCCCTCAGGAACAGCCGCAACTGCCCCTTAGATCGTCAAGGTCGGTCCACCGATGTGGATTATTATTCATGAACACTGCGTTTCCCCGCCCTTTGGGGGGTAAGTGAGCCAAATGGCTCCATCGGCTCCATATAGTCACCAATATATTTGAGACGCCTCGCAACAGCAACAACCATACAGGTGAAAATAATATAAATGTCAGGGCTGGTAGGTCACTGACACCACCCTAGCTAGAAGAAAACGCATGTCCTCCCTGAGGTCCTCTCCCGTTTCTGGTTCACAACCGGGGTGTGAGGCTCGCGAATTCATGTTACACAAAAGGTATGCCACACAGGCGGTGCTTTGATCATCAACCACAAGACTTTTCTTTTCAACAAAAGACTTGATCATTTTCCACTTAGGCATGCCACATAGGCAATTCACACCATGCGACTGATGTCCATCGATATACAACCTCTGATCCTGTACGTCTCAGAGAAGGGTGAAGTAAGGGAATGAATTCCCCTTCACCAGGCAGATGTATATTTAATAGAGATCAATCAACACAAAGAAAAATCCAATGTCAGACACACAGTCCATACAAGTTCGTTCTAGGTCTGAACGAAACCGGAGGCACCTTATACCTCGCATATCCATCGATCTCCAAGTACATCTGGACGATCACCAACTGATTCCCTCCTCTTGGGTGTACAACCCAATCAAGATCATCAGTAATCAACCAAATGATGTGAAGACCTTCGGTCTTCAACCACCGTCTTCATCCTTGACACCAGGTCGAATCAGTTATTCAGAATGGGATAAACCCGGTCTTTCTGAATAACTCGCGTATATAATAAACAAGTGTTACACAAACACAACATACGCCTCATTCCAATTCAGAATACTCCTTTATTCAAATATTCTCATACTTTGGGAAAGGTCCCCATTAATTTTATCAAAGATAAATTCTTTAAATTTATTCTTTAATCTTCCTTTGAATATCAATTCAAATTAGTTGGGATTAGCGAACCACACCACAGTAATCATTTATTTTATTTCCCAATCCCAACCTATTCATCCCATGAAGTAAAACTGGTCATACTTCCTATCTAACACCACGATGTTAACAGTAAATTCAATTACCATTTCACGTTCAAATCTAATTAAAGATTTAACTATCGCCTGGAGCAAAACAGGTGATACTCCATTCTCGATTATTTCAATCTAATTAAAGATTCATTAAAACTCCACTTGGTTTTAATCTTCCCAAAAATCAATATTAATGATTGTTTAACTTGGGAAATCACATCCTGTCTTTAACCGGGTTAAAGAACCAACGTCATTTAAAACACGGTTCACTATAAACCCAAAAGCACATTCTATTCCATTCCAATTTATTTTATTAAATTGGAAAACTTTACTTTGGAAAACCTCCTTTAAATCTTAACAAAAGATTTATAAATTCCAAATCACATTTCACTGTAAATCAGGTTAAAGAACAAATGTCGTTAAAACACAGTTCACGATAAATCCAATTCCCATTTGATATTAAATATAAGGCTCTGAATAGAAAATATACCGGCTTATATTCAATATCAAATTCTACGACCAACAAATATCGTATTGGAAATAACGATATAAATATATCTTCCAAATTTCCACAACAATATCTGTATAATCACGAAATCCAACATCGAAATATTCCAAAGACAATTTCGATTCAAATCCATTCCAATTCAATTATTGGAAATTCTGGTTACTTTTAAAACCCTTTCAAATCCAATTTATTTATTTAAAAATAAATAAATTATTATTTTAGTTTGAAACTAGTTCGTTTCGATAAAAAAACTATTTTTATCTTTTCAAAATTGGAATTTTTCATCTCAATTCTTCACAAATCATTTCTTATGATTTTATATAAATTATTGCTATTTTTAATAATTTTATCAAGGCCCGTACAGTCGATTTCCATCAACGGCCATCGAACTGCACTTACAGCGACCTTTTCCAAATTTGATTTGGACATAATTCCAAATCTAACCGTTAGATATAAAATCTCTTATATTTGTTAGAAAGCTCTTTTCGATACGAACCCAACGGTTCCGGTTTTAGGAGAATCCGACGGTCTCCCGTAATATCCATTTGAAGTCAATGGTCGAAATTCGCGAACTACCACAGCGCAGCGCGTTCTATTCAGGCCATTATATATATTATATATATTTCATCGATTTCCTTTCAAAACGTATTTTATAAATCGTTTTAAATTCGGTTTCAAAACGATTTCAACTTCATATTCAATTTCAAATCAAAATTGAATATTCCATATCATTAATCTATAAATGATAATATTTTCAAAATGTTATATTTTGAAATCACTTCCTTTTCTATATTCACTATAAAATTGAATAAAATCGATAAATATCGTTCACGTCAAAATGACGTAAATCTAATCAACATGGCTTTTATATATTTCAATAACTTCGTAATTCTATTCAACAAATGAATATTTCCTTCAACACATGAATATATATTTTTATTCAACACATGAATATATATTTTTATTCAATACATGAATATTTATTTTTCTATTCAACACATGAATTTGTATTTCTATTCAACACATGAATATTTATTTTCCTATTCAACACATAAATTTATATTTCTATTCAACACATGAATATTTATTCTATTCAACACATGAATTTATATTTCTATTCAACACATGAATTTTTCTATTATAATATTCCTTATATTCCAAATTGGAATGAGGCCCAATCAATTACCATATAACGTTAATTATATGGAATCTATACAACATATGTATATAATAGCAACGATAAATAATCAACCATCATCCAGAGTGCACCGCACAACTGCATAAGCAATAAATATAAATAATTAACACTTATACAGCCTGTCAACCCATCGATTGACATACAACTAAACAATTGGGATTAGTGTACGTCAAATATCATCCCAATACCTGTGTGGAGTTTCAAATCAACAAACACGGATTTTTATTTGTGCAGTTGGGAGACGTGTAAAATTTATCGTCCCAATCAATATCAGTCAAATCGGTGTACATAAACAAATCGTTCGATTTGTAAATGAATATTTATTTTACTTCAACACATGAATATATATTTTATTTCACCCTCACAATCAATTTTCGCACCACAACAAAATCAAACAAGTCTTCCATGGTCTGTGGACGACGGGTGTCGGGTGCTACTAAGCACCGTCTGCATCCTAGTATATATTTCAACTAGAAAATAAAATAAAAATGAGGAGTTCTCACCTACAAGCTAAACCAAATGTCGCGACTCTTCTTATGTAGAAATTCTTCGTCATGTTTTATCCATCGCGTATATAATCTGAAAATCATATTTTTGTCAAATTAAAAGTTATTACATAACATGACTATTTTTAAAATAGCATAGGTAAGATAAGAATTATATTTTTAGCTTTCTAAAAATATTTCCATAGCTTATACTAGTTAAAAATCATATTTTTAACTTATAAAAATATTTTCTTTAATATAATAAAAACAAAGAAAACATATTTTTCGAATCAAAGAAATCCTAATTTTATTTCAAAGAAAATCATATTTCTGTATCACTAAAAATTATATATTCATACAAAGAAAAATCATATTTTTAATCAAGGAAAAATCGTATTTTTATATCTCTGCTACATATGTAAAAATCACTCCTTTACACCGCTACTTCCATGATAAAAATTATATTTTTATCTTGCTAGTAATATAATAAAAATTATATTTTTACTTCTCTACATACATAAAAATTATATTTTTACCTCACTATATATATAAAAATTATAATTTTATTACTCTACATAAATAAAAATCAAAAATCATATCTTTCCATGATTCAAAATCATAGCTTTCTATCATTAAAAATCCTATCTTTTTATATTTAAAAATCTTATCTTTCTTCTAACTAAAAATTATATTCTTATATAGCTAAATATTATATTTTTCCTTCCCAATCAACCGAACAATTAGATTTTTCTACTAACAAAATTTAGATTTTTCTACTAACAAAAAATTTGGTTTTTCTACTAACAAAAATTAGATTTTTCTACTAACAAAAATTTTGATTTTTCTAATAACAAAAATTACATTTTTCTACTAATAAAAAATTAATTTTTTCCATCTAAAGAAATAAAAAAAAGTCAGAAAAAAACTTACTTTGATTGGGTTTTCAACCGGGGGGGGGGGTGTTTCTTCGATCGCTGGAGGAAGGGGGAAGGAGGAGGTCGCAGGCGGTTGTGGGTCACTCAGGTGGTGTAACACCCCGTATTTTTTGTGATCGTATAAGTAACAAATCAGAGAATAATTAAATTATAAAATAAGACTCAAGGGAAACGGGTTGCGCCATTGCGTTCATTTCGAAATTCTTCTTGGAAACGAGTCCGAGTTTTCGAGAAACGGAGTCCGTATGAGGGAGATATGGCCCTCCGAAGTTTCAGAGAATTTCAGAATCGAAAACAGCTCGAAAATTCGAATTCAAACCCAGAAGCGGCCTGGGCGGGAAATTTCCCGCCCAGGACCCAGGTCGACTGGGTGGTCGACTGGGTAGTCGACCTCCCCCTGAACAGGTCGACTGGGTAATCGACCTCCCCCAGACCAGGTCGACCATAGTGTCGACCTGGGGGTCGACCTGCTCCCGAAACCCAGTTTTTGAACCTGGTTCATTCTGATGTATCCGGTCTCGTTTCTGTCTAGATTCGTCTGCCTAATCCTATATAAACTCACCCCTAGCCTCATTCTCTCCACACCATTTCATTCTGTCTATATTCTGCCTCTGTTCTAATTAAAAATAAAAATGGCGTCGCTACCCTGCTGGAATCAAAACTTGGACTAATGAATCTTCTTCCAACCTGAATAGAATTAAAAGCTAAATCAAATCTCAAATCAAAGTCTAGAGCTACGACAACAATTAAAGAGGAATAATTCAGCATTTCTGCATCAACAACAGTTTATTATCCTTTCTTAAAACCACGAAAGGCAAGTACAGTTATTTTCCGCTATAAACTGTAATTATAATTGTGACATGATTATAAATTTGAATCTGAGGTTATGTATATTCTTATCTGTCAGATCTGTTTTTCTGTGACTATTCTGTACCTCTTTCTTCTTTCTGTTCTATAGCAAGGCTACTACGAGCCTGCGCCGAATCTTATAAGAGATTAACGCACGAATGCTAGATTTTGGGACAAATAATAATGCATAATTGGACATGAAACTATTGCCTATGAGACTATTGCCCATGACTATCATTCATTGACTATGAGACTATTGCCTATGACTATGATTCATTGACTATGAGACTATTGCCTATGACACTGAATAAGAAACTATTGTGATTAGTCGCCCATGACTATTGTGGTTAGTTGCCTATAACTATGGTAGTTAGTTTCTTATGCCTATTCCCTTAATGATGTTAGATCTCATATTTAGTATGCAACTTTGCTAGTTTATTCCCATTCACTGTTATGTACATCGAGCCTATAGGGCCATTTCATGAGTATTTAGAGAACTTATGGAAACAAGTTATATGGGGATTGGCGTAGCTTAATTAAGTTAATTTGGCATAGCGAATATGTTGGCATAATCTGAATTGGCTATAATAAAGAATGATTTACATGTGTATTAGTCTTGGGCACAAATGGTAAACTAGAATATTAAATCTAGTTTTGACATGAACTGTAAATGGGAATATTAAGGCTGAAATTTGGGGCATATATTGTATTATGAATTATGACCTTGATTTAGGCATATAAGTTTAGGCTAAATTTATGATTAGGCGAGATATGTAAATAGAGTTTCAGATATATAACCTGCTAAATCTGTTATCTGCTAAATCTGTTAAATTGCCTAATCCGTTATCTGCTAAAACAGTTGAATTGCCTAAACTGCTAAATCTGTTATCTGCTAAATCTGTTGAATCGCTTAAACTACTAAATCTGCTACCTATTGAATTGTCTGATCTGTTGAAACTAGATAATGGTAATCTGGGTATGGAAATCCATAGGCTCGACCTAAGATTTAGTAGAACATGGAAATTTGATTAATCTGTTATATCCTATGAAGAAGTTTAATCTGCTAAATAAACAGAATTAGTCTGGTATCTGAAAAATCTGTATTAGAATGAATTGCCTATGACACGAGGTTAGACTCTGTTTGGGGTAGTATCCTTCCCGGAACCAACCGGATTAACCAGCGACCGCAAACTGTCAGTCTAATGTGAGAGGTCGTAGGCATAACTAAAATATGCTTAGACACGAGGTTAGGTCTGGCTTATGGCAGAAGTCTGCCCGGAACCGCCCGACATATCCAGCGGCCACAAGCTACCGACCTAATGTGAGAGGTCTGTGCATTAATATTTAATTAATGCAAATCTGGGATAAATATGATGTCTAAAACGTGTTGGGTGGTTAGGGTTAAACCAATTGGACTAATGAATTTAACAAACCCGTTTCGTGAATCTGTAGGTGAGACGACCCCAAACCCCCTACTGACGGTGGCAAAGGTAATCCTTGGAATATAACATATAAGCAGATAATAGCAGGACAGAATTAAATAAATACACCAGATAATGCACAATAGAATATACTGGATAATCGTAATCATCAGAGTTACACAGTATACAGGATCATACTTAGTACAAATACAGTTCAGCTATACATAAATGTCTACAGCGGAAAACAAACATAATATGTACAATAGGGGCTGAACAACATAAAATAGATAAATGATAGAATCCCTCATCAGCTCCAGCTATCCAGAAAGAGCCAGCTAAACCATAATACAAGGCTGGCCATGTAGAAAAAGGGGCACCCGAGTTTGAAAGTGAAACAAACTACGAGTCAGTCATGGGACTGGTATGAGAAATCTACTCAACACATTTAAAATATGGCTAATCACAGGACCATGCCACTTTCGTGGAACGAGTTTACTCCATTGGATTGTCAGTGCTTTAAAACAAATCATTCTTTTAAATATCGCAATGCTTTTTATAAAAATGAAGCCATTATAAGACTCAGTTCCCATCACATAATGCAACGCAAACCGGAGGATAGAGTTTTACCTTATAATGGCCAAAATATGATTGATACGAATAAAAAAAAGCATTTGATATTATTACTAGTGTTTATATGTTTCAAAAACAATTTGAATCATAACTATCAACCATAGGCTGCATGGGTACCATATATCATGTCGCCATATATATATGTACAATCACAATCGCACAGTCACGTATTTGGAAATTGGATTTCCGTCATGAACCAAGGCAAAAGATAGTCCTTACCGAATTCGAGACGCTATAGCCCGCCCCTCAGGATCAGAACACATCGACCCTTGGAGCGACAGTGTCGGTCTACCGATGTGGATTAAAATTCCTGAGCACTACGTTTCCCCGCCCTATGGGGCGTAAATGAGCCAACGAATGACTCCATCGGTCCCGGATCGATCGATATATCCGAGGCACCTCGCTATCCATCATCCACATAAGTAAAATGTCAGGCTATGCAAAAACACAGACACAACTCCTAGCTAGAAAGAAACGCATGTCCTCCCTGAGGTCCTTCTCCCGTTTCTGGTTCATACCGGGATGTGAGGCTCGCGAATTCACGTTATACACAAAGCTACGCCACACAGGAGGTGATTTGATCATCAATCACAAGACTTTGCTTTTCAACAGAAGCCCTGGTCACTTCATCTTAGCATGTCACACAGGCAATTCATACCATGCAATTGATGGCTATCAATCACATAGAATAAATTCCAATGTCCGACACACAATCCATTTACAAGTCCGTTCTGGGTCGGAACGAAACCGGAGGCACTATATACCTCGCAAACCCATCGATCTCCACGTACGTCTGGACGATCACCACTCATTATCCATATTTCGGGATGCCTCCCAATCAGGACATCAGTTACCATCCAAACGAGGTGAATGTTTCCGGTCTTCAATCACCGTCTTCATCTTCGATTTCTTATCGTCGATTCAGTTATTCAGAATGGGATAAACCCAATCTTTCTGAGCAACTCGCGTATATAATAAACACGTGCTATATAAACACTACATACGCATCATTTCAATTCATTAGTCACTAACCGTCAATCAGTAAGAGAACGATTTCCCAAATATTAACCCCAAAGGCCGAAACCAACATCAGATCAAAATCTAGGAAACCATTCGACTTAGCTAACCTTCAGTTAATTTCTAAATCTCTCATCCATATCGTTTATAATATTTTATAATGATTTATCGCTATTTTTATTTATTTTAAAATAGCCAATTTATTCAAACGACGCTTCGGGCCATAACGCGGCCGTGGCGCTGTTTTTCTTCAGATTTGATTTACACATATCTGAAAATCTAACCATTGGATCCTCACAAAATTTATATCATTAGAAAGATCTTTTCAAAACGAATCCAACGGTTCCAGTTTCGGGAAAATCCGATGGTCGAATCTCCCGGTACAATCGTTTGAAGTTTCGATTTCAAAATACGAACTGTAGCGTCGTTATTTGATTTAATATATATATATATATATATATATAAATATAATCGATTCTGGCGTTGTTTTTCTTCAGATTTGAATTAAACATTCCAGACAATCCAACCGTTGGATTTTTACAAAGTTGGTGACGTTGGAAAGATATTTCCAAAGCGAACCCAACGGTTGCGGTTTCGGGAAAATCCGATGGTTGGATCTCCCGCACTAATCGTTTGAAATCATGGTTTCAAAATACGAACTGCAGCTTCGTTATTCGATATATTTTAATTCCATTTATATATATATATATATCGATTCTTTGATTCCAAAGCTATATGATTTTCATACATTTGATAAAAATGATATTTTTATCTAACTGTCTTCTATTTCAACACTTCACTATTTTTAACAATTCATGTGTACAGTAGAAATGTGATTTTTACTGTAAACAATTTATTCAAAATACGATTATTTTATATAGTTCATATAGGTAATAAAAATATGATTTTTATTATAAAATAATTTATTTCAAAACAATATTATTTCATATAGTTCATATTGATGATAAAAATAGGACTTTTATTATAAACCAATTTCTTCAAAATATGAATACCATTCAATACATGAATTTCAATTCAACGAATGAATTTCGATTCAACACATGAAGGTTTTCTATAGTTTGCATATATAGATAAAAAGGTGATTTTTATATTTAAAACACGAATACCATTCAACACATGAATTTCAATTCAACGAATGAATTTCGATTCAACGCATGAAGGTTTTCTATAGTTTGCATATATAGATAAAAAGGTGATTTTTATATTTAAAACACGAATACCATTCAACACATGAATTTCAATTCAACGAATGAATTTCGATTCAACACACGAAGGTTTTCTATAGTTTGCATATATAGATAAAAATGTGATTTTATGTTTAAAACACGAATACCATTCAACACATGAATTTCAATTCAACGAATGAATTTCGATTCAACACATGAAGGTTTTCTATAGTTTGCATATATAGATAAAAAGGTGATTTTTATATTTAAAACACGAATACCATTCAACACCTGAATTTCAATTCAACGAATGAATTTCGATTCAACACATGAAGGTTTTCTATAGTTTGCATATATAGATAAAAAGGTGATTTTTTTATTTAAAACACGAATACCATTCAACACATGAATTTCAATTCAACGAATGAATTTCGATTCAACACATGAAGGTTTTCTATAGTTTGCATATATAGATAAAAATGTGATTTTTATATTTAAAACACGAATACCATTCAACACATGAATTTCAATTCAACGAATGAATTTCGATTCAACACATGAAGGTTTTCTATTCAACAGACGAATATAGTTTCAATACAGGAAAATAATTCTAACACATGAATATTATTCAAAATTTCGGCAGCATAACGGCAGGGTAGTTAAAACCGGGACCGTCCCTAGTACGGCTCCTCGCTCTACCTTAAAGCCTCGCAGCTTTTGACAATGGGGAATCATGCATCTAGTTCGCACACAGGCGGCATGTATATATTTTTTCATTTCCACAAACTAATCCTATGTGGTTTCAACCAAATATTTCTCAACCACAAACGGGTATTTTTCAACCACAATCAATCAATTTCAACCACAAACAATTTCAATCAACCATTCGCTATCAATCAATTTTCTCACCAATCACAACCAATAAATATCGTCCATGGTTTGTGGATGAGGGGCATGTATATATGTGTATATATATATATATATATATATATATATATATATATACATACAGCATTTCACTTCTATTTCAACACATATATAATTTTTACAACGCATATAACTTATACATCAAACGTACAACTTATACAACGCTTATACAAGAGGTGTACAACGCTTATATAACTCATACATCGATTATATAATTTATACATTGTTGTTTTCCATATCGTTTATAAATTAGAAATCTCACATTGGGTTCCACTCCACCAAAAATAGTAGAAGGCTCAGAAAAATATGCGGTCTCTTCTAGAATGTAGAAGACGTCCACATGAGTCCACTGTCTCTTGTTTCACTGAATTTCGTCAACACATGAAAAAGATATGATTTTTATAAGCTAACTGAATTAGCAGCGCTTTAAAACTGTTATAATCAGTTAAATAAATTAAAACCGCTACCTCTATAATATCATTCGAACCTAGGTCATGATTTCTATCGAAATCCGTGCAACAAGACTTCGATCAGATCACACCAGGTTGAAGAGGAAGGAAGGCCGCGTAGAACAAGGGGTCCAACGTGGAACTCGGTGCAGCGGTTCACCCTGGGCGGCGGTCGAAAGCTCTGAAGTTTGGAGCGGTGGTTCTCGCTGGTGGAGCGACGATGGGTGGTGTGGTTGGTGTTGATTTGAAGAGGAGGAGATGAACTTCAAAAAGTTGCAAAGGGGCTCTGGGTTTTGATGAAGGGATCGGCCAAAATGGAGGAGAGAAGGTGGAAGAAGCTTTCCGCTGTCGATCTGGGGATAACGAAGGATTTTCGATTTTTTTTATATATTTTTAATTTATGAATGGAAATTTATGATTGGTCGATATATAATAATTTGAAATTAGGGTTTTTCACAAATGAACTCCTTTTCAAACCCAACGACTATCGTCCCCAGCGTTTCCCCCCCATTTCGAACACAATGGGATATGTTTCGTAGGCCCATTCGACTGTTTCAATCGGTTTTCCTTCAATTTAAAATGTATAACATTCAATATTCGATTTGAACGTACATTTCAATTTGCCAGGACCACAAACTGATTCGAAAAATTCCAAAAAAATAAATCTGGCTATGTTTTGACGATATGGTCCCAACAAAACTAGTTTCGTCGAATTCTGAGACAGTTTGAAAAACGGCCCTTTTCTGGTCGATCCAATTTAATAGAAATCGACCAAACACATTTTCCTTTGCTACGCTCACATACTAGCTTCAAAAATTATGAAATTTGAAACCTAGCAATAACTTCATATCCCGGATCCAACAAAAGTGGTTTCATCGAATTCCGAGGTCGTTTGCAAAATGGCCATTTTCACGGGCTATATAATTTCCATAGCGACCTTTCTGAAAATTCATTTGGCCATAACTTTTGTTTTCCGCTATGAAACTTAGATTTTCAGATTCGTTAGAAAGGTATTCACTAACAGATTTAAATATTTTTGGTTTCACTCAAATCCGCTTTGTTTTGCACCCGGTACAGTCAGTCAAAGTTTGAATTCAAATTTTGAAACTACCACGCCATTTCAAGCCTTGTTTATAATTAGAATTAATTATATTCCTTTTCAATTGTCGATTCAAACTCAGTTTTCATCGTTATTATTTAAAATATTTATTTTAAATATTTAAAATCCACTAAAATAGCCAATTTAAAATTTTTAAATTGGTTCAGATTTTCCGGGTCGTTACAATATCCCCCATTTAAAACTTTTCGTCCCTGAAAAGGAACAAAGTCGAAAGTGGTTTGATTAATCAACTCTACGTTCGATCTGGCTTCCATTCTCCAACTTTTCAGTTTCTGAGAATTTTCAAATTCTTCAAAAATTTGGCTAACACCCGGAATTTTCGAAAAATTTCGCCATAACCTCTATACGGGGAGAGGTTTGGAAATTTATTGGGCCGTATTAGGTACCCAATAAATCCTAATAAGCATACACATATTTATAGTGATATATTCTGGTGTTTACAGGGGAGCGTGTATAGATAATAACTCCAGAGAATAAATTCTCATCACCCTATCAAAGCCTGAGGGAGTGTGTATTTTAATTGCTCCAGAGGATAAATCCTCGTCACCTCGTCCCGTGTGGGAAATAAATAATCCATGTGTCGTATCTAATGACTAGAGAGACGTGATTATTGTCAATTCCAGACCTGTGTGGGGTTTTTATTAATCTGACAATTTATCATTACAAATTTTATATGGTCATTAAGTCATCAGTTCAACCTGTAAAATATAGTCATCGCCATACAAGCCTCTCGCTCGTATGGTAAATCTTCCACCTCGTCACACAAGCTCCAAATGTTTATGTGGTATATGATGAAGTATGCCTATCTTCAAGAAGTATGCCATGTAATGTAGTTCAAAATTAATGTTACTATCCTATGGCGATGTTTATTTTTACACACAGAATAATCAGCACTCTGCATCCAATGGCATTCACAGGAGTTGATATAATAATATTTCGCATCCAACTCATTAAGGTTTACCTATTTGTCGGGCACGCAAATAAAATCTTTACTCAACTGCTAATCCATTTACCTGTTCAAACATATCTAATGCACAAGTATATATTTCTATCTATTTTCTAATCAATTCAATGTGTGATTTAAATGAATAAATTCTACCATTATTCTCTTATTTATTAAATTAACTATCGTTCTAATAATTTAATTAATCAAATCTGCTATCACACAACACAAACAACAATCAAATTGTTTTTAACTTTTCAACAATATACCAATCAATTTCTATATTTCTTTAAAATCATTCAGACTATAGAATTAAAAGTGCACATCCATGGAAAGAAAATAACAACAGAGTAGAGAACTAATTGGTAATGCAAAGTATGGTAAATGTACCTTGCACCGGAGTCAATCAGAGATATCTACTCGACACTTAGGATAGGCGTTCTAAATGCTCTCCTCAGTTTCCCAAGTACAATCTCGAGGATCCCCACTCCATTGCACTTTGACTAAGTGAACCTTCTTGTTCCTTAGCTCTTTGGTTTCTTTGCCGATGATCTTTAGAGTCTCTCTCCTCACAGCTAATTCTGGAGTAATTTCATTATCCTGTTGAGCTGCTTCTTCCACGATCAAGTCTGGATCATGAACGTGCTTTCGAAGTTAAGATATGTGAAATACATCATGCACTCCAGGAAACCAATCTTGCAATTTAACCCTATAAGCGAGAGCTCCGATCCGTTCCAGAATAGGAAACGGACCAATGAATTTGGGCGCCAACTTCCTAGTTTCACCGAACCGGATAACTCCTCTCATCGGCGATACTTTCAAATATACATAGTCGCCAACAGCAAATGATATATCTCTTCTTCTCCTATCGGCATAGCTTTTCTGGCGGCTTTGAGCGGCGAGTAATCGTTTTTTAATAAAATCGACTTTGTCGGCAGCTTCTCGGATCATATCAGGCCCTAACACGAGTCTATTACCGGGTTCGACCCAACAAGCAGGAGATCGGCACGGTCTACCATATAATGCTTCGAATGGCGACATTGTCAGGCTCGCCTGGTAGCTGTTATTATATGAGAATTCAGCCAAATGCAGATGGTCTTCCCATGATCCACCAAAATCTAGAACACAAGCCCGCAATAGATCTTCTAAAATACGATTCACCCTCTCAGTCTGACCATCTGTCTGAGGATGATAGGCGGTGCTCAAGTTCAGCTTTGTTCCCAGTTCTACTTGAAATGCCTCCCAGAATTTGCTAGTAAATATTGGATCTCTATCACTAATTATACTGATCGGCACTCCATGTAGTCTAACAATTTCCTTGAAGTAAATTTGCGCCAGATTTTGAGCAGTTCTGTTCGATCCAATTTAACTATAATTGACCAAAACACGTTTTCTTTTGCCACGCTTACATACTAGCTTCAAAAATTATGAAATTTGAAACCTAGCAATAACTTCACATCCCGGATCCAACAAAATTAGTTTCGTCGAATTCCGAGGTCGTATGCAAAATGGCCGTTTTCACGGGCTATATAAATTCCATAGCGACCTTTCTGAAAATTCATTTGGCCATAACTTTTGCTTTCCGCTATGAAACTTCGATTTTTCAGATTCGTTAGAAAGGTATTCACTAACAGATTTAAATATTTTTGGTTTCACTCAAATCCGTTTTGTTTTGCACCCAGTACAGTCCGACAAAGTTTGAATTCGATTTTTGAAACTGCAGCGCCATTTCAAGCCTTGTTTATAATTAGAAATTATTATATTCGTTTTCAAACGTCGATTCAAACTCACTTTTCATTGCTATTATTTAAAATATTTATTTTAAATATTAAAAAATCCACTATTTTAGCCAATTTAAAAATTTTAAATTGGTTCAGATTTTCTGGGTCGTTACAATCTCCCCCACTTAAAACTTTTCGTCCCCGAAAAGGAACAAAGTCGAAAGTGGTTTGATTAATCAACTCTACATTCGATTTGGCTTCCATTCTCCAACTTTTCAGTTTTTGAGAATTTTCAAATTCTTTAAAAATTTGGCTAACACCCGAAATTTTCGAAAAATTTCGCCATAACCTCCTTTGTACAGGTAGAGGTTTGGAAATTTATTGGGCCGTATTAGGTACCCAATAAATCCTAATAAGCATACACATATTTATAGTGATATATTCTGGTGTTTACAGGGGAGCGTGTATAGATAATAACTCCAGAGAATAAATTCTCGTCACCCTGTCAAAACCTGAGGGAGTGTGTATTTTAAATGCTCCAGAGGATAAATCCTCGTCACCTCGTCCCGTGTGGGAAATAAATACTCCATGTGCCATATCTAATAATTAGAGAGACGTGATTATTGTCAACTCCCAACCCGTGTGGGGTTTTTACTAATCTGGCAATTTTATCGTTACAATTTAAATAGTCCATATCAGTCATCAGTTCAACCTGTAAAATATAGTCATCGTCATACAAGCCCCTTGCTCGTATGGTAAATCTTCCACCTCGTTACACAAGCTCCAAATGCTTATGTGGTATATGATGAAGTATGCCTATCTTCAGAAGTATGCCATGCAGTGTAGTTAAAAATTAATTGTTACTATCCTATGGCGATATTTATTATTTCACACAGAATAACCAGCAATCCGCATCCAATGAAATTCACAGGAGTTGATATAATAATATTTCGCATCCAACTCATTAAGGTTTACCTATTTGTTGGGCACACAAATAAAATCTTTACTCAACAGCTATCCATTTACCTGTTCAAACATATATAATACACATGTATATATTTCTATTTATTTTCAAATCAGTTCAATGTGTGATCTAAATGAATAAATTCTACCATTCATTCTATTATTGATTAAATTAACTATCGTTTTAATAATTTTAATTAATCCAATCTACTATCACACAACACAAACAACAATCAAATTGTTTTTAACATTTCAAAAACATACTAATCAATTTTTATACTCTTTTAAAATCATTCAGACTATAGAATTAAAAGTGCGCATCCATGAAAAGAAAATAACAACAGAATAGAGAACTAATTGGTAATGCAAAGTATGGTAAATGTACCTTGCACCGGAGTCAATCAGAGATATCCACTCGGCGTCTAGGATAGGCTTTCTGAATGCTCTCCTCAGTTTCCTAAGTACAATCTCGCGGATCTCCACTCCATTGCACTTTGACTAAGTGAACCTTCTTGTTCCTCAGCTCTTTGGTTTCTTGCCGATGATCTTTAGCGGCTCTCTTCTCACAGCTAATTCTGGAGTAATTTCAATATCCTGCCGAGCTGCTTCTTCCACGATCAAGTCTGGATCATGAACGTGCTTTTGAAGTTGAGATATGTGAAATACATCATGAACTCCAGGCAACCAATCTGGCAATTTAACCCTATAAGCGAGAGTTCCGATCCGTTCCAGAATAGGAAACGAACAATGAATTTGGGCGCCAACTTCCCAGTTTTACCGAACCGGATAACTCCTCTCATCGGCGATACTTTCAAATATACATAGTCGCCAACAGCAAACGATATATCTCTTCTTGTTCTATCGGCATAGCTCTTTTGTCGGCTTTGAGCGGCCAGTAATCGTTTCTTAATAAAATCGACTTTGTCGGCAGCTTCTCGAATCATATCTGGCCCCAACACAAGTCTATTACTGGGTTCGACCCAACAAGCAGGAGATTGGCACGGTCTACCATATAATGCTTCGAATGGCGACATTGCCAGGCTCGCCTGGTAGCTGTTATTATATGAGAATTTAGCCAAATGCAGATGGTCTTCCCATGATCCACCGAAATCTAGAACACAAGCCCGCAATAGATCTTCTAATATACGATTCACCCTCTCAGTCTGACCGTCTGTCTGAGGATGATAAGCGGTGCTTAGATTCATCTTCGTTCCCAGCTCTACTTGAAATGCCTCCTAGAATTTGCTAGTAAATATTGTATCTCTATCACTGACTATACTGAGCGGCACTCCATGTAGTCTAACTATTTCCTTGAAATATATCTGCGCCAGACTCTGAGCAGTTCTGTTTGATCTGACAGGTATGAAAAGGGCGGTCTTCTTGAAGCGATCTACGATCACCCAAATACTGTCATTTCCTTTTCTGGTTCTAGGCAAACCATCAATGAAGTCCATGGAAATATGTTCCCACTTCCAACCAGGAACGTTTAGCGGTTGTAACAATCCAGCCAGTTACTGTTGGTCGCTCTTGACTAGCTGGCAAGTAGGGCATCGGCTAACATATAGAGAAATGTCCCTCTTCATCGACTTCCACCAGAAAGTGTGTTTGATGTCATTATACATTTTGCTTACTCCCGGATGGATACTGAGTTTTGACTTGTGGCATTCATCCAGAACTTCCTTGCGGAGCTCAGCAATGTTAGGGACACAGATTCGACCTTTGAGCCTTAGAATCCCATCATTATCAACTTCAAAACTCGAGGGTTCGCCTTGTTGAATTATCTCTCTGATCTTCTGAATGAAGTGATCATCCTTTTGAAGAGCAGATATTTTATCTAGCAACGAAGTCGTGATAATAAAACTGGCGATCATTTCATTCTTTCGGCTTAACGCATCGGCCACGACATTGGCTTTCCCTGGAGTGTATATAATATCAAAGTCATAAGCTGCAAGAAACTCCAGCCAACGTTGTTGCCTAAGATTCAAGTCTTTCTGAGTGAATAGATACTTTAGCGACTGGTGATCTGTAAACAGTTCAAATCTCTCACCCAGAAGATAGTGTCTCCAGATTTTCAAAGAGAATACAATAGCCAATAACTCAAGATCATGAGTTACATAGTTTTTCTCATGTGGCTTCAGCTGACGGCTAGCATAAGCAATCACTGGACCCCTTTGCATTAACACTGCGCCAAGGCCTTCTCTAGAAGCATCAGTCCAGACTTTTAAATCCTGATTGCCGTCGATAATGGTTAACACTGGAGCTGTAGTTAATCTTAACTTTAGCTCTTCAAAAGCCTCCTCACATTCTTGAGTCCATTTGAATTTAGAGTGCTTCTTTGTAAGCTTCGTTAAATGACCAGATATCGTCGAAAAGTTTTTAACGAACTTCCGGTAATAACTAGCCAATCCAAGAAAACTGCGAACCTCTGTAGGAGTACTAGGTTGTTTCCAGTTTTGAATAGCTGTGATTTTACTTGGATCCACAGCAATTCCTTCTTTTGAAAAGACGTGGCCTAGAAATTTTACTTCATCTTGCCAGAATATACATTTGGATAGTTTGGCTTTTAATACATTCCTTCTGAGGATTTCCAGAACCTGTTCCAAATGCTTTTCATGTTTGGCCTTTGATTTAGAGAAGATTAGAATATCGTCAATAAAAACCAGAACAAATTTATTCAAAACCCCTTTGAACACTCTATTCATCAGATCGACGAAATAAGCTGGAGCGTTACATAAGCCGAACGGCATTACTAACCACTCGTAGAATAAGTCTGGACCTCTGAATGTTGTCATTGGAACACACTCTTCGGCAATTCGAAGTTGATGGAAGCCTGTAGCTAGGTCCATCCTTGAGAATACTTGTGCTCCATTCAGACGATCCAATAAATCATCGATTCGTGGCAATAGATATTTGTTCTTTATTGTCTTCTTGTTGAAATCCCGATAATCCACACATAGCCGTAGAGTACCGTCAGATTTTGGGACAAATACCACTGCTGCTCCCCGATCAGAGAAACTAGGTCTGATCAAACCCTTCCATACTAGTTGTCGTATTTGATTGTCAAGTTCTTCTTTCTCTTTCAAGGACATTCTTCGAATAACGTGAACTATCGGCCTTGCATTTGGAATCAAACCAATCTTGAAATCTATTTCTCTCTGCGGAGGTAAGCGAACAACTTCCTCAAACACATCCGCATAATTTTTGACGACAGGAATATCTTTCACTAGGTCAGGAATATTCTCTGTGACTTCAGGGATATTTTCTATTTGAGTTGGAGAAACATCCAAAGATGCCCAGAAGTCCTTTCTATTTGAATTCGGGCCTTCACATGGTATGGTTATATAATTCCATGATTGGGCCTTTGCCTTAACAACTCTCTCGGCGCATCTAACCTCTACCTCATATCTGGTTAGCCAATCCAATCCCAGAATAAGATCGAATTCAGTAAAATTCATGACGATAGAGATAGTAGGGAATATAAAGCAGGAAAAAGAGACAGGTACCGCACAAATCCAACTGAGATCGATGGAATCCCCAATCGGATTTTGGACAGTCATTGGTTCTTTGAGCTTCTTCAAATTCAAATCCAGTTTCTTAACTGCATTCTTTGCAATAAAGCTTCACGGCGCGCTTGTGTCAAACATTACTTTAACTGGAATGTTCTTGACATTGAGCATGCCTTCTAAAACATCAGACCTTTCCTGAGCAGATGAAGATGCAGGTACTTCTACCACTTCATTTACATGCGCTGCTTTGGATTCCTTAAATTGCATGCAGTCCTTTTCAAGATGACCAGTCTGATGGCATTGACTGCATTTTCTATTCTCTAGGAACTTGTCCTTGGATTTAAATTTATCTTTTCTTCGTTTATTCCAAGATTTACAACTTATCGCCAAATGTCCTTGCTTATTGCAACTTGAGCATGTGGCAGTCATTACCGGGTCCTTGTCAGATTTAGCCCTTTTCCTCTAGGCACTGGGCTTCTTACTGACTTCTGACATCTTACTGGCCTCAGGAAGATCAGTTTCAGACTCCCTTTTTATTGCTAGAACTGACTTCCTCTTCGTCGCGCAACATGCCTTTCTTATGGAGATCTTCATACTGATAAGCCATATAAATTATTTCTGAAAAAGGAAGTTTTACATGCCCCATTACTTTATTCTGGTATTTCCTTTGAAGCCCATTAATAAATCTCAAATTCTTTCTCTTCGTATTTTGAATTAGATGGGGAGCAAAGTGAGAAAGTTCGTTGAGTTTCTTATGATATTCTGGAATGGTCATATCTCCTTGTATCAGATAAGAAAATTCATCACATAATCGCTCAGTCGCTTCAGGAGGAGTAAATCTTTCCAGGAAAATCACTTTGAATCTGTCCCAGGTGATATCACCTTCTAGATTATCCTTAATAACCGAATCCCACCAGAACAAAGCTTCGTCTTTGAGTGTCCAAGAGGCCAGTAATCATTACTGGTCATCCCTCAGCTTTAAACCCTCAAAGATTTTCTCAGCAGAACGAATCCAAGCCTGTGTCTTCATAATAGATTCTTCACCAGAGAACGGTATTCCACCCATATTTCGATACTTGATTAATAGGGCCTCAATGTCCGGTTCTGCATTCCTTCTGTTTCTGACACTCATTTTCTAGTACTTCTGCAAATAGCAGATCAAGTGTCAGGTCACAGAAAAGATATTTTAAAACATAGAAACATATACTTCAAATGTAAATGTGTCTATTGGGGTGTATTTCATTCTGCTACTCATACTAGGATATTACTGATCCAATCTGTAATGAGTTACTCGTCCTAGAACACTACTGGTTCTATTTCTGACGAGTTCGTTAATATGTTATATTCCAGAACAAAGCTTAACCAAAGCTCTGTTACCAAATGAAACGACCCCAAACCCCCTACTGACGGTGGCAAGGGTAATCCTTGGAATATAACACATAAACAGATAATAACAGGACAGAATTAAATAAATACACCAGATAATGCACAATAGAATATACTGGATAAACGTAATCATCAGAGTTACACAGTATACAGGATCATACTTAGTACAAGTACAGTTCAGCTATACATAAATGTCTATAGCGGAAAACAAACATAATATGTACAATAGGGGCTGAACAGCATAAAATAGATAAATGATAGAATCCCTCATCAGCTCTAGCTATCCAGAAAGAGCCAGCTAAACCTGAATACAAGGATGCCCGTGTAGAAAAAGGGGCACCCGAGTTTGAAAGTGAAACAAACTACGAGTCAGTCATGGGACTGGTATGAGAAATCTACTCAACACATTTAAAATATGGCTAATCACAGGACCACGCCACTTTCGTGAAACGGGTTTACTCCATTGGATTGCCAGTGCTTTAAAACAAATCATTCTTTTAAATATCGCAATGCTTTTTATAAAAATGAAGCCATTATAAGACTCAGTTCCCATCACACAATGCAACGCAAACTGGAGGATAGAGTTTTACCTTATAATGGCCAAAATATGATTGATACGAATAAAACAAAAGCATTTGATATTATTACTAGTGTTTATATGTTTCAAAAACAATTTGAATCATAACTATCAATCATAGGCGGCATGGGTACCATATATCATGTCGCCATATATATATACAATCACAACCGCACAGCCACGTATTTGGAAATTGGATTTCCGTCATGAACCAAGGAAAAAGATAGTCCTTACCGAATTCGGGACGCTCTAGCCTGCCCCCTCAGGATCAGAACGCATCGACCCTTGGAGTGACAGGGTCGGTCCACCAATGTGGGTTAAAATTCCTGAGCACTACGTTTCCCCGCCCTATGGGGCATAAATGAGCCAACGAATGACTCCATCGGACCCGGATCGACCGATATATCCGAGGCGCCTCGCTATCCATCATCCACATAAGTAAAATGTCAGGCCGTGTAAAAACACCGACGCAACTCCTAGCTAGAAAGAAACGCATGCCCTCCGTGAGGTCCTTCTCCCGTTTCTGGTTCATACCGGGATGTGAGGCTCGCGAATTCACGTTATACACAAAGCTACGCCACACAGGCGGTGCTTTGATCATCAATCACAAGACTTTACTTTTCAACAGAAGCCCTGATCACTTCATCTTAGCATGTCACACAGGCAATTCATACCATGCAACTGATGGCTATCAATCACATAAAATAAATTCCAACGTCAGACACACAATCCATTTACAAGTCCATTCTGGGTCAGAACGAAACCGGAGGCACTATATACCTCGCAAACCCATCGATCTCCACGTACGTCTAGACGATCACCACTCATTATCCATATTTCGGGATGCCTCCCAATCAGGAAATCAGTTACCATCCAAACGAGGTGAAGGTTTCCGGTCTTCAACCACCGTCTTCATCTTCGATTTCTTATCGTCGATTCAGTTATTCAGAATGGGATAAACCCGGTCTTTCTGAGCAACTCGCGTATATAATAAACACGTGCTACATAAACACTACATACGCATCATTTCAATTCATTAGTCACTAACCGTCAGTTAGTAAGAGAACGATTTCCCAAATATTAACCCCGAAGGCCGAAACCAACATCAGATCAAAATCCAGGAAACCATTGGACTTAGCTAACCTTCAGTTAATTTCTAAATCTCACATCCATATCGTTTATAATATTTTATAATGATTTATCGCTATTTTTATTTATTCTAAAATAGCCAATTTATTCAAACGATGCTTCGGGCCATAACGCGGCTGTGGCGCTGTTTTTCTTCAGATTTGATTTACACATATCTGAAAATCTAACCGTTGGATCTTCACAAAATTTATATCATTAGAAAGATCTTTCCAAAACGAATCTAACGGTTCCAGTTTCGGGAAAATCCGACGGTCGGATCTCCCGGTACAATCGTTTGAAGTTTCGATTTCAAAATACGAACTGCAGCGTCGTTATTCGATTTAATATAATTATATTTATATAAATATAAATATAATCGATTCTGGCGTTGTTTTTCTTCAGATTTGAATTAAACATTCTAGACAATCCAACCGTTGGACTTTTACAATGTTGGTGCCGTTGGAAAGATATTTCCAAAGCGAACCCAACAGTTGCGGTTTCGGGAAAATCCGATGGTCGGATCTCCTGCTCTAATCGTTTGAAATCACGGTTTCAAAATACGAACTGCAGCTTCGTTATTCGATATATTTTAATTCTATTTATATATATATATATATATATATATATATCGATTCTTCGATTCCAAAGCTATATGATTTTCATACATTTGATTAAAATGATAGTTTTATCTAACTGTCTTCTATTGCAACACTTCACTATTTTTAACAATTCATGTGTATAGTAGAAACGTGATTTTTATTGTAAAACAATTTATTCAAAATACGATTATTTTATATAGTTCATATAGGTAATAAAAATATGATTTTTATTATAAAACAATTTATTTCAAAACAATATTATTTTACATAGTTCATATTGATGATAAAAATAGTATTTTTATTATAAAACAATTTCTTCAAAATATGAATACCATTCAACACATGAATTTCAATTCAACGAATGAATTTCGATTCAACACATGAAGGTTTTCTATAGTTTGCATATATAGATAAAAAGGTGATTTTTATATTTAAAACACGAATACCATTCAACACATGAATTTCAATTCAACGAATGAATTTCGATTCAACACATGAAGGTTTTCTATAGTTTGCATATATAGATAAAAAGGTGATTTTTATATTTAAAACACGAATACCATTCAACACATGAATTTCAATTCAACGAATGAATTTCGATTCAACACACGAAGGTTTTCTATAGTTTGCATATATAGATAAAAATGTGATTTTATGTTTAAAACACGAATACCATTCAACACATGAATTTCAATTCAACGAATGAATTTCGATTCAACACATGAAGGTTTTCTATAGTTTGCATATATAGATAAAAAGGTGATTTTTATATTTAAAACACGAATACCATTCAACACATGAATTTCAATTCAACGAATGAATTTCGATTCAACACATTAAGGTTTTCTATAGTTTGCATATATAGATAAAAAGGTGATTTTTATATTTAAAACATGAGTATCATTCAACACATGAATTTCAATTTAACGAATGAATTTCGATTCAACACATGAAGGTTTTCTATAGTTTGCATATATAGATAAAAAGGTTATTTTGTATTTAAAACACGAATACCATTCAACACATGAATTTCAATTCAACGAATGAATTTCGATTCAACACATGAATGTTTTCTATAGTTTGCATATATAGATAAAAAGGTGAATTTTATATTTAAAACATGAATACCATTCAACACCTGAATTTCAATTCAACGAATGAATTTCGATTCAACACATGAAGGTTTTCTATAGTTTGCATATATAGATTAAAAGGTGATTTTTATATTTAAAACACGAATACCATTCAACACATGAATTTCAATTCAACGAATGAATTTCGATTCAACACATGAAGGTTTTCTATAGTTTGCATATATAGATAAAAAGGTGATTTTTATATTTAAAATACGAATACCATTCAACACATGAATTTCAATTCAATGAATGAATTTTGATTCAACACATGAAGGTTTTCTATTCAACAGACGAATATAGTTTCAATACAGGAAAATAATTCTAACACATGAATATTATTCAAAATTTCGGCAGCATAACGGCAGGGTAGTTAAAACCGGGACCGTCCCTAGTATGGCTCCTCGCTCTACCTTAAAGCCTCGTAGCTTTTGACAATGGGGAATCATGCATCTAGTTCGCACGCAGGCGGCATGTATATTTTTTTTCATTTCCACAAACTAATCCTATGTGGTTTCAACCAAATATTTCTCAACCACAAACGGGTATTTTTCAACCACAATCAATCAATTTCAACCACAAACAATTTCAATCAACCATTCGCTATCAATCAATTTTCTCACCAATCACAACCAATAAATATCGTCCATGGTTTGTGGACGAGGGGCGTGTGTGTATATATATATATATATATATATATATATATATATATATATATATATATGTATATAGCATTTCACTTCTATTTCAACAAATATATAATTTTTACAACGCATATACAACTTATACATCGAATGTACAACTTATACAATGCTTATACAAGAGGTGTACAACGCTTATATAACTCATACATCGGTTATATAATTTATACATTGTCGTTTTCCATATCGTTTATAAATTAGAAATCTCACATTGGGTTCCACTCCACCAAAAATAGCAGAAGGCTCAGAAAAATATGCGGTCTCTTCTAGAATGTAGAAGACGTCCACACGAGTCCACTGTCTTTTGTTTCACTGAATTTCGTCAACACATGAAAAAAATATGATTTTTATAAGCTAACTGAATTAGCAACGCTTTAAAACTGTTATAATCAGTTAAATAAATTAAAACTTCTACCTCTATAATATCGTTCGAACCTAGGTCATGATTTCTATTGAAATCCGTGCAACAAGACTTCGATCAGATCACACCAGGTTGAAGAGGAAGGAAGGCCGCATAGAATGAGGGGTCCCACGTGGAACTCGGTGCAGCGGTTCACCCTGGGCGGCGGTCGAAAGCTCCGAAGTTTGGAGCGGTGGTTCTCGCTGGTGGAGCGACGAGGGGTGGTGTGGTTGGTGTTGATTTGAAGAGGAGGAGATGAACTTCAAAAAGTTGCAAAGGGGCTATGGGTTTTGATGAAGGGATCGACCAGAACGGAGGAGAGAAGGTGGAAGAAGCTTTCCGCCGTTGATCTGGGGATAACGAAGGATTTTCGAAATTTTTTTATATTTTTAATTTATGAATGGAAATTTATGATTGGTCGATATATAATAATTTGAAAATTAGGGTTTTTCACAAATGAACTCCTTTTCAAACCCAACGACTGTCGTCCCTAGCGTTTTACCCCTATTCCGAACACAATGGGATATGTTTCGTAGGCCCATTCGACGGTTTCAGTTAGTTTTCCTTCAATTTAAAATGTATAACATTCAATATTCGATTTGAACGTACATTTCAATTTGCCAGGGCCACAAACTGATTCGAAAAATTCTAGAAAAATAAATCTGGCTATGTTTTGATGATACGGTCCCAACAAAACTAGTTTCGTCTTCTGAGACAGTTTGAAAAATGGCCCTTTTTTGGTCGATCCAATTTAATAGAAATCGACCAAACACATTTTCCTTTGCTACGCTCACATACTAGCTTCAAAAATTATGAAATTTGAAACCTAGCAATAACTTCACATCCCAGATCCAACAAAAGTGGTTTCGTCGAATTCCGAGGTTATTTGCAAAATGGCCATTTTCACGGGCTATATAATTTCCATAGCGACCTTTCTGAAAATTCATTTGGCCATAACTTTTGCTTTCCACTATGAAACTTCGATTTTTCAGATTTGTTAGAAAGGTATTCACTAACAGATTTAAATATTTTTGGTTTCACTAAAATCCGTTTTGTTTTGCACCCGGTACAGTCAGTCAAAGTTTGAATTCAAATTTTGAAACTACTACGCCATTTCAGGCCTTGTTTATAATTAGAATTAATTATATTCCTTTTCAATTGTCGATTCAAAGTCAGTTTCCATCGTTATTATTTAAAATATTTATTTTGAATATTTAAAATCAACTAAAATATCCTATTTAAAATTTTTAAATTGGTTTAGATTTTCTGGGTTGTTACAGTAGGCCCAATTACAAAGTTAACAAATCTGTAAATCTGTTAAATCCGTATATCTGATCCGTTAGTCGGAAAACTTGTTTGATCTATGACCTAGTTGATCTGAACTCTGTATGTCTGAACTTGTAAACAAGTTAATCTGAAATATGTTAGTCTGGGGACACAAGATTAGGAGGAAAATTACTTATGTCATCTGTTGTTTGGAACCCATATTAGTTTGTAACCCTTTCTGGTATCAAAACTTTGACCCAATAGTAGGTAGGGTTCGGTCGCGCTTACTGAACTAATTATAAGTGGTTCATTCTGATAATGGCGAGGGGTGTTGATGGTGCGTTCCAACCGGGTCATGTGCGTGCATGGATCCCGTTCTTCCTCTGAGGATGTAAGACGCCGTGACATCTGTAAATAGGCCTGTGCCAATTGGTCGTCGCTTTAGGGAGTGATACACCCTATTGTGGAGCCGACACAGGGTATTTATGTATTAGGGAGTCGATCGCTTGGGGTAGGGTTTTAGGGTACACTTAGTTCTGTCTGTTTCTGTTGTTACCGTCTGTTTCTGTTGGGTGGCAACACCTGTCCATTTCTGCGTGGTACCGTCTGTTCGTGTGGTAAAGGCCCATTTACTAGTGTACACCTAATTCTACATTCTGTTTCCGTAGGGATTAATCTGTTTCTGTTCAGGTGGTAAAGGCCCATTATTAGCGTTCTGCTTCTGTGGAAATTATTCTGTTCCCATTTCTGCTTCAGTTTAGACATTAAGGTGACACCTAATCCTGTTATACTAGTATTAGTGCAGAGAAATGAAAAGTAATATTATTATGTTTCTTCTGCTTAACCTAAGTACATCTGCTGCTCCTGTTACTGTTATCTCTTATCCAGCTTATTTTCATTTCATGATTATTATTATCTGTTCATATGCTGAAAGTCACTGGACTTGCCAGACTTTATGTCTGACCTTGCTTATTTTTGCCCCTTTTTCTTCGGTTCCCCCCCCCCTCCAGGTTTTCCAAAGAGGGAGTACTTAAGCTTGATCCAGATTTCTTCTGCTTGAAGTACTTGAAGTGCATAAAGCATGGCTTAACTTCTTATGGCACCTTCTGTGGGGATTATGATTTTAAAGTTTTGTACTCTGATGACTTTCTGAACAAGACTGATATTTATGTACTTGAGTTTTTGGTAAAGATTTAACCACACTGATTTCTGTTTTCCACTGAAATAAAGTTATAATTTCTCAAGTATTGTTTATCTGTCTTGTAAATTTCTGTTCTGTCTATTAAAATGCTCCACCAAAGTTAAGGCATTCCCTTTGTGAGTGTCCTTAACAGAGGTGGGGTGTTACACTTGGTATCAGAGCTGAAGGTTACCAAATTAGATAAAAGTTTTTGAAAACTATTTTCAAAAGGGTTTTAAAAAGGAAGTATTTTCAAAAGTAAAGCTTATTTTTGAAAAACATAATCCCCAAAAAGCCATACATCTATCTTTTCGTTCTTCGTTTTAAATCTTTTTCTTTCATTCCAGCATGTCTGGGAATCTTAACTTTCCAGAGGGTGTGCCAATACCTGGCTGGTTCAGGAGTACTTAGAGGCTAGGGCCAACGATGCAGGCCCAACGGATATTCCTCCTCCAGCTGCAGTGATTCCTCCTCCTCCGCCCCCTCCTCGTGCAATTGCCTTTTCAAAGATCTGTAAAGATTTTAGGGCCATGAGTGGAAAGGATTTCAAGGGAACTGAATCATTCGTAGAAGCGAGGAACTAGCTCAAAGAAACTGAGGATCTGTTCGTTATTTTCGAGGTGGATGATAGGCAGAAGGTACAATTGGCGGTATGGTTTCTCAAGGACGAAGCTTCCTATTGGTGGGAAGTCACTAACGCCGAGAGGCCGATTGAAACATGGATGGATTTCAGAACAAGGTTCGAGATGAAATTCCTCTCGCAAGCTGAACGAAGTCTACAACTGGAAAAGTTCTTATCTCTTAAGAAAGGAAGTATGACGGTCAATGAATACGTCAACCAGTTCAACCAACTGGCTAGGTTCGGACTAGATTTAGTCAACACCCAGCATAATAAGGCTCTCCGCTTTGTTAAAGGATTAAACGAGCCACTGCACAGCCTAGCCATGACCCATGTACCCATGGGAGTGACTTACGAGAGATTGGTGGATATGGCACTACTGCACGAGGAAGACAACGACAAGAAAGAGGCAAAGAAGGAAGAACCACAGAACAAGAAAGCATGGCCCAAAAAGGAAACACAAAAGAAGGGTGAAAAGTCTGAAGATAAGAAGGAGAAAAAGTGCTTTACTTGTGGAAGCTCGACTCATCTGAACAAGGATTGCAGAAAAAGAAAGGGCACTTGCTTCAACTGTGGTGAGATGGGACACTTCACTAGGGACTGTCCGAAGAAACGAGGGTAAGGGCAGAGGGCAGGACCAACTTCTGGAAGGCAGGCGAACACTCTCGAGGCTAATGGATAGGATAGAAATAGGAAAACTTTATATAGGAGGTTTAATTTCTTTATCTGATTTTTGAGTTAAAACTCTTTTCTGATTCTGGCGTTTCGATTCTGTAATTGATACCCTGCACTTGAATACTAGTATTGTTTCTGATTCCACTGTAGACTCAGACCCATAAGGGCTATAACTCATCTAAGCGTGGTAAGTTGGGTATCTGTGTTGGGAGTTAAGTTGACTACGACGCATACATTCTGGGCTTTTATCATGCTTGGTTTCCTAAGAATCATTTAGTGATGTGATCTGCACCGGTAATCTGTAAATATCTGAATATTTCTGATAAGGTTGAGATTTCCAGTTTTGACATTGTCTAAAGGGGGTAATCCTTTGGGTGTCAATCTGATGTTGACTTCGGTCTTTGGGGTTGATACTTAGGGGAATTTGTCTCTCAACCAAGGTCTAATGGAAACCAAGTTTTTGTTTATCTACACTCTCTCCCATCACTCGACTGTATCCTATCGATCGAGTCTTCGACCTATAAATAGGAATCCTACGGATGTAAACATGTGTTTGAGACATGTTATGTTTGATGGTTGCAAGTGGATGCAAGTGGTTGCTAGTGGTTTCTCGTGGATGCATATACACACACTAGGCACTAGATCGGCTCGAAAACACTCTCATACTCCATATGGATGTGTGAGCATTTTCAATTTTTTGTGGATGCAAAATGATTGATTCATCACATGGATGTTGCATATGAATGAATGGTTGTCACTCATATAAGAATGATATGTATCAAATTGTGACGACCCCAAACCCCGTACTGACGGTGGCAAGGGTAATCTTTGGAATATAACACAGAAACAGATAATAGCAGAACAGATATAAATAAATACACCAGATAATGCACAATAGAATACACTAGATAAACGATCATCAGAGTTACACAGTATACAGGATCATACTTAGTACAAATACAGTTCAGCTATACATAAATGTCTACAGCGGAAAACAAACATAATGTACAATAGGAGCTGAACAACATAAAAAGAGATAAATAATAGAATCCCTCTTCAGCTCCAGCTATCCACACATTTAAAATAAGGCTAATCACAGGACCATGCCACTTTCGTGGAACGGGTTTACTCCATGGGATTGCCAGTGCTTTAAAACAAATCATTCTTTTAAACATCGCAATGCTTTTTATAAAAATGAAGCCATTATAAGACTCAGTTCCCATCACACAATGCAACGCAAACCGGACGATAGAGTTTTTACCTTATAATGGCCAAGATATGTTTGATACGAATAAAACAAAAGCATTTGATATTACTACTAGTGTTTATATGTTTCAAAAATAATTTCAAATCATAACTATCAATCATAGACGACATGAGCGTCCCATGCCACTATGTCGCCAAATATAGGTATACAATCAAAACCGCACAGTCACGTATTTGGAAATTGGATTTCCGTCATGAACCAAGGCAAAAGATAGTCCTTACCGACTTCGAGACAGCCTAGCCCGAGCCTCAGGATCAGAGCTCGAGTGACCCTTGGATCGTATGGGCCGGTCCACCGATGTGGATTAAAATTCCTGAACACTGCATTTCCCCGCCCTATGGGGCGTAAGTGAGCCAACGAATGACTCCATCGGTCCCGGATCGACTGATATTTCCGAGGCTCCTCGCTATCTAGCATCCACATAAGTAAAATGTCAGGCCATGTAAAAACACCGACATAACTCCTAGCTAGGAAGAAACGCATGCCCTCCCTGATATCCTCTCCCGTTTCTGGTTCATACCGGGGTGTGAGGCTCGCGAATTCACGTTATACACAAAGCTACGCCACAGAGGCGGTGCTTTGATCATCCATCACAAGACTTTGCTTTTCAACAGAAGCCCTGATCACTGCATCTTAGCATGCCACACCGGTAATTCACACCATGCAACTGATGGTTATCAATCGCACAAAATGAATTCCAATGTCAGACACACAGTCCATTTGCAAGTCCGTTCTGGGTCTGAACGAAACCGGAGGCACTAAATACCTCGTATATTCATCGATCCCCACGTACGACTGGACGATCACCACTAATTATCTATATTTTGGGATGCCTCCCAATTAGGACCTCAGTTACCATCCAAACGAGGTGAAGATCGGTCTTCGACCACCGTCTTCATCTTCGATTTCTTATTGTCGATTCAGTTATTCAGAATGGGATAAACCCGGTCTTTCTGAGCAACTCGCGTACATAATAAATACGTGCTACACAAACACTACATACGCATCGTTTCAATTTATTAGTCACTAACCGTAAATCAGTAAGAGAACGATTTCCCAAATATTAACCCCGAAGGCCGAAACCAACATCAGATCAACACCCAGGAAACCATTCGACTTAGCCAACCTTCAGTTAGTTTCTAAATTTCACATCCATATCGTTTATAATATTTTATAACGATTTATCGTTATTTTTATTTATTTTAAAATAGCCAATTTATTCAAAACGACGCTTCGGGCCATAACGCGGTCGTGGCGCTGTTTTTCCTCAGATTTGATTTACACATATATGAAAATCTAACCGTTGGATCTTCACAAATTTTACATCATTAGAAAGATCTTTTCAAAACGAATCCAACGGTTTCAGGAAATTCCGACGGTCGGATCTCCCAGTATAATCGTTTGAAGTTTCGATTTCAAAATACGAACTACAGCGTCGTTATTCGATTATATATAATTATATTTATATATATATAATCGATTCTGACGCTGTTTTTCTTCAGATTTGAATTAAACATTCCAGACAATCCAACCGTTGGATTTTTACAAAGTTGGTTCTGTTGGAAAGATATTTCCAAAGCGAACCCAACGGTTGCGGTTTCGGGAAAATCCGATGGCCGGATCTCCCGCACTAATCGTTTGAAATCACGGTTTCAAAATACGAACTGCAGCTTCGTTATTCGATATATTTCAATTCTATTTATATATATATATCGATTCTTCGATTTCAAAACTATATTCTTTTCATACATTTGGTAAAAATGATATTTTTATCCAACTGTTTTCTATTTCAACACTTCACTATTTTTAACAATTCATGTATATAATAAAAATGTGATTTTTAATGTAAAACAATTTATTTCAAAACTCGACTATTTTATATAGTTAATATAGGTGATAGAAATAGGATTTTTATTATAAAACAATTTATTTCAAAACAAGATTATTTTATATAGTTCATATTGATGATAAAATAGGATTTTTATTATAAAACAATTTCTTTCAAAATATGAATACCATTCAACACATGAATTTCAATCCATCGAATGAATATCGATTCAACACATGAAGGTTTTCTATAGTTTATATATATAGATAAAAGGGTGATTTTTATATTTAAAACACGAATACCATTCAACACATGAATTTCTATTCAACGAATGAATTTCGATTCAACACATGAAGGTTTTCTATAGTTTATATATATAGATAAAAAAGGTGATTTTTATATTTAAAACACGAATACCATTCAACACATGAATTTCTATCCAACGAATGAATATCGATTCAACACATGAAGGTTTTCTATAGTTTATATATATAGAGTAAAAAAGTGATTTTTATATTTAAAACACGAATACCATTCAACACATGAATTTCTATTCAACGAATGAGTTCCAATTCAACACATGAAGGTTTTCTATTCAACGAATAAATATAGTTTCAACAAATTAAAATAATTCTAACACATGAATATTATTCAAAATTTCGGCAGCATAACGGTAGGGTAGTTAAAACCGGGACCGTCCCTAGTACGGCTCCTCGCTCTACCTTAAAGCCTCGCAGCTTTTGACAATGGGGAATCATGCATCTTGTTCGCACGCAGGCGACATGTATATTTTTTTTCATTTCCACAAACTAATCCTATGTGGTTTCAACCAAATATTTCTCAACCACGAACGGGTATTTTTCAAACACAATCAATCAATTTCAACCACAAACAATTTCAATCAACCATTCGCTATCAATCAATTTCCACACCAATCACAACCAATAAATGTCGTCCATGGTTTGTGGACGAGGGGCGTGTATATATATATATATATATTTATATGTAGCATTTCACTTCTATTTCAACAAATATATAATTTTTACAACGCATATACAACTTATACATCGAACGTACAACTTATACAACGCTTATTCAAGAGGTGTACAATGCTTATATAACTCATACATTGATTATATAATTTATACATCGTCGTTTTCCATATCGTTTATAAATTAGAAATCTCACATTAGGTTCCACTCCACCAAAAATAGCAGAAGGCTCAGAAAAATATGCGGTCTCTTCTAGAATGTATAAGACGTCCACACGGTCACGATATTTCCTATTTCATCGAATTTCGTCATTACACGAAAAAGATATGATTTTTCAAAGTTTGCAACGGTTTAAAGGTGTTAAAACTGTTGAAAATAAACCAAAGTCGTTACCTTCAATAAAATGTTCAAAACTAGGTTTGATTCTTGCTCCCAATCCGTTGCACGATACGAAGATCAGGTTGTGCCACGTCGAAGAGCTTGGAGTCGCGCACCAGGGGGTGGTGGCGCTGGATAACTCGACGGCGAGATGACTCCCTGGCGGCGCGATGAACGATCGGGCTTTGGAGGCTTCAAACGAACGAAATACTCAACGAAAAAATCGAAACCAGGTATGGATTTGAAGCTCGTCTCGAGCTCTTCAAAATCTTCAACTGGAGCTTCGGATATTAGTGAGTGGATTGATCAGAAAATGGCTGGGAAGGTTTTGAGGGGCTCTGCCGTTGACGTCGGGGAAAGAGAAAGAATATCCGGGGGGGGTGTTCTAACGTGGACCAGTGATTTTTTATTTATTTATAAAGTTTTAAAAATCCGAAAATACCCCTTGTCACACACGAACACCAATCCAAACCTAACGACTGTCGTCCCTAGTATTTTACCCCCATTACGAACACAATGGGATATGTTTCGTAGGCCCATTCGACTGTTTCAGTCAGTTTTCCTTCAATTTAAAATATATAACATTCAATATTCGATTTAAACGTACATTTCAATTTGCCAGGGCCATAAACTGATTCGAAAAATTCCAGAAAAATAAATCTGGCTATGTTTTGACGATACGATCCCAACAAAACTAGTTTCGTCTAATTCTGAGACCGTTTGCAAAATGACCCATTTCTGGTCGATCCAATTTAACTGTAATTGACCAAAACACGTTTTCCTTTGCCACGCTCACATACTAGCTTCAAAAATTATGAAATTTAAAACCTAGCAATAACTTCACATTCCGGATCCAAAAAAGGTGGTTTCGTCGAATTCCGAGGTCGTTTGCAAAATGGCCAATTTCACAAGCTATATAAATTCCATAGCGACCTTTCTGAAAATTCATTTGGCCATAACTTTTTCTTTCCGCTATGAAACTTTGATTTTTCAGATTCATTAGAAAGGTATTCACTAACAGATTTAAATATTTTTGGTTTCACTCAAATCCGTTTTGTTTTGCACCCGTTACAGTCAGTCAAATTTTGAATTCAAATTTTGAAACTACCGCGCCATTTCAGGCCTTGTTTATAATTAGAATTAATTACATTCGTTTTCAAACGTCGATTCAAACTCACTTTTCATTTCTATTATTTAAAATATTTATTTTAAATATTTGAAATCCTTTATTTTAGCCAATTTAAAAATTTTAAATTGGTTCAGATTTTCCGGGTCGTTACAATCTCCCCCGCTTAAAACTTTTCGTCCCTGAAAAGGAACAAAGTCGAAAGTGGTTTGATTGTCAAGTTCTTCTTTCTCTTTCAAGGACATTCTTCGAATAGCGTGAACTACCGGCCTTGCATTCGGGATCAAAGCGATCTTGAAATCAATTTCCCTCTGCGGAGGTAAGCGAACAACTTCCTCGAACACATCCGCATAATTCTTGACGACAGGAATATCTTTTACGAGGTCGGGAATATTCTCTGTGACTTCAGGGATATTTTCTATTTGAGCAGGAGAAACATCCAAGGCTGCCCAGAAGTCTTTTCTATTAGTATTCTGACCCTCACAGGGAATGGTTATTTAATCACCCGATTTTATCTTTGCCTTAACAACTCTCTCGGCGCATCTAACCTCTGCCTCATATTTGGTTAGCCAATTCAATCCTAGAATAAGATCGAGTTCAGTAAAATTCATGACGATAGCGATAGTAGGGAATTTATAGCAGGAAAAAGAGATAGGTACTGCACAAACCCAACTGAGATCGATGGAACCCCCAACCGGATTTTGGACAGTCATTGGTTCTTTGAGCTTCTTCAAATTCAAATCCAGTTTCTTAACTGCAATCTCGGCTATGAAGCTTCGTGACACGCCTGTATCAAACAACACTTTAACTGGAATGTTTTTGACATTGAGCGTGCCTTCTAAAACATCAGCCCTTTCCTGAGTAGACGAAGATGCAGGCACTTCTGCTATTTCATTTACATGTACTGCTTCAGGTTTTCTGAATAGCGGGCAGGCCTTGGAAAGGTGACCGGCCTGATGGCATTGGCTGCACTTTCTATTCTCTTGAAATCCCTTCTTGGATTTGAACTCATCTTTTCTTCGTTTGTTTCTCAAAGCCTTACATTTCCTGGACAGATGACCTTTTTGATTGCAGTTGAGGCATATGGCGGTCATTACTGGTTCTTTCTCAGATCTGGCCCTTTTCCGGTTTATTTTAGGCTCCTTACCGACCTCAGACATTGTACTGGCCTCAGGACGATTAGTTTCAGACTCAATTTTATTACTAGAGCTGACTTCCTCTTCGTACTGTAACATACCTTTCTTGTCGAGATCCTCGTACTGGTAAGACATATAAATCATTTCTGAAAAAGGAAGCTTCACATGCCCCATTACTTTATTCTAGTATTTCCTTTGAAGCCCGTTAATAAATCTCAGATTCTTTCTCTTCGTATTTTGAATTAGATATGGAGCAAAGTGAGAAAGTTCGTTGAATTTCTTATGATATTCTGTAATGGTCATATCTCCTTGTATCAGGTAAGAAAATTCATCACATGGTCGCTCAATCGCTTCAGGGAGAGTAAATCTTTCTAGGAAAATCACTTTGAATCTATCCTAGGTGATATCACCCTCTGGATTATCCTTAATAACTGAATCCCACCAGAATAAGGCTTCGTCTTTGAATGCCCAAGAGGCTAGTAATCTTTTCTGGTCATCCCTCAGCTTTAGTCCTTCAAATATTTTCTCAACCTAACGAATCGCTTGTGTCTTCATAATAGATTCTTCGCCCGAGAAGGGTTTTCCACCCAGATTTCTATATTACTTGAATATGGGTTCTATATCTGGGTCAGTATTACTTCTTCTATTTCTGGCACTCATTTTCTAGTACTTCTGCAAATAGCAGATCAAGTGTCAGGTCACAGAAAAGATATCTTAAAGCATAGAAACATATACTTGAATGTAAATGTATCTATCGAGGTGTTATTTCATTCTGCTACTCATACTAGGATATTACTGATCCTATATGTAATGAGTTACTCATCCTAGAACACTACTGGTTCTATTTCTGACGATTTCGTTAATATGTTATACTCCAGAACTAGGCTTAACCAAAGCTCTGATACCACGTGTGACGACCCCAAACCCCGTACTGATGGTGGCAAAGGTAATCTTTGGAATATAACATAGAAACAGATAATTGCATAACATAAATAAATAAATACACCAGATAATGCACAATAGAATACACTGGATAAACGATCATCAGAGTTACACAGTATACAGGATCATACTTAGTACAAATACAGTTCAGCTATACATAAATGTCTACAGCGGAAAACAAACATAATGTACAATAGGAGCTGAACATCATAAAAAGAGATAAATAATAGAATCCATCTTCAGCTCCAGCTATCCAGAAAGAACCAGCTAAACCTGAATACAAGGCTGCCCGTGTAGAAAAAGGGGCACCCGAGTTTGAAAGTGAAACAAACAACGAGTCAGTCATGGAACTGGTATGAGAAATCTACTCCACACATTTAAAATAAGGCTAATCACAGGACCACGCCACTTTCATGGAACGGGTTTACTCCTTGGGATTGCCAGTGCTTTAAAACAAATCATTCTTTTAAACATCGCAATGTTTTTTATAAAAATGAAGCCATTATAAGACTCAGTTCCCATCACACAATGCAACGCAAACCGGAGGATAAAGTTTTTACCTTATAATGGCCAAGATATGTTTGATACGAATAAAACAAAAGCATTTGATATTACTACTAGTGTTTATATGTTTCAAAAACAATTTCAAATCAAAACTATCAATCATAGACGACATGAGCGTCCCATGCCACTATGTCGCCAAATATAGGTATACAATCAAAACCGCACAGTCACGTATTTGGAAATTGGATTTCCGTCATGAATCAAGGCAAAAGATAGTCCTTACCGACTTCGAGACTGCCTAGCCCGAGCCTCAGGATCAGAGCTCGAGTGACCCTTGGATCGTCAGGGCCGGTTCATCGATGTGGATTAAAATTCCTGAACACTGCGTTTCCCCGCCCTATGGGGCGTAAGTGAGCCAACGAATGACTCCATCGGTCCCGGATCGACCGATATTTCTGAGGCGCCTCGCTATCCATCATCCACATAAGTAAAATGTTAGGCCGTGTAAAAACACTGACACAACTCCTAGCTAGGAAGAAACGCATGCCCTCACTGATGTCCTCTCCCGTTTCTGGTTCATACCGAGGTGTGAGGCTCGCGAATTCACATTATACACAAAGCTACGCCACACAGGCGGTGCTTTGATCATCCATCACAAGACTTTGCTTTTCAACAGAAGCCCTGATCACTGAATCTTAGCATGCCACACCGACAATTCTCACCATGCAACTGATGGTTATCAATCGCACAGAATGAATTCCAATGTCAGACACACAGTCCATTTGCAAGTCTGTTCTGGGTCTAAATGAAACCGGAGGCACTAAATACCTCGCATATCCATCGATCCCCACGTACGTCTGGACGATCACCACTAATTATCCATATTTCAGGATGCCTCCCAATCAGGACCTCACTTACCATCCAAACGAGGTGAAGATCGGTCTTCGACCACCGTCTTCATCTTCGATTTCTTATCGTCGATTCAGTTATTCAGAATGGGATAAACCCCGTCTTTCTGAGCAACTCGCGAATATAATAAACACGTGCTACACAAACACTACATACGCATCGTTTTAATTTATTAGTCACTAACCGTAAATCAGTAAGAGAATGATTTCCCAAATATTAACCCCGAAGGCCGAAACCAACATCAGATCAACACCCAGGAAACCATTCGACTGAGCCAACCTTCAGTTAGTTTCTAAATTTCACATCCATATCGTTTATAATATTTTATAACGATTTATCGCTATTTTTATTTATTTTAAAATAGCCAATTTATTCAAAATGACGCTTCGGGCCATAACGCGGTCGTGGCGTTGTTTTTCCTCCGATTTGATTTACACATATCTGAAACTCTAACCGTTGGATCTTCACAAAATTTACATCATTAGAAAGATCTTTTCAAAACGAATCCAACGGTTTCAGTTTCGGGAAATTCCGACGGTCGGATCTCCCGGTATAATCGTTTGAAGTTTCGATTTCAAAATACGAACTGCAGCGTCGTTATTCGATTATATATAATTATATATATATAAATATAATCGATTCTGGCAATGTTTTTCTTCAGATTTGAATTAAATATTCCAGACAATCCAACTGTTGGATTTTTACAAAGTTGGTGCCGTTGGAAAGATATTTCCAAAGCGAACCCAACGGTTGCGGTTTCGGGAAAATCCGATGGTCGGATCTCCCGCACTAATCGTTTGAAATCACGGTTTCAAAATACGAACTGCAGCTTCGTTATTTGATATATTTCAATTCTATTTATATATATATATATATATCGATTCTTCGATTTCAAAACTATATTCTTTTCATACATTTGATAAAAATGATATTTTTATCCAACTGTTTTCTATTTCAACACTTCACTATTTTTAACAATTCATGTATATAATAAAAATGTGAATTTTAATGTAAAACAATTTATTTCAAAACTCGACTATTTTATATAGTTAATATGGGTGATAGAAATAGGATTTTTATTATAAAACAATTTATTTCAAAACAAGATTATTTTATATAGTTCATATTGATGATAAAAATAGGATTTTATTATAAAACAATTTCTTTCAAAATATGAATACCATTCAACACATGAATTTCAATCCAACGAATGAATATCGATTTAACACATGAAGGTTTTCTATAGTTTATATATATAGATAAAAGGGTGATTTTTATATTTAAAACACGAATACCATTCAACACATGAATTTCTATTCAACGAATGAATTTCGATTCAACACATGAAGGTTTTCTATAGTTTATATATATATATATATAAAGGTGATTTTTATGTTTAAAACACGAATACCATTCAACACATGAATTTCTATCCAACGAATGAATATCGATTCAACACATGAAGGTTTTCTATAGTTTATATATATAGAGTAAAAATGTGATTTTTATATTTAAAACACGAATACCATTCAACACATGAATTTCTATTCAACGAATGAGTTCCAATTCAACACATGAAGGTTTTCTATTCAACGAATAAATATAGTTTCAACAAATGAAAATAATTCTAACACATGAATATTATTCAAAATTTCGGCAGCATAACGGCAGGGTAGTTAAAACCGGGACCGTCCCTAGTACGGCTCCTCGCTCTATATTAAAGCCTCGCAGCTTTTGACAATGGGGAATCATGCATCTAGTTCGCACGCAGGCAGCATGTATATTTTTTTTTCATTTCCACAAACTAATCCTATGTGGTTTCAACCAAATATTTTTCAACCACAAATGGGTATTTTTCAACCACAATCAATCAATTTCAACCACAAACAATTTCAATCAACCATTCGCTATCAATCAATTTCCACACCAATCACAACCAATAAATATCGTATATGGTTTGTGGACGAGGGGCGTGTATATATATATATATATATATATATATATATATATATATATGTAGCATTTCACTTCTATTTCATCACATATATAATTTTTACAACGCATATACAACTTATACATCGAACGTACAACTTATACAATGCTTATACAAGAGGTGTACAACGCTTATATAACTCATACATCGATTATATAATTTATACATCGTCGTTTTCCATATCGTTTATAAATTAGAAATCTCACATTGGGTTCCACTCCACCAAAAATAGCAGAAGGCTCAGAAAAATATGCGGTCTCTTCTAAATGTAGAAGACGTCCACACGGTCACGGTGTTTCCTGTTTCATCGAATTTCGTCAATACACGAAAAAGATATGATTTTTCAAAGTTTGCAACGGTTTAAAGGTGTTACAACTGTTGAAAATAAACCAAAGCCGTTACCTTCAATAAAATGTTCAAAACCAGGTTTGATTCTTGCTCCCAATCCGTTGCACGATACGAAGATCGGGTTGTACCACGTCGAAGAGCTTGGAGTCGCGCACCAAGGGGTGGTGGCGCTGGTGAACTCGACGGTGAGATGACTCCCTGGCGGCGCGATGAACGATCGGACTTTGGAGGCTTCAAACGAACGAAATACTCAACGAGAAAATCAAAACCAGGTATGGATTTGAAGCTCGTCTCGAGCTCTTCAAAATCTTCAACTGGAGCTTTGGATATTAGTGAGTGGATAGATCAGAAAATGGCTGGGAAGGTTTTGAGGGGCTCCGCCGTTGACGTCGGGGAAAGAGAAAGAATATTGGGGGGGTTTCTGACGTGGACCAGTGATTTTTTATTTATTTATAAAGTTTTAAAAATCCGAAAATACCCCTTGTCACACACGAACACCAATCCAAACCCAACGACTGTCGTCCCTAGCGTTTTACCCCCATTCCAAACACAATGGGATATGTTTCGTAGGCCCATTCGATTGTTTCAGTCAGTTTTCCTTCAATTTAAAATATATAACATTCAATATTCGATTTGAACGTACATTTCAATTTGCCAGGGCTACAAACGGATTCGAAAAATTCCAGAAAAATAAATCTAGCTATGTTTTGACGATACGGTACCAACAAAACTAGCTTCGTCGAATTCTGATACCGTTTGCAAAATGGCCCATTTCTGGTCGATCCAATTTAACTATAATTGACCAAAACACGTTTTCCTTTTCCATGCTCACATACTAGCTTCAAAAATTATGAAAGTTGAAACCTAGCAATAACTTCACATCCCGGATTCAACAAAAGTGGTTTCGTCGAATTCCGAGGTCGTTTGCAAAATGGTCAATTTCACGGGCTATATAAATTCCATAGCGACCTTTCTAAAAATTCATTTGGCCATGACTTTTGCTTTCCGCTATGAAACTTCGATTTTTCAGATTCGTTAGAAAGATATTCACCAACAGATTTAAATATCTTTGGTTTCACTCAAATCCGTTTTGTTTTGCACCCGTTACAGTCAGTCAAAGTTTGAATTCAAATTTTGAAACTACCGCGCCATTTCAGGCCTTGTTTATAATTAGAATTAATTATATTCGTTTTCAAACGTCGATTCAAACTCACTTTTCATTGCTATTATTTAAAATATTTATTTTAAATATTTAAAATCCACTATTTTAGCTAATTTAAAAATTTTAAATTGGTTCAGATTTTCCGGGTCGTTACACAAATAGGAAGGTTGCATACATGTTGGACTCATGGCACTAACATAATTCGCATTTAGGAGGTCATCTGAATCAGTGGATCGCCTGATCTTTGCATTAGATAAGGGATATATACACACACTTTTGCATATGTTCATACAACATTAGAAGATTTCTAAGGACAATGGATGCTTGTGGATGATGGTTGAGTAGATGGATGAATGGATGGAAGGACACATTCTTCTCAACTTGAAGATTTCAGGGACGAAATCCTTTAAGGAGGGGAGAATGTAATACTCCGTATTTTCTGTGATCGTATAAGTAATAAATCAGAGAATAGTCAAATTATAAAATAAGAATCAAGGGAAACGGGTTGCGCCATTGCGTTCGTCTCGAAATTCTGCTTGGAAACGAGTCCGAGTTTTCGAGAAACGGAGTCCGTATGAAGGAGATATGGCCCTCCGAAGTTTCAGAGAATTTCAGTATCGAAAACAGCTCGAAAATTCGAATTCAAATTCAAATTCAAACCCAGAAGCAGGCTTGGCGGGAAATTTCCCGCCCAGGACCCAGGTCGATAGGGTGGTCGACTGGGTAGTCGACCTCCCCCTGACCAGGTCGACTGGGTAATCGACCTCCCCCAGACCAGGTCTACCATAGTGTCGACCTGGGGGTCGACCTGCTCCCGAAACCAAGTTTTTGAACCTGGTTCATTCTGATGTATCCGGTCTCGTTTCTGTCTAGATTCGTCTGTCTAATCCTATATAAACTCGCCCCTAGCCTCATTCTCTCCACACAATTTTCTTCTGTCTATATTCTGCCTCTGTTCTAATTAAAAATAAAAATGATGTCGCAACCCTGCTGGAATCAAAACTTGGACTAATGAATCTTCTTCCAACCTGAATAGAATTAAAAGCTAAATCAAGTCTCAAATCAAAGTCTAGAGCTACGACAACAATTAAAGAGGAATAATTCAGCATTTCTGCATCAACAACAGTTTATTATCCTTTCTTAAAACCACGAAAGGCAAGTACAGTTATTTTCCGCTATAAACTGTAATTATAATTGTGACATGATTATAAATCTGAATCTGAGGTTATGTATATTCTTATCTGTCAGATCTGTTTTTCTGTGACTATTTTGTACCTCTTTCTTCTTTCTGTTCTATAGCCAGGCTACTACGAGCCTGCGCCGAATCTCATAAGAGATTAACGCACAAATGCTAAATTTTGGGACAAATAATAATTCATAATTGGACATGAAACTGTTGCCTATGAGACTATTTCCCATGACTATGATTCATTGACTATGAGACTATTGCCTATGACTATGATTCATTGACTATGAGACTATTGCCTATGAGACTATTTCCCATGACTATGATTCATTGACTATGAGACTATTGCCTATGACTATGATTCATTGACTATGAGACTATTGCCTATGACATTGAATAAGAAACTATTGTGATTAGTCGCCCATGACTATTTTGGTTAGTTGCCTATAACTATGGTAGTTAGTTTCTTATGTCAATTCCCTTAGTGATGTTAGATCTCATATTTAGTATGTAAATTTGCTAGTTTATTCCCATTCACTGTTATGTACATCGAGCCTATAGGGCCATTTCATGAGTATTTAGAGAACTTGTGGAAACACGTTATACGGGGATTGGGAGTAGCTTAATTAAGTTAATTTGGCATAGCAAATATGTTGGCATAATCTGAATTGGCTAAAATAGAGAATGATTTACATGTGTATTAGTCTTGGACACAAATGGTAAACTAGAATATTAAATCTAGTTTTGACATGAACTGTAAATGGGAATATTAAGGCTGAAATTTGGGGCATATATTGTATTATGAATTATGACCTTGATTTAGGCATATAAGTTTAGGCTAAATTTATGATTATGCGAGATATGTAAATAGAGTTTTAGATATATAACCTGCTAAATCTGTTATCTGCTAAATCTGTTAAATTGCATAATCCGTTGTTTGCTAAAACTGTTGAATTGCCTAAACTGCTAAATCTGTTATCTGCTAAATCTGTTGAATCGCTTAAACTGCTAAATCTGCTACCTATTGAATTGCCTGATCTATTGAAACTAGATAATGGTAATCTGGGTATGGAAATCCGTAGGCTCGACCTAAGATTTAGTAGAACATGGAAATTTTATTAATCTGTTATATCCTATGAAAAAGTTTAATCTGCTAAATAAACAGAATTAGTCTGATATATGAAAAATCTGTATTAGAATGAATTAGCTATGACACGAGGTTAAACTCTGTTTGCGGTAGAAGCCTGCCCGGAACCAACCGGCTTAACCAGCGACCGCAAACTGTCAGTCTAATGTGAGAGGTCGTAGGCATAACTAAAATATGCTTAGACACGAGGTTAGGTCTGGCTTGTGGCAGAAGTCTGCCCGGTACCGCCCGGCATATCCAACGGCCACAAGCTACCGACTTAATGTGAGAGGTATGTGCATTAATATTTAATTAATGCAAATCTGGGATAAATATGATGTCTAAAACATATTGGGTGGATAGGGTTAAACCAATTGGACTAATGAATTTAACAAACCCGTTTCGTGAATTTGTAGGCCAAATTACAAAGTTAGACAAATCTGTAAATCTGTTAAATCCGTATATCTGATCCGTTAGTCTGAAAACTTGTTTGATCTGTGAACTAGTTGATCTGAACTCTGTATGTCTGAACTTGTAAACAAGTTAATCTGAAATATGTTAGTCTGGGGACATAAGATTAGGAGGGAAATTACTTGTGTCATCTGTTGTTTGGGACCCATATTAGTCAGTAACCCTTTCTGGTATCAAAACTTTGACCCAACAGTAGGTTGGGTCCGGGCAATCTTACTGAACTAATTATAAGTGGTTCATTATGATAATGGCGAGGGGTGTTGATGGTGTGTTCCAACCGGGTCATGTGCGTGCATGGATCTCGGTATGCCTCTGAGGATGTAAGACGCCGTGACATCAGTAAATAAGCCTGTGCTAATTGGTTGTCACTTTAGGGAGTGATACACCCTATTGTGGAGCCGACACAGGTAATTTATGTATTAGGGAGCCGATCGCTTGGGGTAGGGTTTTAGGGTACACTTAGTTCTGTCTGTTTCTGTTGGTACCATCTGTTTCTGTTGGGTGGCAACACCTGTCCGTTTCTGCGTGGTACCGTCTGTTCGGGTGGTAAAGGCCCATTTACTAGTGCACAACTAATTCTACATTATGTTTCCGTAGGGATTAATCTGTTTCTGTTCGGGTGGTAAAGGCCCATTATTAGCATTCTGTTTCTGTTCGGGTGGTAAAGGCCCATTATTAGCGTTCTGCTTCTGTGGAAATTATTCTGTTCCCGTTTCTGCTTCAGTTTAGACATTAGGGTGACACCTAATCCTGTTATACTAGTATTAGTGCAGAGAAATGAAAAGTAATATTATTCTGTTTCTTCTGTTTAAACTAAGTACATCTGCTGCTCCTGTTACTGTTATCTCTTATCCAGCTTATTTTCATTTCATGATTATTATTATCTGTTCATATGTTGAAAGTCACTAGACTTGCCAGACTTTATGTCCGACCTTGCTTGTTTTCACCCCTTTTTCTTCCGTCCCCCCCCCCCTCCCCGGTTTTCCAAGGAGGGAATATTTTAGCTTGATCCAAATTTCTTCTGCTTGAAGTACTTGAAGTGCGTAAAGCATGGCTTAACTTCTTATGGCACCTTCTGTGGGGATTAAGATTTTAAAGTTTTGTACTCTGATGACTTTCTGAACAAGACTGATATTTATGTACTTGAGTTTTTGGTAAAGATGTAACCACACTGATTTCTGTTTTCCGCTGAAATAAAGTTATAATTTCTCAAGTATTGTTTATCTGTCTTGTAAATTTCTGTTCTGTCTACTAAAACGCTCCACCAAAGTTAAGGCATTCCCTTTGTGAGTGTCCTTAACAGAGGTGGGGTGTTACAGGTGGCGGCGGCGATCAGTGATTGGAGAAAGGGGAGGGGGGCTGGTGAAGGTTGCGTGATGATTTGGGGGTTATTGGGTTTAGGGTTTTTAGCAATTGAAGAGGGAGAGGAGGAGCTGAGAGGGGGAGGGGAGGGGCGGCGTCATCGTCGGAGAGGGGGGTCACGACGGCGTCAGGGCTGAGGAGCGACGAGCGGGATCGCAGTTCCTTTTTTTATTTCTATTCTTCTGAATTGGTCAACGAGGAGGAAGAGGGAGTATTAAAGGGATTATATAATATTTTAATTATTTAATTAATAAATTTCTCAAAAAAGTAACTTTAAATTTCGACCTCTAAACGAGACCCAACGACTGTCGTCCATAGCCAATTACCCCATTCCGAACACAATGGGATATGTATCGCAAGCCAGTTCGGCTATTTCGATCAGTTTCCATCAAAATCAGAATATAAATCTATATATTGAATTTGAACGCGCATTTCAATTTACTGGGTCACACACTAACTCGAAAAATTCCAGAAAAATTATTTCTAGCTTCGTATTGATGATACGGTCCTAACAAAACTAATTTCGTCAAATTCCAAGACCGTTTGAAAAATGGTCATTTTCCAGTCGATTAAATTCAAGTGAAACTGGTCAAACGCGTTTTCTCTTGCCACGCTCACATATTGATTCAGAAAATTATGAATTTTGGAATCTACCAATAACTTGACACTCCGGTTCCAACAAAAGTGGTTTTGTCGAAAACAGAGGTCGTTTGCAAAATTTCCATTTTAGGGGCCAGAATTCCATAGCGACTATTCTGAATTTTCATCTGGGCATAACTTTTTATCCCTGTAATGAAATTTCAATTTTTCGGATTCGTTGGAAAGATATTTTCAAATTGGTTCAAATATTTTTGGTTTCGCTTAAATCCGGTTTATTTTGAATCCTGTACATTCATTTGAATTTTGAAATTGAATTTCGAACTACCACGCCATTTTCAATTCCTTCCATAATTATAAATAATTATTTATATTCTAACGACGATTCAAATAAATATATACGTTCGAATTCTATTCAAAATAAATTTCTCGTCGTTATTATTTAAAATAATTCATTTTAAATATTCAAAATTCATCAAAATTGCAAGAAATAAAATTTTTATATTGGTTCAGATTTCCGGGTTATTACAATCTCCCCCACTTAAAACTTTTCGTCCCCGAAAAGGAACGAAGCCGAAAGTTGTTTCACAAATCAACTCAACTTTTTTCATTACGGCTTAAGTTCTTCAACTTTTCAGTTTTTAAGAACTTTCCAAATTTTTCAAAAATTTGGCTAACACCCTAAATTTTCGAAAAATTTCGCCATAACCTCCCCTGCGCCGGGAGCTTCGGGATATTTCAAATAGCCTCCCGTGGCCCTCATCAATCCAAAAAGAAAAAGAAACAGCCAATCGGCTCATAAAATCATCAAAAACCCAAGAAATACAATAAACATGTACCTATTTGTCGGGCAAACAATTTTATTCCTTAGCTCTAGCCTCCTTGCTATGACCTGTTCAATGCAAGTACATATATATGCATGAAAATGCGACTAATTTTCAATATAATCCACTATTTGGTTCAATTTGGCTAAAGGTTCAAATTTTAATTAATCAACCAATAATCAAACAACACAACCAGTAATCAATTAGTTGATTAACGTTTCAAATTCATAATTTTGATATATAGTCCAAAAATCACATTTTTGATGCCAAATCACAACAAATAATCATATGTGAGTTTTGGTTCTCACACCAGTCTAATGGAAATATATAGATATCTCACTTTCGAAACACGAATATAAATCCTGATGATGGAGCTCCATTATCAAAATCATCTCCGGGCGACTAGAGTGTGATTCTATATCTATCCAGTATATTAAAACTTCGAGTACACGTGGATAAGACGTATATACAAAATCTTTATCTACTTAATTGTCCAAATCAATTTAAAATAAATATTCAAATACGTATAATATGATTTAAATTTTCAAAACAAAACTCGTTTTCATTTTAAAAATATACTCTTTACTCTCGTTCTAGGATACTACTGATCCCATCTCTAACGAGTCATTCCTATTGGATATTACTAATCCAGTCTCTGATGAATTCTTTCATATGGTTCTAATGTGCCTTGTTCTCGAGCTCTGTAAACCAAAGCTCTAATACCAAATTAAAACAGCCCGACGAAATTCGGTAGGCTTTGCAACCATCCCTTCATCCCCCAAAGCAGCAGGTAAAACCCACCGTGACATATAGTGGTCCCTTGGTACACTTGTTTTACGGCGACCCTCTCGAGCCTCCCGGCCACTGCCTAACTAACCCCCGCAAGGGACATGTGGGGGTAAGAGTCTCCCGTTTTCCACCAAACCGCGAAGCGCGAACCCTATTTAGAAAATAAAGAACAGTGTTAATGAAGACACCATTCACAACAAACCCAAATCCCATTTGATATTAAATACAAGGCTCTGAATAGAAAATATATCGGCTTATATTCAATATCAAATTCTACGACCAACAAATGTCGTATTGGAAATAATGATATAAATATCTTTCAAATTCCCATAACAATATCTGTATTATCACGAAATCCAACATCGAAATATTCCAAAGACAATTTCGATTCAAATCCATTTCCACTTTATATATTGGAAATTCTGGTTATTTATAAAACCATTTCAAATCCAATTCATATATTTTTAAAATAATTGAATTATAATTCTAGTTCAAAACTAGTTCATTTTGATAAAAATCTATTTTTTTCTTTTCAAATTTGAAATTTTTCATCTCAATTCTTCACAAATCATTTCTTATGATTTTACACAAATTATTACTATTTTTAATAATTTTATCAAGGCCCGTACAGTCGAATTCCATCAATGGCCATCGAGCTGCACTTACAGCGACCTTTTCCAAATTTGATTTGGACATAATTCCAAATCCAACCGTTAGATTTCAAATCTCTGATATTCGTTAGAACGCTCTTTTCGATACGAACCCAAGGTTCCGGTTTTAGGAGAATCCGACGGTCGGATCTCCCGTAATATCCATTCGAAGTCAATGGTCGAAATTCGCGAACTACCGCAGCGCGGCGCGTTCTATTCAGGCCATTATGTATATAATATATTATATATATATATATATTTCGTCGATTTCCTTTCAAAATGTATTTTATAAATCGTTTTAAATTCGTTTTCAAAACGATCTCAACTTCGTATTCAATTTCGAATCAAAATTGAATATTCCATATCATTAATCTATAAATGATAATATTTTCAAAACGTTATATTTTGAAATCACTTCCTTTTCTATATTCATTATAAAAATGAATAAAATCGATATAAATATCGTTCACGTCAAAATGACGTAAATCTAATCAACACGGCTTTTATATATTTCAATAACTTCGTTATTCTATTCAACAAATGAACATTTCCTTCAACACATGAATATATATTTTTATTCAACACATGAATTTGTATTTCTATTCAACACATGAATATTTATTTTTCAATACATGAGTTTGTATTTCTATTCAACACATGAATATTTATTTTTCTATTCAACACATGAATTTATATTTCTATTCAACACATGAATATTTATTCTACTCAATACATGAATTTATATTTTTATTCAACACATGAATATTTATTCTATTCAAAACATGAATTTATATTTCTATTCAACACATAAATTTTTCTATTATAATATTCCTTATATTCCAAATTGGAATGAGGCCCAATCAATTACCATATAACATTAATTATATGGATTACATACAACACATGTATATAATAGCAACGATAAATAATCAACCATCATCCAGAGTGCACCACACAACTGCATAAGCATTAAATATAAATAATTAACGCTTATACAGCCTGTCAACCCATCGATTGACATACAACTAAATAATCGGGATTAGTGTACGTCAAATATCATCCCAATACCCGTGTGGGGTTTCAAATCAACAAACACAGATTTTTATTTGTGCAGTTGGGCGATATGTAAAATTTATCGTCCCAATCAATATCAGTCAAATCGGTGTACATAAACAAGTCCTCCGATTTGTAAATGAATATTTATTTTACTTCAACACATGAATATTTATTTTATTTCTTCCTCACAATCAATTTTCGCAACACAACGAAATCAAACAAGTCGTCCATGGTTTGTGGACGATGGGTGTCGGGTGCTACTAAGCACCGTCTGCATCCTAGTATATATATTTCAACTAGAAAATAAAATAAAAGTGAGGAGTTCTCACCGATAAGCTAAACCAAATGCCACGACTCTTCATATGTAGAAAATCTTCGTCTTGCTTCCAACGAGATCTGTTACACGTGGTTTTACGTTAAAAATCAAATTTTTAACTTCGCTACATGTATAGAAAAGATTATATTTTAACATCGCTATATATATATATATATATATATATATATATATATATATATAAAAAAGTTTATATTTTTACATCGCTATATATATAGAAAAGATTATATATTAACATCGTTGTATATATATAAAAGATTATATTTTTACATCGCTATATATATGGAAAAGATTATATTTTTACATCGCTATATATATAGAAAAGATTATATTTTTACATTGCTATATATATAGAAAAGATTATTTTTTTATTTTAAAGCCATAAATAATTTACATTCTTATGCGACTAAAAATCGAATTTTTATCTAACTAAAAATCTTATCTTCTCTTCATTAAAAATATAATCTTTACTTTCATAGAATAAAAATCATACTTTTATAGAATAAAAATCATACTTTTATAGAATAAAAATCATTGATTCTCTGTCCCTAATATATTTAAAAACTGATTTTAAAACGATGTTGTTTTATAAAAATAAAAACTAAATTAACGATAAAAAAACTCACATTTGCTGTAAAAATCGATTCTTGGTTTGAGGAAGGCCTACAGATCGGAAATAGGGTGTTGAAGCGGCGCCGGGGGTCAGCAGGTGGTGCGTGGGGTGCCTCTGGCATGGCGGCCTGTCGGAGTTGGGTGTCGGTGGTTACTTCCGGTTTGGGACGGGGTTTGGAAGGAGGAAAAGAGGAGAAGCGAGAGAGAGGAGAAGCGAGAGAGAGGAGGAACGAGAGAGGGGGTGGTCGAGGGTGGAGGCGGTGGTAATCCTCCGGCGTGGAGCGGCGGCGCGAAGGATGCTAGGGCACGAGATTTTTGTTTGTCGGGTCTTTTTTTGTTTTCTTTATTTCACTTTTTCGATCTGGAGGAATGGGCTGAGGAAAGGGGAGATAAGGCTTTGAAGGAATATAATATATATATATATATATATATAATTTATTTCTAAAAAGTTGAATTTTTATCGTATCTCCGAATCGAACCCAACGGTTGTCGCCCCTAGCTAATTACCCCCATTTTGAATACAATGGGATAAGTTTTGTAATCCAATTTGACTATTACGATCAGTTTTTCTCTAAGTTAAAATATATATCAATTTATATTCAATTTGAAAGTACATTTCAATTTACCGGGGACACATACTAAGTCTAAAAATTCCAGAAAAATTATTTCTAGCTTCGTATTGACGATACGGTCCTAACAAAACTAATTTCATCAAATTCTGAGACCATTTGAAAAATGGCCATTTTCTGGTCGACCGAAATTGACAGAAACTGTCAAAACACGTTTAACTTCGCACCGCTCACATATTGATTCAGAAAATTATGAATTTTGAAACCTAGCAATAATTTGACATCCTGGATCCAACAAAAGTGGTTTCCTTGAAAACAGAGGTCGTTTGCAAAATTTGCATTTTTAAGGGCCAAATTTCCATAGCGACTATTCTGAATTTTCAACTGGACACAACTTTTTATCCCCACTATGAAATTTCAATTTTTCGGATTCATTGGAAAGATATTCTCAAATAGATTCAAACATTTTTGGTTTTGCTAAAATCCGGTTTATTTTGAATCCTGTACATTCATTTAAATTTTGAAATCGAATTTTCGAACTACCGCGCCATTTCAGGCTCGTTATATAATTAAAATAAAATATTTATATTCTAATGCCAATTCAAATAAATATATATATTCAAATTTTATTCAAAATAAATTTCTCGTCGTTATTATTTAAAATAATTCATTTTAAATATTCAAAATTCACTAAAATTGCCAAAATAAAAAAATTAAATTGGCTTGGATTTCCGTGTTATTACATATATTATGTACATATTTTGTATAAAATAATAAAACTGCTGTGTATATTTGGGATGTATAGTAAGGTGTATAATTTGATGATTGCTTGCGATGGTTAAATGTTAACTTGATCTTGTCTTAGATACTGCTATATACATTGATTGAGGAAGTATGTTATTGAATGTTTGCATCATAATGTTCATATGCAGATGAAATTAATTCTTAATTTTATGCCGTTTGAAGTTCAGGAAATGCAGCATTTGTGTACAATTTTTGTTGTTGAAAATGTATGGTCATATATTGTATTGAACATATATATATATATATATATATATATATATATATATATATATGTCCAGAAGCTTTATAAGTCATATGATGATAAAATTGGTTAATTATAATTTCATATTGGAAATGAATAAAATTTCTAATATTAGACTTATAATGACCAATAGTTTTGAAGTGTTCAAAAGGGAAAAATATACAGATGTAATTGCTATATATATATCATTTAAATCTAATTAATATTACGAATATTAATTACATGTATTTGATATATATATATATATATATATATAACTTTAATATTGTTTCCACAATGAATTATAAATTCCCTTTAAAGCAAAAAATTTGTTATATTAAGTCATGGTGACGTCTTCCAATAATATACTCATCACTGTCCAAAATCACTGGATGTAACTAACGCCAAAGCGTTGTGCACCTTTTATTTTTTTTATATGCGATGGAGTAAATGTGGTGCTCCAATCTATTATTGGGTCTGACTTAACTAGGCTGCACAATAGGATTATGGCCTTAGAGACAATAACATGAATTATTCTATATTCTGAGCAGATGAATAATACTGAACAAAACGTTCATCATGCGATCCAAGAATTATATACGATATAATTGACATAAGATGTCTACCTAAAAGGTTGTATTTTGGGTTCAGCCAAAGCTGGGTCAAGGCATGACTAGATATGGATCTTGGAACACCATTATATGTATATGATATATATATATATATATATATATATATAAACAGAGGGATGTTAATTTGAATGGGAGCGTACTTTAGTTTAACTTACATATTTATGTTAATATAAATATTGATTGTCAAAATTTTGTATTAAATAAATATTACAAAATCAGTTATTATTTACAATCTACTTTAGATATTAAATAACTCTGTTAATTAAATTAATCCTTGAGAAGAATAAATTGAATTAAATCAAATTTCTTGACTAACATTGAAATTTGAGGATTGTCCTCAAACAAATTAAAGCGTAATTGTTCTAACAAATACAGAGGATCTAAAATAAAGTTAAAGTGTGACTTCAACTGAATAAGATATAATTGTTATAATAATTTACTTATACATTTCTAGTATTAGATACTAGATATAAATCACATAAATGTATGTCAACTTACAGAAATTGCATAATAAGTAGAAATCTGATAAAACGACAAGTGGACTTACGATTGGAAATGAAACAAAAATTGCTGGATTATCCATAGGAAGTTAAATCTTGTTGATTACACTGGCTTAATTAAATAAATAAAATAATTGTTATAATGAAATTCCACTTAAAATAAATGTTATAATAGATCTTGTTTAGACAAGTTTAAATTTCATTTATAATAAAAGAATAATTGTTATTCATTCTATTTAAATGAAATATCATATGGAATTTCACAAATAATGATATTTGTAAATCCTTAACTATAATGTACTTGACATTAATAGTGACTGGATTAGTTTTAGTGATTCAAATCCAATATACCTTTAGTATTACCAGTTAGCCCTATAAACAAGAAAGCATATCAAAACTCCATAATGATGGAATTTTGAGATCATTTGATTTTGAATTGTATAAAGAATACAAATCTTGTTTATTAGGCAAAATAACTGGATCCACTTTCACTTGACACAGTGATTGAGTGATAAGTATCGGGTCTCGTACATAATGATGTATATGGAGCAATGAATACATAAATTAGAGGCGGATTTTATTACTTTATTATATTTACTTATGATATCAGTAGATACAGATCTGTGTATCTTAGGAAACACGTATCAAAATCCTTTGAAAAGTTCAAAGAATTCAAAATGAAGTTAGAAACCAATTTTGATAGAAAATAAGTTCTCTATGAAAGATCATAGAGAATATTTAAGCCAATTAATTGATGATTGTCCATATGAGTTTGAAATTGTTTCATAACTTACTCCATCTAGAAGGCCATATTGGAATGGTGTGTCTGAAAGGAGACATCGTACCTTATAAGATAAAATACGATTAAAATGATAAGTCATATAGATCTTCTGATAAATTAAATTTGGAACAACTGCATTTAATCCTTCTAAAACGATTTTAAAGACGCCATATAAGATATGGACTAGGATATGTCCCAGTGTGTCTAATGCGAAGATTTGGAATGCAAAGACATTTATTAAACGTCCTTCTAATAAGACTGGATTCCAAATCAAATAAGCATTTTGTGGAATATATTTGAACTTAATTCATTGTTGATCCAATGATTTACATTGCGATAACAATGTGGCTATTGCTCAGGCCTAAAACGTTAAACTCATAATCGATCCAAACATATATTTAATAAATATAGTTCTTATATGAAATTGTTCACAGAGGATATGAACATATCCGAAAAGTTGCAAAAGCTGTAATGTTGTAGACCTACTGAATTAAACACTGTCGCAGCAGAAGTTTAATAGTCACACTAGTTTCATGAGTATATGATACATGAATGATTGACTCTAGTGCAAGTGGGAGATTGTTAGAGTTTATGCCCTAGAGGCAATCCATTTGATGTGATTAATAACGTTATTGTTTTATTTGGAATAAAAATATTCTGTTATGTTATAGTTACTGCGTAATATAAGTAATAATTTAATAGAAGTCCTTAGAAAAATAATACGGAATTATATAGTTCGAGTAAGACTGAACTTGAGATTATATAATGTGATAAGTATTATAATTCTTAAATGTCCCTAGTCGAGTTTTATTGTTTATATAGGGCAACAATAAAGCATTGAGACTAGTATATTGATTGACTGATGATCACATCTCATTGATCATTAATATACGTGATATTAAAGTCAAGATATAAATACGTATTAGAGAATAGCGTATTGTGCTGACCCACCGTGAGATAACTACATGGAATATAATTAACATTATCATAAGTTGTCCTCATGGTGACAGTGATGTAATGGTCCTCAGACCTGAAATCATTATAATTTTATTCGAGGATATTTGTGTTTTGGTATCATCTAAAGTTACTCGTAACATAGTAACGATAATGGTGATTATTGGTTACATCTCGAGTCGAATGAAAATTATGAATGGTGTAGATGGAATTTAACCCTACGATATATTCGTAGTTATATCCGTGGGCCTCTTGATTGAGTGAGACAGTGAAATGCATGGTCGTGCTCAAATATTAATTTGTTTTAAACAGTCTGCTCATCGATGAAAGTTAAACGGATTAAATTATAAAGAGAATGATACGATCCATGGCTCGAGTTTAATCCTGGATATATTGGTTAAAAGGATTATATTACATTGAAACATTGATCACAAAAAGGTTGCATCGAATCGTTGATTTCAATATTATAACTTGGGTAGCAGTTATGTATTACTAGATGCCGCTCACTGTTCATAATTTTAAATATGATTTAAAAATTATTGCCAACGTTATTTTATCCTATAGGATCACACAACTAGAACGCTATGAAAGGGAGAACCATCATTAAGCAAATATTAAAATAACTATATCAAATGTTGATATTTAATTTTGTTTGAAATGGTAAAAAGGAGGATTTTAAGGTTTCCAATTATAAGGGTTTCATTTTTACTTTTAAAAAGGGCAAGCCGACCCTTTTCCCATTTTGATCCGATTAGATCAGATAAGGCAAGTTTAGAAAACCCTAGAAATTGGAAAAAGAAATTCCTCCATTGGCTAGTACCGACACCCCTTCTCACTCGATTCCCTTTGATGAGATCGAAATAGCGTTTGTGGACTTCTCTAGAGGTACAACGCTTGACGTACTATGATTCAATCCATCCAATTTCAGGTATTCAATTGCGATTTTTCATGAATTAGTCACAACAGGTACAAACCCTAATTTCTATTTAGTTTCGTATTACTGTTTTGCAATAGATCCGTGGTTTAATTTGTTAAATCATTTTTATTAAGGTTATCGATTAGATCGCAATTTCCTTACAACACTAACCTCATCTGCTTTTCTAATAACCTGAGTCAAAATTATCCTTTTGCCATCTACCTATTGGCAGAGGGAATATATATCAATTTAGTAAATTTGACGACCGCCCCATACCTCCTGCATTAGACTATAGAAAAAATGTGTTGCATGACGTGCCAGACCGATATGAGATGATCATCAAAGTAAATTAACCGAAGCAGAACTTGTTGAATAACTCACAACGTATGGATGCCATATAATAATAAAATATATAACATGATATAGTGTGAAGCATGATAAAGCAAAAAATCCTATCTCCATAAATATTTCCGAAATCATGTATAATACATCTTAATATTTGAATATCTATATACATCAACCATCATCAGAGTATATAATAGTCAACAACGAAAATCATCCAAATAGCTATATATTAAGATAGTAATATGTAAGCCTCCAACTCATCATCATATTATTACATTGTCACCAAATCTGCTAACTATTAATTGCTCTACTCAACAACATCGTTGATGAGCACCCAAGGTAATAAGAGGAAATATAAAACATTTAGTCAGATAACAGTCTGGCATGAGCAAAAAAAGACTGTCAGTACCAATACAAGAAAATATGATACTAAACAGTTCAAATCTTACCTAACCCGTCTCTTCTTAGCACATAATAATCACTAAAAATATGCTTCTCAAACAATATAAAAGTGAACATTAGTCAGAACAGGATTCCCCATCCCCACTTTTCTTTAGTATCCTATGGTGATAACTTATTCAAAGAAAAATAGAAAAGAACACATATGCAACCATGGCATCAATGACAAGTAATGTGCACGTAAAAATGCACATTTATATTCACATATTTATTCTTGTTTATTGAATAAATGAACATTTTTGGATATTTTATATGATCAAACCATGTTTTAAATGTTTTCAAAATCATCACTCATTTGGAGGGAAAGGGGGGTTAACGGTAAAATGTGCATTTCTCATTTGAGATTACATTTACTTGTTCATTGTAATTATCTCTTGTAGGAATTGAGGAGCAAAAATGATGTTTGCATATGAAGATATGAAGAAAAACATGCATATACACAAGAGGAGATGGAATTAATTCATACACTACTTAGTGGAGGACCCCACCCACTCTTACTCTTTGTCTTAAGCTTCATATTAAAGACTAATTGGATGAGACAAAAGACTTCATGCATTCTACATGACTTATTAGTGGCTAATGACAATTAGAAGCTTCATGAATGAGCATTTTGAGATTCCCGTGATGAGTGATTGGGGTTTTAGATCATGTATAGTTACCCCTTTGTTTCATGTATTTTTGATCTCCTTTTACCATATGAAAGTGTAAGTGATCAAATAAATAAAAATGCCTTCCAAGCCTAGCTATTTCTTTTATGTCTATCCTATGTCTCTTTTTATTTCTATGCTCTACTTTATGTTCATAGTTTAGATTTATTTACATGCTCTCTACTTTATGTACATAGTTTAGATTTATTTACATGCACTTAGTTTAGTTCTTTTCTTGTTCTATTTAGATTTTCTTTCATTTTGCTTTCTTTTCCAATGATGAAACTTGCATGTGTTAATATGATAACACATACTAGTAGCTAAGCCCCTACAATTTAGGAGTAATTAAGCTCTCTAATTTTATGTAAGTTCAACATAAAAATGTATGGATGCATGTTGTCAACTAAAATTCAATAAATGAAATATTATCTATAACCTTTTATTTCACAAACTCAAAAAGATATACGATCATGTACATATATATGCATTTTACATACATTTTAATTTTAATTTATTTTTAGATTGTGTACATGATGTAACAAAAAATTACGTACATATCGCTTTCAATAATCCCATATTAACTAAAAAATATAAATATACAAACAACCAAGGAAGAAAAATAAAACGAGCAGTTCTGTAGACTTCTATTGTTGTGTAGCCAAATCACTCAGTAATTCATAAAAATTTTAAAAAAAGGGGGAAAAAACCCAATCTCTGTTGAAACATTTTCCCATCGTGTGTCTAATAACTGCAAAAACAATAAAACCACAAACATGCATACATATATAACACTTTAAATAATCCCAGATTAAGTGAGTGATAAAACAAAGCTACAAATATTGGACATGTAACTTAATAATAACACGAAAACAAAGTGGAAAAGAAAAAAATCTCACCTTTAAATACATTAATCTTTTGGTAAGTCACAATTTAATATTTCACTTAATTGCAGAAGCATTTTTTCCCATCGGAAAAAAACAACCCTAAACATCATGCAGCTACACAAGCCGTAATTTCTAATAGTAAATCAATTTAGTAATCCACACCATAAAACCATAAACATGCATATGTATCACTTTCAGGAGTGGCAGGTAAAATTTAATCTAACAATAAAGTTACAAACAATGGAAAGATAACTTAATAATAATATAAATAATAAAATGAGAAGGAAAAAGCTCAATTTCGAAAATAACAATCAGTCTGATAAGCCACAAATTAATGTTTCATTCAATCATAGAGCATATTTTTGCCATCACAAAAATTGCAATCCAAGGCATCCTGCAGCTACACAGACCATACCTGTTAACAGTTTAACCACATATTATTCCACAATACAAAAAAAATTCTACTACTGTTTTTTTCTTCTGAAAACGTGATCCAATAAAGATTACATTTTTTCATTTCACAAACCTTTTCCACAATAGCTTCATCAATCCTTCTTTTCTTGGTACTGGACGATTCAATTCCAAAATCCACATAATTTGCTTTCATTGTTGATTTTTTTTGACGAACTCAACTCCACCATCTCATTGTCTCCAACAATAGAAACAAGATCCTAAAAAATACAAATAAATTTGTTTTTTTATATATCAACAAAAAAAATGAAGTCGTATAAATTGAATCAAAACACATATCACCTTTTCTTCCGCATTGATTTTAACTTTGCACTTATTGTTAGACATTACATCAGAATCCTATTTCATGAAAAAAATAATAATAAATAAATAAACAATGCTAATCATCAACATATAAAGCAATGTACAAAGGTATGAGATGTACAAAATATTATTTTTAAAAAATAACCTGGTCAAGAGTTCACAGACAAGATTGAATAAAATCTTCACTATCCTCAATTTGACGATGGTGTAAACAGGCCAGACTTGCTTCAAATTATATTCAGAAATTTCAATTTTAAAGAGCACTTATTTCCCCACAAGAATGTTCAACTCCTCCGGGAATCCATCACTTTCATCAGACTATAGAGCAATAAAAAAAACAATTTAATAAGTAAACAAATAACCAATACGAAGGAATGATAAACATAACTAATAATCAACCTTGCATACAGACTCTTTCATCTCATAGGCAGATTTATGCAAAAGATCTATGACTTCTCGATCAAACATCACAAATGACGCACTGCCACTGTCATCTATTACATGAATCTGAACCTTAAACCTATACATCACAAATCAAATGGTTAAATATTGTTCAGAGAAAACGGATGCCAAGATTACCTTTGCTACATATATCTATCGTAGTAAGACATTATCAGGCTGTATAGCCTTGCCACATTTTTTACAGAAAAACCAAACAATTTTCTTCCCACCGTGAGCCTCTGATGGATTTTCATCAACAAAGTTCATCTTCTTGTGACATTTCTTGCAAGTCATGTAACACCATCCATGTTCTAATTCCAACCCAACAATGGTGGTCAAAGTTATACATTCATCGGCTTATCCATTTCAATTATTTCATCAAATGGTTTTTTCTCATGGCACTTCATAAATTCATCTTGCAAGGACATACAACTTTGAGATGACGACAGAGTAGTCCACACTATGACAGAACTATCAACATTGCTATCAAGTCTACACCATTAAAAACATCAAGACGCACACAAATAAATAACTTACTGAGCTAATGTCATAACGTCAAAAACCAAACTAACATGGTTCTAAACGATTTGACTTCTTTATAATCACCATTAAAAATTAACCGAGTGCAGAATTAAGAACTTGATAATGTAGCTGGTACTAAATTTGGTGATACAAAATTACAAATTGATTGGAACAAATTTGCAAAAATTTTAAAGTAAATATTTTTATAATAGGAATGCATTTATTGCATTTGATGAGATGTTAGAGAAATAAATGAAGGGGTTAATTTCTTCTATCTATGCAAAAGAAACGGGTTGATTTACTTTCTATCTTTGCACATTTGTTGCTATGGTAAATTTTCCTCCATTATATTATTACCATATGTTGGTTGGTAATGTAATTGATGACTCCCATGGAAGTGCGCTGGCTATATATTGAGGGGTAGACTTTAATGTAAACTCATCCTGGCATGGAGCCAACGATCCCCAAATGGAGTGTTTCTTCTTGTTAAGCCTATTTAAGGTTTGGATATGTAAACTCTTATTTTGTAATCTCTTGTAATTCTCTCATGTGAAATAAAATCTCTCTCTTTTGGACTGGACGTACACTATATCGATGATAGTGGAACCAGTATAAATATTGTGTGTCTCTTTGTTTCTCTGTTATTGTTATTTGCTATTTTGTTGATGTAATAGAATAATTGTTATTGGATTAGATTGATGTTCAATTGGAAAATATAGATCCTGCATATTGTGCTTCCCCATTCGCGCAATTTTTGCACAACAGATTAGTATCAAAGCAATTTTTGCATAACAGATTGGTATCGGAGCGAGGCGATTTGTTTCATGCATCAATTATTTCTACGAAGGTTGGTAGATTCAGTGGTAATTATGCTATTACTTTTTTTTGGAGAAACGGAAGACTTTGGTGGAGGAGATTATGTTGAGAGCAAAGAGCGTTCCAATCTGAGAAATTTGGCGTGATATGTAGTTTACAGTGTTGAAGGGGCTATTGGATTCGGGAAGTTTTGATCATATTTCTGACAGGAGTCTTCATGTTAATGATGCTCGAGGGATCCAAGATGATCAAGAAAGGAGCTCAGGTCAAGTGATAGGCGGGTGTCGAGATAGAGATCATTGTGGTTTAGATAGTGGTCTCCACGTTGATGATCCTCGAGGGATCCGGGGTGATCGAGGAGGGAGCTCAGGTCAAGTGTTAGACGGGTTCAATGTTATTGCAAGCACTTTTAGGCCGTTGGTTTATGCGTGATGCATTTCATGTGGAAGATGCATCTTTTGCAGGCGGTGGGTGAAGTTTGTAATAACTAAGTAGTAGGAGAGAGATTTTTTGTGCGTACAGAGATTTGGATTTTGGCTCTGTATTTGAATTGGTGATTGACAGAATTATTTTTGTCCTTGGCGGTGTTGAGATTACTTTGGTGTCTGTTTTCTTTTTTATTTTGGATATTTGCAACATTTTGTTGGCGGACGGGGACGTAGTCTGAGCTCGTTAACATGGTGTGATGGGAGGTACCTTTGCTGGAACCCATTAGGTAAATATTCATTTCTGGTTTCTTTCTCATTGTGATATTTTGATTGAAGGTGGAGTTCTGTTGAAGAGTTTTATGGTTTGAAGAGAATTTGATTCGAGATGGGGTGTTGCAGATATATGATTTTGCATCAAGGTGGAGTGTTAAATTTGGTGATATAAAATCACAAATTGATTGGAACAAATTTGCAAAAATTGGAAAGTAAATATTTTTATAATAGGAATGCATTGATTGCATTTGATGAGATGGTAGAGAAATAAATGAAGGGATTGATTTCTTCCATTTACAAAAGAAATGGATTGATTTACTTTCTATCTTTGCACATTTGTTGCTATGGTAAATTTTCCTCCATTATATTATTACCATATATTGGTTGATAATGTAATTGATGACTCACATGGATTTGCACTAGCTATATATTGAGGGGTAGACTTTAATGTAAACCCATCTTGGCATGGAGCCAGCGATCCCCAAATGGAGTATCTTTTCTTGTTAAGCATATTTGAGGTTTGCATATGTAAACTCTTAATTTGTAATCTCTTGTAATTCTCTCATGTGGAATAAAATCTCTCTCTTTTGAACTGGACGTACACTATCTTATGGATGATAGTGGAACCAGTATAAATATTGTGTCTCTTTTTTCATTATAGTTGTTTACTATTTGTTTGATGTAATATAATAATTGTTACCAGATTAGATTAATGTTCAATTGGCAAATCTAGATCCTGCTTATTGCGCATCTACATTCACGCAATTTTTGCACAACATCTGCCCCTATTGCCATTGAGGGAAAAGTAAGGGAAAAAAGAAAAATGGAACTAATAACTACAACAAGCAAAATATAAATTTAACAAATTAACTAATATTAATAAGTAAAAAAACTACAACTAAATTTCAGATAAGTACCTCCCTATCCCTTTATCTTTGCATTCATAATTATAATAATAATAGTTCTGGTATTATTTTCATACAGAAAATCAAATGCTTCTTCTGCATATCTATTCCATAAGGTACATTTTAGACTTTTTGTCCTGCAAATATAAATTTTCAAATGTGAAAGAAAATAGCATACTAAATTGGTGTATATACTTAACAAAATGTCTACTTTTCATGTACAGTCGCAAAAGAAAACAACATATTCATACATTATTTAAAATTTAAAAATATAAATATAGCAGCATACTCTTCATCCTTCAATTCCATGACCAATTTCTTAGACTCCCTGTTCTCTCTCTGGCTACTCTCAGTGGAACTGTAACCAACAACCTTGCTAATCACATCCGTGCCATGTGAATGAAACCAAAAACTATAATATTATCAAATCATTCCATATTTCATAATAGAATATGTAAGGCATAAGCTAAAAGGCACACCTACTAAGAATTTATCATCCAATGTTTTTGAAAGAATGTCATCAAATGACACAAATTTAAATCTGTGCATAGGAATGGACATATCATCTTCAAAGTTTACAACCGATGTCGAGAAAATAAAATTAGTTTTGTAGTTGTGTTGTGCCACTCGATAATTCCCATTATTTTGTCCAACTCCAACATTGCTAACAATTACACATTTACCTTCAAAAAGCTTTGACGAAAATCTTTTGATGAGGCTTTGCTTAACAGTAGCCTGAATCCGATTATTTTGTAATACAGTAGAATGCATAAACTTATTTTACAAACCAACTGCATTACAATTACGAAAAATAACTAAAAAATGAAATGAAAAAATACAACCACATTACCTTTTCATCCAAGAACAACATTTCAATGCTTCCATCAACTTCAGGATCTTAAAACTTGGTGGCTTCCATGGCTGTATAATTCTTATTTTGACTGACATATTCTGTTTGAATGGTGTAATATCCTCTATAAAATTACCTGCAGCACCCATTTCTGTTTCTTTTCCTTCGCTATGACCAAACGAACATCCACCCTCATACCGTTAGCTTATATATAAGCAACAGCGATCTATTTTTTACAATACAATACAGGAATAACTGTCTAGAAATTCAATTGGAAGGTGCAATTTCCACAAGGCGCAATGATATATCTTGTTTTTTTTTCACTGCACAGTAACACCACAGATTTGTACGTACCTTACCAAGGCATATAATTAATACTTGAAAAAGTAAACACTGTCTTCTTTCTCTCGTTCATTTCTTATTGCATACGGAAGCCTTTTTTTAATCTGCTTATTTTTTTTAACTTTATTAGTCAGCACAGACGGGAGGTTTTGGCGGGAAAATGGAAGAATGGAGTAACGTGGTGCTACCACGTAGCACGGTGGCCTTTATTTTAGTATATAGTAAGATACATCTTAGTATCTGAATATCTGTATATATCAAGCCTCACTATCATCAGAGTATATAATAGTCGACAACAAAAGTCATCCAAACAGTTATATGATAAGAAAATAATACGTAAGCCTCTATCTTGTCATCGCACTGTTGCATCGTCACCAAACCTGCTACCTGCTACTTAGTCTACTCAACAACATCATTGATGAGCACCACAAGGTAATTAGAGAAAACATAAAACCATGAATAAGACAATAGTATGAAGCGAGCGATAAAATACTATCAACGGCTATATAGGAAAATATGATACTAGACAGTTCAAGTATCACCTGACCTATCTCTACAACCGAAGAGTTATCATATAAAATATGCTACTCAAATAACATAGAAGTGGACAATAGTCAAAACAGGATTCTCAATCCTTGCTTCTCTTCAGTATCCTTCGGTGATAGCCTATCCAGAGAAAACGAAAGAGAACACATAAGAAATCATAGCATATATAACAAACAATAACTTAGTTATCACCGGTTGAAGTCTTGAATACGCTGACATTGAATGATTGGTCGTTGCCATCAGTCAAGGGCTAATGGAGAACCCCAGTTCTAGTCGAACTACTATACATCCCACGTACGCTTGTCTTTCCAAGAAAACTAGATCACTTCCCAAGCGATCCAAGGTATACGAATCTTTGATCTTGATAGGCATGGATACCTCTGCTTTGAGCCCGATAGAATCCTTCGAACTATTAATGATTCCTTAGGACTTTCGATCACATGAGCTATCCAAAACTCAACTTTCAGCTCAAGTTCCACTTGAGTCAGTCCATTATCTCGCAGCCTCATTCCACCTTGAGCTGCCTCTCACATCCATGTTCGACCACTCCTACTTGGGTTCAACATCATTTTGACGATAACATCCACCCTGTAGATGCATTCGACGAACCAAGACCTTCAGCAATCTCCTGAAGACCACTGCTAACCATAGCCAGGATCCCTGCCCCATTCAAAGAATTGATGGACCAGTAAAGGTCCATCCCCTATGCTTTGGTACCGATCTATATACTTAGTCATTTTTGACTACGTATTTAGACCTTCTCTCTCCGGTCTTCGAGTACTTCTCTTTGGTCCATTCACATGTCTAAACTCCTCCTCGAAGCCTTACATGTCGGTCCAACCATTCATACTCAAACATCTGCACTTCGACCTATCCTATTTCGACCAAACTCCGTCCATAGCCTCCCTGAAACCCCTAGATGTCACTCACCAAAAATCAGCACCATCTGTGTTGATATATGGATCGGTACCGGTCCATAGGCTGTGTACGGGTACTAGTCCATATAATTAATGAATTTTCAAGTGAAATTTTTTCGGTAGCCTTCCAGCATCCTCCAGGGCTCCTTTATTAAGTTTCATCTAAATCTGATTGTCTGAACCTCCGATTTACTCTGATCTTCATAACTAAGTCCTGAAACATAATTCTAAATGAACAAATCAAGCATATCATACAATTTAATAATACAAACAGTAATTCATCCAATTCCAAATATATACGATCATTCAAACACATACAAACATGATTCATACCATAATAATCATAGATCTGGCATAACCTGATACTAATCACACACTAGTTATATATTGAACATGATGGATCTAACAAATTACTTACCAATTATCAAAATTAGGTTATTATATGATGTCTAGGTCTGAAATTAACACGTATGATCCAATTTTAGGTGAAATTAACATATAAAGTGTAAAATTATCCTAGTTAGCGCACATGATCCATAATAATCATGCGATAGATCTCTATTACTCACCAAAACCTAGATCTGATACAGAGAGAGGGGTGTTGAATAGTTCATTCCTAGCATCATTGATAGATCACTTTCACATTCAAATATGGCTTTCGATCATTAGAGTGAATGATTTACCATGATTCCATTATCTAGGTCATAACCAAGAACTCAATAAATAGTGACCTTGATTTAGGAATATAACTAGGAAATACCCCCTCCCCCAATCTTCTCCCTCGTAACAAATTCAGTAGGTAGCCCACACCGGACCAGATATGATCGATGCTGGTGATGGCTGCAAAATGTGTCAAAGAATGGAGTAATAGTTACTGTTGAACTATTATATTATCGCAGCTAAAATTTTGATTAAACACGTTATTTATCATATTTAGTTGTCAATTTAATTATTATTACATAATTCATCGATTACTACTTAAAGTTTAGATAACTACAAAAAACATAGCATGGTTTTAAATGTTATAAAGTTGCTCGTTAGAATCTTTTGAAATCAAATATTTTATTGACAATGAAAATTAGTATTGACAAGTCTTAGCAGATCCTTATATTCTGCCTAGTTGTTTTCTCTATCGGTTTTAAGCGACTTTATATTTTTAAATGTTATTATAACATGCGCTCAGAGTTTTTTTTCTTTCCATTAGTTATTATTATCAAACCGACCGTTAGAGAGGTTTGCCCTACTGTGGGTTGAAATCAATTTTCGTCTGAAGCCAAAAAAATGCGCTCAATGTTTCACGCGATATTTTCTATCTCCTTGTTTTCTCCGCAGATTCCTCTTCACACCTCGCTCCTCTCCGATAAATCTCATCGCAAATTTTCATTCTTCTCCAATCTTATCTCTCATCGCAAATCTCATCGCAATTTGTCCTTTCTCAAACCTCGTTCCTCAAACATCGCAAATCTCATCGCAAATCCACCGCTTCAAATAAGGGCGTGTGTTTTAATTGCTTCAAATAAGGCACGTGTGTTGATTTATTGACTTTATTTTTTACGCTGGAAAGAAATTGATTTCACTGCATTTTTAGATGTCGAAAAAGCATCACAAATTGAAAACATCACACTATCAAAAAAGTGAATATTTGTAAATGGGTGAAGAAGGCATAAAAGACTCCTGATGTTTCAATGTTTCATCGCATGACCGACTTGTCATGTTCTTAGTTTTGGAAATTATTAATATGATATATGTGAGAGCAGATAAATTACTCATAAATTACTTAACAAACATGTCATCCTTTCTCATTTATAAATAACATTTTTGGTCTATTTTGTTTGTTCACTCGAAGAGCTTGCTGTCCTTTAAGTTGTTGATGCATGAGTTATTTAGCATGATAGACTACTTGGATTCTGCTAGTTTTATGTAGGCTATAAACTCTGGAGGTAATTTGAGGGAAGAGTAGCTTTCAATATTTATTTGAAACGGTCACGGTTTAGGATAAAGTTGATGAAATGCCAATATAGAAAAAAGACTAATCCTTTATGTTTTTAAGGAGAAATAGCCTTTGTTTCTGATTTATTACTAACTTCCACCATTGGATATAACCAATTTGTATAAATTCTTACCAGCACATTTGATTCTAATAAGCTCTGTAAATCATTTATAAATGTAAATGTACACCGTAAATATCTTCGCATTTCACTTTAGATACAGTATATCTATCAATCTTTCTTCCAAATGATATGTAATGGGTTTATAATTATATGTTGATTTATCTGTATACCGATATAGGCATACCACTGTAATTTTACCAAATGATGGCTGGACTTTCTTAAGGCACATGCAAAAGTATACAATACAGACTTTCTTCTTTGTTTTATTATTATGTATAAAAAAAATCTACAATCAGAGATCACATAAGAAAATTAATCATAAACAAGTCTGATGAGCATGTTGTCCTTTTTGTTAAATCTGAAATCACTTAAGCATTAGCAGAACAATATTTTGCATTAATCAAATATGAACTTCTTATTTAATTTAATACTAACTGCTGCCTTTTATCAAACCGACCATACCAATCTCATATGTTATATCGAACAGTACCTTGCTCAAATTCTCAACTGACCTTAATCCATTTTTACTAAGAGAAAAGGCCTATCGGGTATGCATGTCATTATATATATTTATTGTTAATTTTATAACCTTTTGATTTGAAGTTCATCATTTTATTTTACGCTGTGCAGACCATATATTCTTGCAATCATGCGTTTGAATTCAAATTAGTATTATCTATGATTTCCACTGTGCTCATTGTTATTTCTTCTTCATCTTGTCTCATAACTTTAATTTTTTGATTCATTATGTTTTTATTTTTTTAAATTAGGAGATATGACTCAAAATGCGCAACAAATTGATTTGAATGCATTGCCCTCATCTACTGATGACGAGTTACCATTTCAAGAAGATATCAATCAAATTACAGAGGTGCCAGCATCACAGTTTTCCGTCAAACGGTTGAATTTTAATCTTTTTTCAGATTTTCGCAATGCATTTTTATCATGTTGTTTTTGTTTAAATAAATTTGTTATGTTGTTATAAATGATAAATGAAGTCAAATCTGATTCTTGATTTTTTTTAACTTTTCAGGCAGGTATAAAGCATGGTACAAATTACATTGATTTGAATGTTATGCCTTCATCCGACAATGACAATGGCCAACCATTAGATAATAATTCATATTGCCAAGTCACTCTGAAAAAAACACAGCTTAGAGATCAAGGTGACTCCTTCAACATTAGTTATCATTAAATATTTTGTGTTGAACATTCAAATTACTAGAATTAACATTAAATTGTCTATCAATTGTGATATTTATAAATTAATATTTGCACGTGTAGGTGATATGCATAATATTGATTTAAATGCATTTCCCTTGCTAAACAATAACGAACAAGATGATGAATGGATCAACCATATGCAAGAATCAGTTTAGCTATGCAAGTTTTCTTTGCTTAAATTTGTAACTTTTAAAATCTAATGTCAAATTTTAGCATAAGAACTTGTGTTTTGGTCTTTTAATTCAAATAAAAATACTAAATTTAAATTATAAACATATATCGCAGGATGAAATAAACAAACCTATGACTAGAGAGGAGCCTTGGTCATATTTGAATGCTTTATATGTTGATTCCAATTCTTTTAAAGGAACTTTTAATACATCCAAAAGGTTAAAAGTTGTAATGACCCGAAAATCCGGTCCAATTTGAGTTGACTAAATAACACAAGTCCAACCCCAAATTGCACTGAAAATTCAAGAAATTAATAGAAAGAAGATAGAGGGTGAGGATAGATAAGATAGAACTAGTAGAATAGAAGAAGAAGAAGAAGAAGAACATCATCATCAGAGTAACACGAAGCTCACAGCGGAACGAATAAAATATAACATAACTTTGGAAATACAAACAATATATGTATACAATAGCATTGCAGAGTACAACACTTACAACAACAGCGGAAATAATAATAGCTATAGAATCTTGAAGCCTCCTGCTCCAAGCTCTCCAAGTGTATCTGTAAAATCCTGACTACTTGACTGCCCGTACAAATTAGGCACCCAAGAGTTTAGGGAAACAAAACAAATAAACTCCGGGTCAGTCATGGACTGGTGTGAGTAAACTCAAATCATTTTAACAGGTATATGATATCTCATAAGACCACGCCGCGAATATGGAACGGGTTTTTCCCTTATGAGAATCCAGCATCTTTGAAAAGCAGTATCACTGATATTATAATAATGTCTAAATACAATTAGATATCAATCTAGCAGAAACGCTTTCATCTCACGTTCTACATATACAGTATACAATCAAAACTGCGGGTGCGTATTGGATGATTGGATTTCCAACTATGACAAGGTATGGAACCACCTTCCGATCAGTGTACTCTAGGAACGATACACTGGAGTTCAACAAGAACATCTTGTAACTCAGCCACACATGATCGACCACTCATTTCGCTTGAGTGTATCGAATGTACATCACCAACGGTTGGGATCAGCAACCGTTTCCCGTATATATATGGGACAACATTGATAGATTAAAAGAAGCAAATGAATATTCTCTAGATAGGTGATTATACACCCTACTTCGGTGCGACCGACTTAGCCATGCTGCCTGCCCGATTTTTGTCATTTACCGGATGTGAGGCTAGAAACTACGCTTATCTATCTTTCATTGATAGCACGATTACTTTGAATGCCACATTATCAGATCCGTTAATCATTAGGTGGATCTGCACAAATAGATTCTGGATATTATGCGAAGGGAATAAATCCGTTGGCCACCATATATATTTGTACAGTCCAACTCATTCGATCATTGGAAATATTCTGTCAGACATTCGTCCATATACGTTCGTTCTGGGATTGAACGAAACTGAAGGCACTATTCTGTAAACAGGACAGCCCTTGCTTAACACCGTCTTCAATTATCTTCATCGTATTTGATCACAACGCTTATGTCAATACGGAGTGGTTCTTTGGATAATAATCCAACCGGTCTCTCCATATTAACAACGTAAAATGGTCAAAACTTGATAGTCTGTGATTTAACTATCAAATGAAAACATGTCGGTGTACAAACAACGATCTTAATTCCAAATGGAATTATCGATCCAATCATCAATCATATATAAATATATATATGTATGTATCTATATATTCATATTTCCTTATTTTCTAAAATTAGAAAATATACGTTTCCAACATTGGAAAACATTTCCAATCCTCATTTACGCATCACTACCATTCCACAAATATTAGTCCCTAACTGTAAACTATTAAGAGAAAAATTCTCTAAGTATAAATCCCGAAGGCCGAAACCAACATCAGATCGATACTCAGAAAACTATTCAACTTACTAATCTCTAGTCAGTTTCTAATTTTTGTTTAACTTCACTTCTTAATTTCTATATTCGATTAACCCCTTTTGATAAACTACGTTTGATTAACTCCTTTTGATAAACTACGTTTGATTAACTCCTTTTGATAAACTACGTTTTCCGTTACAACTATTTCCCTTTTATAACGTTTACTTACCGTTACAAATATTTCCTATTTACAACTTCTATTTACCGTTACAAATATTTCCTATTTACAACTTCTATTTACCGTTACAAATATTTCCTATTTACAACTTCTATTTACCGTTACAAATATTTCCTATTTACAACTTCTATTTACCATTACAAATATTTCCTATTTCAATTCTATTTATTTTCTAAATAAATATTTCCTTTTATAAAACTCTATTTGTTTTATAAATACTTCCTTTTATAAAACCGTGTTCGTTTTATAAATAATTTCCTTTTATCAAATCCTGTGATTTTATAAAATTCCTTTATTTCAATATACATTGAAATATTCCATTTCACAACTCAGGGTTTTCTTATGATATTTAAAATATCGAATAACAAATGATTTATATCATTCTAACACACATAATCCAGAACAGATTATATAACACATCATATAATACAATATATGAAAACAGTAAAATAATTGTTGAGGAATCCAGTCGGATTCCTCCAACCTGTCTCCCTACATCCACAGATGTTACACAGTATAATATATATCATATTTCATTTTGAAATGAAATATCCTGCTGTACAGAACCATATTTGATTAACAGTACATAGATTAACTATAACTATGTTTTCAATCAAATCTATTTAACAGTCCAGTTAAACAATCAATATACAGCAGTCAATAAATAAAGTACAATTTATATTAAAATATAAATTGAGGAGAGTTAGTGAGTTTTACTCACATTGGACGATCATCGTTAATAACGATAACTGTCACTTGATTCAGGTGGACAATTTATTTTGCTATAAATTGTAATAAGCTCCGATTCATTCCCCGTCAATTCCATGTAGTAGTGTCTGTTCCTACGATCCAATTTCCTAAGGCCCAATGCATTACTTCACCACCCAAAACAATTTCACCCCTCCACGTAAAACAGTACGCTTTCTTCCATAAGGCATCTGCTCCAAAATACGTTTCCATGGCCATTTCAAATCTTTGCTTTCTTTCTTATTCCATACTCAGCAAAACGCTCATCATCTTCTAGAACGAATGGAACTCGAGTTCCCCACCCCCTACTGTAATTCATATATTTTTAGTTCTTAGCCGGTTCCAAACTAGAATCACCACTCCTCTTCATACATTCTGAAACAAACTGCTACTCCGTACATCATGCACACAGTTGCCTTCTTTTACACACCCAACTGCACTTCCAGAATTCCTTCTGTTTGAATTCGAGAAAGACCAACAAACCACTTTCTCCAAAACTCTCAAAACTATATCACGTTGAACACAAGTTCTGCTCTCCCCTTTTCCCCTTTTATTAACCCGTCAGCTCCTCCCAAAATAACAACCCCTGTACATACTTCGAGCCCCTCATCACCGAACAACAATATCCCAAAATCAAATCAATCACAACAACATTGAAACCCTGTCACCCCAAGTCATTTCCGCCACCATACTTCATCAAAACTCCACACAGTCATCTCCTTCTCGCACACCTTCACCCACCACCCTTCACTTGAATTCAACCAATTATCAAAAATCGTTTGATACATTTTCTCCCTCAATAGCCTACCGAACTCACCCTTCCCTCAATCCATTCGAACTCCTTCTTCTCACTGTTTCACACCCGCTCAGCTCTTCCATCCTCACACCAAAAACTGAAGCTCGCCGCCCCTTCAAAGATCGCAACTCCGGACTATTTCACACGTACAACAGAAAAGGTGCGAACCACATACAATTTGTGCTAAGCTGAAGAGCACATCAGCTGGAGTTCGTATCTACTTGGATTTGGATTTAAGCAATTTTATTTGAATTACTATTGATTTTTGGAGGTCACGAATTGGGTTTTCAGACAAGAAAAATGACGGCGGTTTCTGTCGACTTTGGGAAAAATAGTTTAGGGTTATGAAGTGTTAGGGGGTGTATTTATAAGGGTGACAAATATCTAGATATTTCGTGTAAAGCCTTCCTGTAGTGTGTGGTTAAGAATAGCGCACATAGCGCCCATGCCTTCCTGTACATATAGAAGGAGGAGTCTTCATCACTAAGTAAGATTAAATAGGGTAGGTACCTATTTTGGTGGAAACAAAAGGTCCAGCGTGAGTTAATAGTGCAGTACACAAGTTATACAGCGTACCACATGATATAGGATATATATATTTTTCTTCCTTTAGGTCCTTTCAGTCTACGGGAAAGGTTGTACACCATTGGTTGCCTAGGAACTAAGTTATAGATTTTATTTTAAAATTAGCGTACCCTTTTTCGTGCAAATACAATCCACTAAGAACAGAAATAAAAGTACGATCATGACAAGCGATGTGTTGCGCTTCCAAAAATATAATAATATCGGTAGGTTGACTCATTTTGTGAAACCCCAAATGATCGATACAGGGTGTCAAATACTCCAAATAAAAAGTTGTTTATTTAATTAATTAAAAATTACAGTAAAATTCTAAAAATTAAATTATCACTATATCTCAAAAGAATCTTGTCTAAATTCAAACCCGATCTCTAGTTATATCGAATAAACTGTTACGGTCGATAAACGATTCTATAGCGACTATTTTAAAATTTGATTTGGACATATCTCAAAATCTACACGACGAAATCCTGATTTTTCTCTTCCACTAGAAAGATATACTCCACCAGCTCCATACGTTTCTTGTTTCACAGAAATTCGATTTAAAACGAACTCTGTACATTCAGTTGAAGTTCGAATCGCCAAACAGCGAACTACCGCGCCATTTCAAGCTCGATTTTAATTATAATATAATTATACGTTCTAACGTCGACGATTAAATAATATATTCGTTATTTAAATAATTAAATAAGTTTATTATTACACCGTCAAATATCCGGGTCATTACATTCTTCCCCACTTAAAATAATTTCGTCCTCGAAATTGCTAAGGTAGAGGACGACCCTATCTACTGGATAAATATTTATCGGTTTACCCTTTAACTTCAGTTTCAACTGAACCAATTAATATCGACTAAAATATTAATTTATTCCGACTAACTAAAATTTTCAAAAATTCTGAAAAGTTCTAACATTTTAAATTTTCGGAAAATTTCGCCATAACCTTCTTTGTACAGCCCTATCGGTGAAACTCCAACTCGCCTCTCTAGGCCTTCGCCAACCCAAAAGAAAATCAAAACGCCAAGCGGCTTGCCAAATTGGCTCATAAATTCCAACTTATATGAAATATAAACTTGTACCTTTTTGCTGACCATATCATTATACCATTCCCATTGGTTATCAACTTTGCATATACCATGCCATTCCAATCAAACTCCAATCAGTTTAATCTCATCTAAATCATTTGGTTATATCCAAGCCAAATTCCACTTCAAGTTCCATTCTTGATTTTCAAAATTTTAACTCACCAATTCCAATACCATTCCAGATTATTCACAAATCAAATCCAATTTTATTTAACTTAGTTCAAGTTAAATTTTAGTTTATTATTTACTTTTACCATCTCATTCTGGAATTTAAATCCCTGGGTTTATTTCAAATCAATTTGAAATCATAATACCAATTCAAAACATTTGAATTTCTAAACCACTTGTTTTCTCTAAACAACTCGAAAACAAAATCTTTGGTTGTAATCCGTCACTTAGCAACTCGAAAATGAACACTGATGATGTGGCCACACTCATCAGGGTTATTTCCCAGTTATAAAAGTGGGTTCCATACTATATCATTTTCAAAACCATTCTTAAACATTTCCCATTTTGAAACCATTTCAAAATATTCTTCCAATGTTTGTAAACACATTTAAAATCTCCCAGGATTTTAAAATTCTTATATATTATACTTATATGAATTCTACTTGGTCATTTATAACCATTTCACTTCTTATAACATCATTTGATTATAATAACAACCAACACAACCAATTATACTATGTCGATGTCAAAACATATCAAGTTGGTTCGTCGTATTCGAGTGTTTAGAAACCCCTATCAATATTGTGGTGCCCCACCATCGATCAGAATTCATAAGCCACTCAACCAATAAAGCTCCACAATATAAAACAAATTTTTATATATAATAACAAATACGTTCACTCGTATATATACACTCAAACTCAATCTAGGATATTACTAATCCCATCTCTACTGAGTTACGCCACAGAGCCAAGGTAATTCGCTTAACTTAAGCTCTGATACCAACTGTAATGACCCGAAAATCCGGTCCAATTTGAGCTGACTAAATAACACAAGTCCAACCCCAAATTGCACTGAAAATTCAAGAAATTAATTGAAAGAAGATAGAGGGTGAGGATAGATAAGATAGAACTAGTAGAATAGAAGAAGAAGAACATCATTATCAGAGTAACACGAAGCTCACAGCGGAACGAATAAAATATAACATAACTTTTGAAATACAAACAGTATATGTATACAATAGCATTGCAGAGTACAACACTTACAACAACAGCGGAAATAATAATAACTATAGAATCTTGAAGCCTCCTGCTCCAAGCTCTCCAAGTGTATCTGTAAAATCCTGACTACTTGACTGCCCGTACAAATTAGGCACCCAAGAGTTTAGGGAAACAAAACAAATAAACTCCGAGTCAGTCATGGACTGGTGTGAGTAAACTCAAATCATTTTAACAGGTATATGATATCTCATAAGACCACGCCGTGAATACGGAACGGGTTTTTCCCTTATGAGAATCCATCATCTTTGAAAAGCAGTATCACTGATATTATAATAATGTCTAAATACAATTAGATATCAATCTAGTAGAAACGCTTTCATCTCACGTTCTACATATACAGTATACAATCAAAACCGCGAGTGCGTATTGGATGATTGGATTTCCAACTATGACAAGGTATGGAACCACCTTCTGATCAGTGTACTCTAGGAACGATACACTGGAGTTCAACAAGAACATCTTGTAACTCAGCCACACATGACCGACCACTCATTTCGCTTGAGTGTATCGAATGTACATCACCAACGGTTGGGATCAGCAACCGTTTCCCGTATATATATGAGACAGCATTGATAGATTAAAAGAAGCAAATGAATATTCTCTAGATAGGTGATTATACACCCTACTTCGGTGCGACCGACTTAGCCATGCTGCCTGCCCGATTTTTGTCATTTACCGGATGTGAGGCTAGAAACTACGCTTATCTATCTTTCATTGATAGCACGATTACTTTGAATGCCACATTATCAGATCCGTTAATCATTAGGTGGATCTGCATAAATAGATTCTGGATATTATGCGAAGGGAATAAATCCGTTGGCCACCATATATATTTGTACAGTCCAACTCATTCGATCATTGGAAATATTCTGTCAGACATTCGTCCATATACGTTCGTTCTGGGATTGAACGAAACCGAAGGCACTATTCTGTAAACAGGACAGCCCTTGCTTAACACCGTCTTCAATTATCTTCATCGTATTTGATCACAACGCTTATGTCAATACGGAGTGGTTCTTTGGATAATAATCCAACCGGTCTCTCCATATTAACAACGTAAAATGGTCAAAACTTGATAGTCTGTGATTTAACTATCAAATGAAAACATGTCGGTGTACAAACAACGATCTTAATTCCAAATGGAATTATCGATCCAATCATGAATCATATATATATATATATATGTATCTATATATTCATATTTCCTTATTTTCTAAAATTAGAAAATATACGTTTTCAACATTGGAAAACATTTCCAATCCTCATTTACGCATCACTACCATTCCACAAATATTAGTCCCTAACTGTAAACTATTAAGAGAAAAATTCTCTAAGTATAAATCCCGAAGGCCGAAACCAACATCAGATCGATACTCAGAAAACTATTCAACTTACTAATCTCTAGTCAGTTTCTAATTTTTGTTTAACTTCACTTCTTAATTTCTATATTCGATTAACCCCTTTTGATAAACTACGTTTGATTAACTCCTTTTGATAAACTACGTTTGATTAACTCCTTTTGATAAACTACGTTTTCCGTTACAAACTATTTCCCTTTTATAATGTTTACTTACCGTTACAAATATTTCCTATTTACAACTTCTATTTACCGTTACAAATATTTCCTATTTACAACTTCTATTTACCGTTACAAATATTTCCTATTTACAACTTCTATTTACCATTACAAATATTTCCTATTTCAATTCTATTTATTTTCTAAATAAATATTTCCTTTTATAAAACTCTATTTGTTTTATAAATACTTCCTTTTATAAAACCGTGTTTGTTTTATAAATAATTTCCTTTTATAAAATCCTGTGATTTTATAAAATTCCTTTATTTCAATATACATTGAAATATTCCATTTCACAAATCAGGGTTTTCTTATGATATTTAAAATTTCGAATAACAAATGATTTATATCATTCTAACACACATAATCCAGAACAGATTATATAACACATCATATAATACAATATATGAAAACAGTAAAATAATTGTTGAGGAATCCAGTCGGATTCCTCCAACCTGTCTCCCTGCATCCACAGATGTTACACAGTATAATATATATCATATTTCATTTTGAAATGAAATATCCTGCTGTACAGAACCATATTTGATTAACAGTACATAGATTAACTATAACTACGTTTTCAATCAAATTTATTTAACAGTCCAGTTAAACAATCAATATACAGCAGTCAATAAATAAAGTACAATTTATATTAAAATATAAATTGAGGAGAGTTAGTGAGTTTTACTCACATTGGACGATCATCGTTAATAACGATAACTGTCACTTGATTCAGGTGGACAATTTATTTTGCTATAAATTGTAATAAGCTCCGATTCAATCCCCGTCAATTCCATGTAGTAGTGTCTGTTCCTACGATCCAATTTCCTAAGGCTCAATGCATTACTTCACCGCCCAAAACAATTTCACCCCTCCACGTAAAACAGTACGCTTTCTTCCATAAGGCATCTGCTCCAAAATACGTTTCCATGGACATTTCAAATCTTTGCTTTCTTTCTTATTCCATACTCAGGAAAACGCTCATCATCTTCTAGAACGAATGGAACTCGAGTTCCCCACCCCCTACTGTAATTCATATATTTTTAGTTCTCAGCCGGTTCCAAACTAGAATCACCACTCCTCATCATACATTCTGAAACAAACTGCTACTCCGTACATCATGCACACAGTTGCCTTCTTTTACACACCCAACTGCACTTCCAGAATTCCTTCTGTTTGAATTCGAGAAAGACCAACAAACCACTTTCTCTAAAACTCTCAAAACTATATCACGTTGAACACAAGTTCTGCTCTCCCCTTTTCCCCTTTTATTAACCCGTCAGCTCCTCCCAAAATAACAACCCCTGTACATACTTCGAGCCCCTCATCACCGAACAACATTATCCCAAAATCAAATCAATCACAACAACATTGAAACCCTGTCACCCCAAGTCATTTCCGCCACCATACTTCATCAAAACTCCACACAGTCATCTCCTTCTCGCACACCTTCACCCACCACCCTTCACTTGAATTCAACCAATTATCAAAAATTGTTTGATACATTTTCTCCCTCAACAGCCTACCGAACTCACCCTTCCCTCAATCCATTCGAACTCCTTCTTCTCATTGTTTCACACCCGCTCAGCTCTTCCATCCTCACACCAAAAACTGAAGCTCGCCGCCCCTTCAAAGATCGCAACTCCGGACTATTTCACGCATACAACAGAAAAGGTGCGAACCACATACAATTTGTGCTAAGCTGAAGAGCACATCAGCTGGAGTTTGTATCTACTTGGATTTGGATTTAAGCAATTTTATTTGAATTACTATTGATTTTTGGAGGTCACGAATTGGGTTTTCAGACAAGAAAAATGACGGCGGTTTCTGTCGACTTTGGGAAAAATAGTTTAGGGTTATGAAGTGTTAGGGGGTGTATTTATAAGGGTGACAAATATCTAGATATTTCGTGTAAAGTCGTCCTATAGTGTGTGGTTAAGAATAGCGCACATAGCGCCCATGACTTCCTGTACATATAGAAGGAGGAGTCTTCATCACTAAGTAAGATTAAATAGGGTAGGTACCTATTTTGGTGGAAACAAAAGGTCCAGCGTGAGTTAATAGTGTAGTACACAAGTTATACAGTGTACCACATGATATAGGATATATATATTTTTCTTCCTTTAGGTCCTTTCAGTCTACGGGAAAGGTTGTACACCATTGGTTGCCTAGGAACTAAGTTATAGCTTTTATTTTAAAATTAGCGTACCCTTTTTCGTGCAAATACAAGCCACTAAGAACAGAAATAAAAGTACGATCATGACAAGCGATGTGTTGCGCTTCCAAAAATATAATAATATCGGTAGGTTGACTCATTTTGTGAAACCCCAAATGATCGATACAGGGTGTCAAATACTCCAAATAAAAAGTTGTTTATTTAATTAATTAAAAATTACAGTAAAATTCTAAAAATTAAATTATCACTATATCTCAAAAGAATCTTGTCTAAATTCAAACCCGATCTCTAGTTATATCGAATAAACCGTTACGGTCGATAAACGATTCTATAGCGACTATTTTAAAATTTGATTTGGACATATCTCAAAATCTACACGACGAAATCCTGATTTTTCTCTTCCACTAAAAAGATATACTCCATCAGCTCCATACGTTTCTTGTTTCACAGAAATCCGATTTAAAACAAACTCTGTACATTCAGTTGAAGTTCGAATCGCCAAACATCGAACTGCCGCGCCATTTCAAGCTCGATTTTAATTATAATATAATTATACGTTCTAACGTCGACGATTAAATAATATATTCGTTATTTAAATAATTAAATAAGTTAATTATTACTACGTCAAATATCCGGGTCATTACAAAAGCGTCCGCTCCATCTTGTTCCAGTACATGTGATATTTTTGATGATTCTTTTGGTGCTTTTGGTCCATTTGATTTTTCATGTACTTCAGAGAGGTATATTATTTTGCATTTAGCTTAAACGTTATAATAGTTGATTAAAAGTACTACTTTGAGAAATTTGCTAGTATAAGAAATTTTTTGTATAACAAAGACTTGTCGATGTATAAAAAATACGATGAAGTCATGGATAAATACAGAAGAAATCATACATCTACCCAACGAGCGAGACGTTCGAGTCAAACAATTGAAGAGCAACAACGTAGAAAAGCACTTGATGTTGCACGACATAAAGAATTTAGAGCTGCTCGTAAAAACTCAAACATGATTAATAGTTCATCTCCCATTTCAAAAGTTAACAATGCTCAGAAATTTAGAAGCTCATGTCAAAATATTCAATGGAAAAATTGTCAAGCTTGCTCTCGATTTTTTCCAGATCTAACCATTTCACCAACTTCTTGTTCTGATTGTGGCACGGATAAACCACAACATGGTCTTCCTTATTTGTCCAGTTCTGAAAATTTGATGGAATCCGGATCCGTTCCGCCTGTATTATCTTCTCTAACAAGTTTGGAACAAATATTAATTGCATGTATTCATCCTGTTTTGTCAGTTTATCGTTTTAAAGGACAACAATATAAATATAGTGGAAATATTATTAATTTCCCTTAAGATATCAATGCAATCGCATGTTCTCTCCCTTTCGGGTTGGAAAATTTATCCGCAATATTAATTGTCAACAGAACTGGAACACACGAAAGTAAGGAATTTCGAGTAAGACGTGAGCATGTAAGACAAGCACTACTCTGGCTTAAAACACATAATATTTATTACTCTGATGTGCAAATTAATGAAATATCTCTTAATGAGCTACCATTCGATGGAGTGCCCTCTACCCTTCCTTATATTCCAGATAATTCCCAGACAATTTCAACACAATATTCTGATGATGAAGCACGAGGACCACCGGAGTTTGAAAATGAAGTTACATGCATTGATGAATTTGAGATATCAGGCACTGTCACATCTTCGGTACAACCAAATCAGCAAGCCCACATTTTATCTCTTTTAGACAATCAAGAAAAGCATGGAACAGTTGTTCAAATGACGATCTCATCAAATGCTATTGATGAGTTTAATACTCCTGGGTATATCTCCATGGCATTTCCATCATTGTTTCCATTAGGAAGTGCTGATTTGAGACAAGCTCGACCAAGAAAAATTAGGCCTTTACAATATTTTCAATATCTTATGAAATATCATGATCAGAAATTTGCAAAAGATCCAAGATTTCGATACTTTGCTTATAACTCAATTAGTAGATGGCGTGCCCTTGATATTGGTAATATTTACGTACAGAAAATCCAAAGGATAGAGACCTGTTAATTCAAGACATCTGTGAAATGTTAAAATCAGGAGATAAACAGTTGTCTCCGCGTATTTCTTACTTCGCAAAAGGCATCCGTGGAAGCCGTTCTTATTGGTCAGCAAGGTTAAAAGAGTTAACCGCAATGGTAAAACAATTAGGAGCTCCAACAATATTTTTCACTTTAAGTTCAGCGGATTTGCAATGGCCAGAACTTTATAAACTTCTCGACCCGACAAATGAATTGGAAAATTCGAATCTCTATGAGAAAAGAAAAAGAAAGGCTCAGTTACTAAATGAAAATCCACTTATCGCTGCATGGTTTTTTCAAACAAGGGTTCATATGTTCATAAAAGATTTCTTAACACCAGAGTTTTCAGTGATTGACTTTTGGTACAGATTTGAATGGAAAAATCGCGGAAGTGGACATATTCATGGCTTTCTCTGGTTCAAGGATGCACCGAACTTATCATATGTCAGTGAAAATTTATCAGAGAGTTCTATAATATTTGAATATTTTGACCGTCTTGTTCGTACAATAAATCCTAATATGGGTGAATCGTTAAATGCACAAGAACATCCTTGCGCATGGGTTATTCCGACTGATGCAAATTTAGATGCTGACGACGATGATTATGCAAATTTGAAAATTTGGGTTATGCGTCATTCTAGGTGTGGAAATTATTGTTTGCGATTGCACAAGACAACCAAGCAAATGACATGTCGGTTTAAATATCCATTTGATGTCATTCCACAATCTAAAATTGTAGAAGATCCTCCAAATAGTAAAATCTTTCTTTTTATCTCAAAACGTAATGACCCTTTGGTATGCTCTCATAATAGGAAAGTACTTCAGGTTTGGCGTGCTAATATTGATTGGTCTCCGGTGTTATCCGTTCATGTCGTGGTAAATTATATTGGAAAATATGCAGCTAAATCTGAACCATTATCAAAGATGTTTATAGATACATTCAGATCAATAGTAGAAAATGTTCATAAACCATGCAAAACATCTACCTCCGCAATAAAGAAACTTCTTCTTAAGACTGTATCTGAAAGAAACATTTATGCATAGGAAGTGTGTCATCTTCTAATGTCATATCCTTTAGTACGTTCATCCAGAACAATAGTGCATCTTACTGTAAGCGAGAAAAGCATGTTGTCAACGGTGATCAAACGTCGAAATACTACAGCGGACGAAGATATGGTAGAATCTGATCCAAATTTTAATATGAGATATATGGATCGACCACCCGAGCATGAAAATCTTTCACTGTTTGATATGGCAAAAAACTTCCGCTTTTATAATAAAGGTTGGCATAAACTACGAATAGAGGCTGTGGTACGAATAATACCAGAACTAAAGAGCAATATTCCACCATTTAGTGAAAATTGGGAGTTTTTTTGCGAACAACAGGTAATACAAATTTAATTTAATTTTCTTACTATTGTCGATTGCATTAAAATTTCAGAAGATTGTTTTTGTAAATACAACAGTTTTTCATTTTCAAAGTTACTTTAACTATATAGCCTTTAATACCTTGATTGTTGAAATAGTACATTTTTCTATAATAATTGTTATAACTTTTGGATTTCGTACAACTAATCAAACTTATTAATATAGGTGTTGCTACACCATCATTATCGAAATCTAAATGAAGCAAAAGGAAACTTTGATACTTGGTCTGATAGATATATTGATCTGGGTTTGATTCAATCTCAGTCACTTCCAGATGTCGTAGAAGATGAATTTGAAATCAATAACGATGTAAACGACATTGAAGAAAATGAACAAGAGGAATGGATGATGGCGGCAGCAATGGGACCGTCATTTGTTCCAGAAGAGGAGGTGGAAATAGGTTTACGCGATTTCGATACCTCATATAATTGGAATGAATCACTTCACCAATATCCTAATATAGAAACCGAACGTAATTTTATACATACCAATTTACATTCTGTTCTTGATTCTACAAATGACCGCATAAATGGTTCCATTCTCGTTCCTTTAGAAAGGTTGTCTGAAAATCAACGAACTGCACATGATATGATATGTAAATCCATAATAGCTGGAAAATCAATTCGAATGATTATATGCGGTGGATCTGGTACAGGGAAATCAACTCTTATAAATGCTATTGTTCATACGATTGTTACTCATTTTGGAAATAGTAAAGCGGTTCGTATAATGGCTCCGACTGGAGTTGCTGCATTCAACATTGGTGGTAGCACTATACATCATGAACTTTCAATCTCTACAGAAAGGATGTCTTCCTATAAAGAAATTTCAGGGGGCAATGTCGTCGCATGCAAGATGATTTTGAAGATACCAAGTTGATTATAATTGATGAATATAGCATGCTCGGTAGAACAATGGTTGCAAATATTGATTTACGATGTCGTGATATTTTTTCAGATAATGACATTCGGCGGTGTATCAATTGTGTTAGTCGGTGATATGAGACAACTACCTCCTGTGTGTGATAGTCCGTTATACATGAAAGGTGGGAATCTGATGCAACAACGTGGCGAGCTTGCTTATATGAGCTTCAATAAGTGTTTAAGGCTATCTTATATATTTCGTCAAGCCGGAGATGATCAAGCGCGTTTTCGAGAGGCTTTAGAAAGATTGAGCAGAGGTGCTTCTATTATAGACGATTGGGAACTTTTCAAAACTAGAGATTGGCTTACATTATCTGAAGATGTCAAGGAAAATTTTAGAAATGCTCTTTATCTTTTTCCAACAAGAATGACAGCTAATGAACATAACAAAAATCATTTGATTCAACTTAGAAAACCCATTGCTCGCATTCCTTCTTTAAACAATTGTGAAACAACGTCTACTGCTTCTACGGATGATGCAAAGGGTTTAGAAAAATGTATGTATCTCTCTGTAGGTGCTCGAGTGGTGCTGTGATCTAATCTTTCAGTTCAAAATGGGTTGGTTAATGGTGCTATGGGTACTATTGTGGATATCGTGTATTCTCGATCAACAAGCTCTCCCAATGATCTACCACTTGCAGTGATGGTCAATTTTGATAAATATCATGGTATTGAGTTTCGACATGGAACAAACATCATTCCAATTACTCCTCAAACTGTAAATTGGAAAACTTCTTCTGGTACAACATGCACGCGAACTCAATTACCTTTAGGTTTGTGTTGGGCGATAACGATACATAAAAGTCAAGGACTAACACTTGATCAAACTATCATTGACATAGGTGACAAAGAAAGTCTTGGTTTAACGTTTGTTGCATTATCAAGAACTAGAAAATTAGAGGATCTTGCTTTCAATCCTATGTTCACATTTGAAAGGCTTGCACATATTGGAAAATCTAAAGGTCTACCGTCTAGATTAATGGAGGAAGAATGGTTGTATGCCATGTCTTTTTGATAAAAGGTAAGTAAAATTAATGCTTAATATGTTTTTCTTTTCGATAAAAAGGAAGATATTTTAATAGTCTAGTCACGATATATAACAGAAACCAATGAATTATAACACTTACATGTAGAAGTACATGTAGAAGTTATGTGCATGTTTCCTGGAATTGATTTTTCATGAACATGAACAGAATTAGTTTTTCATTCTTATATGCTTGTTTCCAGGAATCGAGCCTTATGATACTCGGTTGCACTTTGACACACCTCCAGTTCTTGATGATGAATATGAAAGTTGGTTGAATCCAAGAATAGTTTCGGTATATTCATACTTGAATCTTTTGGGACTAATTTGGATAACCCTAACATATCTAAAAAATATAATTCAAATTGCTGGTTAAAATACACGTTTTAGTGGTTTATATTGTCTAAACATATTGACTGCTATAAGTTTTGGAATGATCTCATTTTCATGGATACGATGTGCATAGCGTAGATTGAATACCCAAAGTTCATTTGATTTCAAGTTGTGTAATTATAGCAACTGTAGGATGTAAAATGTTGTGTAGTGAAAGAGTGGATAAATACCCATATACACACACAAAATTCACTTATTGAACTCTTATCAAGTAGGCGAGAAATGTAAGGGAATTATATCATTGGTCTTTTGTTAATATGATAAATTCAAGGTTTTAAAATAAGCAGTATTGAAGAATGAACTTCAGAGCAGTTCTCAGTACAACCAGGAAGCCATTTATTTATTGCTGACCATTTCCTAATTTCGAATGAGCTTGTTATCAGAATACAAATAGTTGTACTAGCAATCTTCAAATTGGAAGCAATTTTTTTCTCCACTGCATCTATTACGAAAAACTGAAAGATAAGACATTTGACAAACATGTTTGCATCAGTACGAAACTAAATTTATGATGCAAAGGTTAAAACTGAATCTCGTTAAAACAAAAAGTATATATAGGATTTGAATAAACCTCGCTACTGTATACAAGAATAATTAATATTGAACTAAAAAAATATTCATAGGTATAACAAAAAAAAAATCAACAAATACTGTAAATAACATCATGAATCATTGCAGTCTTAAACAAATAATATGCATTATAGGAGTGAAAACTGAAGTTATGACCATATAACAAAATGTATTGATTAGGTAGCATATATCTTCTTAATTTACAGGGAGCCAAGTTCGAAAAGGCATGTAGAATTTCTGGAGAAACAGGGTATTGCAGGTGTTAATTACCATAGTCTGCTGTTCTCCAAGAATGCAACTGTTCCATATGTACCTGACGGTACTGAGCAGCTGAGGTCAGTTTGTTTTTGTATTGCATCTGTTTGATTCATGTGTTGATTAGATTGCAAAATTTGGTGTCCAGTTTCTTAAGATATCTAATAGTAGTCAAAAAGTTTCTCTCTCTTATACGTGAACCTGTCTGCAATGTCTGAATATTGTAAGCAGCTCGATCTTTTTATCAGCTTCTATTGTTTGCAGTGAAAGTGTAGGAAGAAAATAAATCAACTTAATTTATTTAGGAAATAAAAGCAATAAACTTGGAAATTTATATGACTTTGCCTTCTTTTGGCAGTATCATGCTCTTCATATTTAACTTTCTTCACCTGTCTGTCATCTGCAGCAAGGCAACTAATGTAATACATACAAATTATAATGCTGGATCGTCGACCGAATTAGCTGTTGATGGGTATGCACAAATCAACTTTTCTTCTTTCTCTATGTACACATACAATGCTTTATGTCATCACTTAAAATAATCGCATCATCAGTTCCAAATTTGCAGTAAAACCAAAAGAGTTCATCTCAAAAGAATATAGACCGAAACAAGATGAAAACAACAGCCCTAAATGCATTTGAGATAAAATCAGACGCCTCTCAGAAACTTTGGCTGACAAGGTATACAAAATATTGATCATTTATTTAGAGGGGTGTGTGTGTGTGTGTGTATGCAAAATATCAGTTTACACTATACTTTTGGGTTCAAATTGCTGTAGATTAAACTTTGCTCGCTATGAATTCAAATTTGTTCATTAAGCTGCAGAATTGCTTAAATGAAACTTGGGAGTATTCACTGATTTAAAGTATCTTGCCATCTGAATCTGATTTAATGTTAAGCTTGATTATGGCTAAGAGTTATACCACAAGTGATCAATCAGCTTTTGAATTTGATTATCAACACCTTCTATTCCAACAAGTAGATCTTTCTTCGTGAGCTCATCAGCAATTCATCTGATGTGAGTGCTTTTTCCGGCTACATCGTTGTTCATTTCTTTCATTGAATTTCTTTGCTAAAGCCATTATTATTTTGTTGGTTGCACCTATTTAAACACGTGCATTCGTAATTGTAGTTTTCTTGGATCATGCGATTTTATGTTGATGTTGCCAACGTACAGACAGTTTAACATTCTCTATTTTAAGTTATTAATTTGATCTGGAATGGAAATTCAGAAAACAAACCTATAGTGAAAAAATGTGTTTGGATTCAAGGGTTATGTTAGGCTCTATATGGAACGAAGACATGATATAAATTTAATATTTTATCAAAATAAAGGCAATTTTATTTTGTTAAAACTATGTATGTATGAATCTTTTTCCTATTGATGATAGCTTAGTTTTTGTTATTTGAAAGTAGGTAGGCATGTCTGAATCTTGATTTTCATTCCAACATGAATGTTTGTATCTAAAGTTATTCTTGTCAGGTTCTATGATGTCCAAGTTGTAGGTAAAGTATACAAATGAATTTACCACTAATATCACCATGATTCTGTGAAATAGGTCCTGGACAAAATCAGATTTGAGAACCTTATAGACAAGAGCCTCACAAACGACTGTGATGGAAACTGTGCCTTGAGACTCGGTATAGCACTGGTAAGTGCATTCTCACCTAATTTATATTTGTATATGGAATTACAAATTTTAGATGGCACAGGGTGTTATGCGCTGATTTAGGATACAAACATAAATAATTGCAAACCAAAATATTATTGACAATGTTTTTGTGACTTACCTTTATTTTGGTTATTAACAGTATAGTACATATTTTATGTATAGGAGCTTGGGAATCAGTATCAATTTATGTTGTTCTTCAAGACTATAAACGGTGTGATCATGAAATTTTCTAGCGTATATCAATAACGTCTAAGTGAAGAAAGCTCATGAAATTTTTTGTTTTAGACGTACATTGTAAAGGAAAAACATCAAGTTCTAAAGAATAACCGCACCATGCATTGATATAAACTACAATTGGAAGGAAAACATAAGTTATAAAGTGTGTTTACAGCCTTAAGGCCCTTAACCTCATCTGAAATGGAATGCAAAAGCAGGAGTAGACTGTAGACTCCATCTATAAATATATACGTCATAAAAAAAACAATGTCTTATACCATATATTCATACGCAAAATAAAAAATTTCTTCGTTTTGTTACACAGTGAAGACAAATAGCAGCTTGCGCGAAGCAGCCATAGCCAGGATAACCCATGGGACAAAGGTGGTTGCAGAAGGAGGCTTTGAAAAAATATTTCATCAAATTTTTGGTAAAATTGAAGGAGAAAAACTTAAAAAGTCATTTGCATGTTATATTTCTACATCATCTAGTCCTGTTATCAGAACTCTCTACGTATCTACGTGTAGATTAGCATTTTGTAGCGACAATCTTCTTTGCCGCCATTCTGCACAGGGCAAACAGGAACAAGCTTATTACAAGGTTAACTTTTGTTAGTCCCTTTTATTGAATGATTCATGTTTGGTTAATAAAAATAATTTAACATTTTCGAATCCATGATTTAACTTCTAGGTGTCAATTTAATGCTTAAGATGAACTGGTCGACAACCAATTTAGTGTGAAACATAAGATTGCTAGAAGAAGGTTGCTTGAAGTTGTCAGGTTTAGCAATAGATATCCATTTGGAAAATCAGACATTGTCAAACTTGTCATATAAATTATACAGCAACATCTGACTTTGTGGTTTAGCACCAGTTATCACTGTTATATGTTAAACGTAATAATCATTACAATAATGGATGTAAAGTGGAATCTGAATGGTCTTGTCTTATTACTTAACTACTTACGAAATATGATCAAGAGCATTTAACCAACATATTTTATTCTGAAACATCATCTTCTGTTAAATACTATCCAGGTTATAGTACAACTTGATCAACTAAGAACAGTGAGCCCTTCAGCAAACACGACCAATGCATCGGAGAAATACATTCAGATCGTCAAAGCATACTCGCATGAATTTTGGTTCATGGGTTTTGTATGTTATGATAAAGCACTGAAAACTCTGATGGACCTTTCACAGCATCACCATGCCTGAACATATTAAAATAGATCAAATTATTCGTGATTTATCATATATTTATGAAGCAACTTTGAACACTCCTCTAGAATCAGTGTTGTAGACCAGTATCAGACGTCCATCTTTCAGTTTTCCTCCATCTATGCCTGATACATTCATGAAAATTGCTGAGAAGAAATAACGAGTTCAGGCACCAATTTTGACCGTCCGTAAATAATTTTCATTTCTTGATATGTTGTATATGATAATCCTTGAGTTCGCTTTGCTATTATGAATTCGTACGACTTCACATATGAAGGTTAATTGTAGGGAGTTATTGAATTCAATTGTGCGAGACGTTATGATATGTATGAACCTGAATTTGGATTGGGAAGTTCAAACAGAAAATTTCATGAGCTATTGTTTTTAGATTCAACGGTCTTTTCTTGCTTTGTTTAAAATTAAATTTAACAAGAAAAAAAAAAAGGTACGTCCAGGTCAGTAACCTCTTTTTAGGTATACCGGGTCAGCTCCTATTTTCAATTAAGAATTCAATTAAGTATATACTGATATTCCTCCCCTTGAATACCAGGTCTTAAATACCAGTTCTTCATATTTTTAGTAAATATATTTGCTAGCGTCTCATATATCTTATCTATAAATACACAGCCTTTTCTATTTCTCATCAACCGCAGAGAACTACCCTCCTTCCTTTTAGTCTTCTAACTAGTTTGCAAATACTTCTAAATTTAGGTAACCTGTTTACATTACTTTTCTATTTCATTTTTTGAAAAATCGATATCATAGTACTTGAACATCCTTTTATTTTAAATTATAATTTACCATTAATTTAATGCTAACAGTTTGTTCACATTAGAACTTTCATATTCATAGTACTTGTTTGCTCTTTTTTCCCCTCCTATCTACTAAAATAGTCAATAAAAGTGTGGCTATGTATATTATAGAAAAATGACAAAGTGGTATTAGAGCCACCCATAATTGATTAATTGAGAATTTTTTTTATTTCGAAACCTGAATGAACAAATGAAACTAGGATTTACACATTTAAAATCTTACATTTATTTATCTTATGTTTCATTTTTTGGTCGGAATTGTACACATAACCACTGAAACTCATAGTTTGGCTTAGCAATTAAAAAAGAAAAAGAAAAACTGTTTTTTTTTAATATATATTGGATGCTGGATGCGTTGACTGTTGTAGTCTCGTGTATAACCCATCCAATATTGAAGTTTCCGGCACATTAATAAAATTTTCAGATTTGTTTCTGATCATAATTTGGTCATATACGTTTAAGAATGTATTCATAAGCCAACATTTTATTCGATGCTGGTTACAGTTATTTTTGTCCTAATGAATTATGAATGAGTATTAGTAAGCGTTTCAGGTCAGGGGTATTGGATTACAAAATTGAATTAGTCAATCCTTATTTACAGGGATAAGATAGTTTGAAGAGTATTACTTCCCTATATTTTCTCAATAAATGCGGCTATATAAACTCACTCAAATAAATGAAAACTCACCTACTTTTTTTTCAATATTTTCCTCAATCAAAAATCATCGTTCTACTGACTTTAAAAGGTACTTTTTTATTTGTTTGTTCATTCTTGAGACTCCCTTCTGCTTTCAAATGCTCCTTTTGTTTCTTTTTGTTTTACTTTGAAACTATTTGTGTATTTCAATTTTTTTTTAGAATCAAAAGTACTTTTTTTAACATTCAAAAGTATACATATACATTTGTTATGTCAAAGAAGACTATGTACAATTATCCAAACATGTCTATGCATGTACTCACACATATCTTCATAAAACAGAAGTTAAGTCAGTAGAAAAGTTCGTGTATTGCACTTTTTTTTATAAACAATTTTTTTTTTTTACATTCAAGTATACATATACGCATGTCCATGCTATCATTGTTTTACATGGCCTTGAAAGAAAGTTTCGGATTTTGTTCTTATTGAATCTTATACAATTTCGCACCACCTCCATCATATGTACACATGTTATCAATTACTGGGAGTTAAAAGTTCACTGTTTACATAGAAGGGTAATTCTGCTACTAGAAAAACATGAATGATAAAAAACTATTTTTTTGGTAAATATTGCAAAATAGAAAGAAATGGATTAAGTTCATATATTTGCTTACCTTAAAGTCACACACACAACAAAATTGGTAACAACTATGTACGTATATGTTTACTTACACTTTATTTAACTTGCCTTTAAAGCTTGACAAAAAAATCTTGTTATTCAGATGGATTCGACTAGAAATGTTATTCCTCTTGCATTGCTTAATCCACATCAGCGTAAATTGGATGATCAAAGTGCGACTAACAAACAAAGGGAATTTGCGATCTTATAAAAATAGTAAAGGAGAGGGATGTGTCTTTAGTATAATATTCACAGATGAACATGTAAGTTTTTATATTTGAATAATATTATTTTTTTCATTTTTTCAACAATTAATTTATTATTATAATGTTTATGTTCTTCAAATTAACATGGTACCCAAATTCAAGCTACCATGTTTAACAAAGCTGCAGACAAAAATTATCCCATATTTGAGTATGGAAAAATTTACTATATCTCAAAGGCAAGTGTTAGGCCCGCGAAAAAAGAATTTAGCACCGTAAAGAATGATTATGAGTTGAATATAAGTGAATTTTCATTGGTTGAAAAAGTGGACGATGTGTGCTTCCGTATACCTGACACTGTTTACAATTTTGTAAACATTGACCAACTTCAAAAATATGTTGCAGAAAAAGAAGTAGCAGGTAATGCATTTACATTATAATTTTGTTTTTAAATCATCGTCTGATTTATTAATAGATTTTTTTTATTTAGATGTGATCGGTCTTGTTAAAAACGTCTCAGCAATCAAATATGTTAAAAGAAAATCCAACACTCAGACCATTCCAGAACGTGATTTAACTATTGCAGATGATTCGTAAGTAAATATAGTAAATAAATTTATTTCTCTAATGTACACATTTTGATGTGGATTTAAATTACAGAACCAAGACACTTAATGTTGCGTTATGGGGAGAACTTGCTAGTGGAGTAGGATCCGAACTAATGGAAATGGTTGATAAAGCTCCTATAATAACCATTAAATGTGTTAAAGTTGGAGATTTTCAAGGTAAAAAAACTTTTTTTTCTTTAGTTTATTTTAGCTTGTAACCATCTTTTAAAATTTCGTACTACTCCTTCAGGTTTGTCTTTGTCCACACTGACTAGTAGCATTATAGCTATAAATCCAAACATACCAGAAGTTAAAAAGCTTAGAATTTGGTATGATACCGAAGGCAGAAATGCACAAATAAAATCTACTACTTATGACAGAGTGACGTTTTCCTATATAACAAACAATCCGAGTTTGGGTCTTGACAAAGTTAGTACTACTAATCATTTCAATTTATATCATATGTACTGGATAATATCATTTAATTAAGTTATTTTTTTTAAATGCATAGACTGTTTTCTTCAGTGTGTTTGGATACATAACTTATATTAAGACTGAACCACTGTGGTATGAAGCATGCAAAAGTTGCAATAAAAAAGTTATTAAAGCTACAATATCAGGTTATTGGTGTGAATTATGCCAAAAGAATGAAGATGCATGTAATCTGAGGTAAAAATAATAATTAAAGCTACAAATTTTTGTTTAACGTTACTATTTATAATTATATATTTATACAATGCAGATATATTATGGGAATGAAGATTTCTGACACAAACGATGAGGCTTGGATTACTGCTTTTAACGAACAAGCAAAAGAAATTATAGGTTGTAGTGCAGATGATCTTTACAAAATTAAGAAGGATGAAACTGAAGATATATTTCAACAAAGGCTAAAGGAATTGCTATGGATACCCTGCATTTTTCGAGTTGCTGTTACTCAAGCTGAATATATGAATGAAAAAAGACAAAAGATTGTTGTTATGTTGCAATCAGTCGTCGATTATTCAGCTGAATCAAGCTTGTTGTTGGAAGAAATATCTAAAATGAAGGAGTCCAACATTTAGTTTTATCTTCAGAATTTTTATTTCAGCAGTTTCAGTTTTTAAAATAATAATGGTACTTTTATTTTAAGTGATTTATTTAAATAAATTAGTTTACTAGTTTGGGATTTATTTATTACATCCTACTCTTGTGTTTTCTTTTTTTATTTCAATTACGTATTCACTGGTATAATGTTATGTTCTGTGCTTATATTTGTTTCGTTTCTCTTTTTAATTCATGATTTCATTAACGGTTTATAGTTGCAGAATAACTAAACATTAACATTATATTGATCTTACTTGATATATAATAAAAATGCATGTACGTTTTTGTGACTAATTCGAATCAATACATTGATACTATATTATTATCTCGAGTTGGTTTACATGTAAAATTCAGTTTAATTGAATTTATACTTTATTAGTTACTTTCATTTCCTCTTAAATTACCCTATAATTTTTAAAATAAAAACTAATTTGAAAAATGTTTTAATAAATAATTTTTATTTCATATTGAACGCTAACGGTCGGTTTTTCCCACCGTTGTACGGTAATACTAGTATATTACAAAACCACAAATACTCCAACAAGCCTTGGTCTTGTACAACATTTCTTTCTCTTTTGAGTTCATTTGTATCTAGGTTGACCATGTTTGTTTGCTCGTTTATTTATTTTCTGCATGAAGTCAGAAAACAAAAAAAGCAGATGATTTGCGTTCATACGGGCATGCCAGAACGGCAGAAGAACCAAACGCAGGTAATACGAAAGTTCTGCGGAGTCACCGCGGTGGCACTAGCGAACACAGATCCAGCTCAAATTCTAAATTGGCGAACGTGACGCAGATTGAAATTACAATCCTACCCACCCACCCAACTTTTCTTATATTTACTTTCCTTCCAAACAGGAAACACATAACTGGTTCTATTAAATTCATTGTGATCCTTCTGCATCTTCGTAACAACACAAAAGATCCATTAGGTTTTCCAGATCTCAAAGCTCAGATTCTCCGCCATGAATCCCGAATAGTAAGCTTTTGTTTTCAGATCCGTTTACTTCTTCTGTGTTTGATTGGATTATCCGCGGTTGTGAGAATGATCGAATTCTCTGAATTTTATTTTTATCTTGTTACCGAATTGTATGTCTGTCGATGCCTGATCGTTTTTGGTTGCCATGTGTTGCCTGGTTCAATTATAGGTATACGAACGTATTTTGAATCTAAATCTGCTGATTTTAGTAGGATAACATTTGTTGGTTTTTTTCAAAAAAATCTATAAGTAGCATTTTATGTCTCTAAACTTTCTTCACGTGCCGTGTTGGTAAGTGATGAAATATTTGGTAGCATAATTCTCAATGCTGCCGCAGAGGGTTCTGTGCAAAAAATGTTTGGCCGGTTTATTGTTGACTCAACATGTATAACAATTATCCAAATTTATAGTTACTATTTTGGTACTGCAAAGGCCATATGAACAGCTTTAGGATATGTAATACTGGTGAAATCCATAGCCACAACTGTAGTTTGTCTGGCCAAACTGTACCTTTTTACAACATTTGGTATGACTTCTGTAACTTAACCCATAACAAATATAGGAGTTGAATTATTAGAATATATGTTCAACAACATTGTCTTGTATCTGAACATCAAGAGATGAAACTAGCAGCATGCTAGAGATAAAATGAAAGTTTGCATTTTTTAGGAGCAATATGAACATAATAATTCAGTAGTCCAAATACAATTGAAGGTCATTTATAGTTTGCGAAGTATCATCAAGTTTAAACCTTGGCACATTACATGGATGGCCATCTTAGTAAACTAAATGGTTCCTGCGGTACTAGTAACGTACTGTTATGTGATCGTTAGAATTTATATCTTTTGACCGAGGTTTCGGATCTTGGACATCTTGGCTAGGAGTTTATTTTGGAAGCTTTGTGAAACGAGATATGAATTCTTGTTTCAAGATTGTTCGACATCAATACTGTTTTGAGATCTCAGATTAGTTTCTACCCATGTCTCATTTTGTATTATAGAGTTCCGCTGCACCCGTTTCCATTACACCTCTTTATTTTCAATCAACAAGGTTGAAAATCAAACGGAACATTTGCAGTATGCTCTTACATAGCTCAAGACCTTATCATCAAATTTTGACTTAATTTAAATAATCCTTAATTAGTATTTCAGTTCAACTATTAAAATGATTATTTTAGCATTTGATATTCGACTCAATATTTTGAACCTGACATGAGTTTCGAAATGATCTGATTTTTTGTGGGCACAATGTTCGTAGTGTAGATTGAACATCCCAAAATTTTATTTAATGAGGTACTATAGCACCGATAAACGTAGGGGTGTAGAACGAGGTTAGTCAAAGAGAGGTGTAGCAATACTACATGCATATACACAAACATACACACATACATCCACACTCATATGTACTTTCTTTGCATATAACGTAAATTGAACATTGGATCTAAACGTATAATTAATTTTTTTAAGGCAATTTTGATTTACACCCCCCCCCCCCCCCCACAAAGAAAAAAAGTTGTCCAAATAATATTTTTGTTTTTTTTGAAAAAAATATATAGTTTGGTATGGTTTATGCTAAAATCAGCATGCTGCTCATTTGTTTACCTGCGTAGTCCCGATACCCTTTTTTCCTCTTATAATTATGTTTCTTGTTGTTTTCTAATGATTGTGTATGATGGCGGTTTTGTAAATGAATCTCGCTTCTTTGTTTATCGTTTGATAGCAGATCAATCTATGGACAAAAAGACTATTGTTTTTAGTGAGTGGTATGATCTTTAGTTAATATCATAAATCTTAATATTGTTAGAATTTGGATTTTGACTTGTAAGTCCAACCCGTGTAATTTTTTTTTTGAACTGCTGGTTGGATTTATAAATCATCCCTGAGATGATTTATAAATCCAACCTTTAATTCAATAAATTTAGACGAATTGGGTTTATAAATCAGAACCCAAATTCTAACAATATTTACAAACACCAAAGTACATGTGTGTCTGACACACACACCCACCCCCCCCCCCTCTCTTATATTGCATGTAAAATTCCCCCCGAATTCCAGCCACATTCCGATTTTAATATTCATTATTTCTCTCTTTCCACTTAAATAATATAGTGTAGTGGAAAGTGAGAAAAACATAAATATTAAAATCGGAATGTGTGGTTGGAACTCGGGGAAATTTCACGTGCAATATAAGAGTTGTAGCGGAACATTGCCTCTCTCTCTATACACACACACACACACACACGAGGGGAGTTATATGGCATCCCTATTTCGTGGCACCCATTATGCATCCCAATACTAGTCACATATTTATAATTAAATAAGTTAGTGTAGGATCAGTGTGAGGAGAGAGAAACAAGATTGCGTGATGAAAATCAGGGGGCTACATGGGTGCCGCACTATTTGGAGTGCTCTTGATCCTATCTCATCTATACATACATGTATACACACACACACACACTCACACACACACACACACATATATATATACATATATATATACATATATATATATATATATATATATATATAACCTATAGTTAACATCACAAATCTTAATATTATTTGAATTTGGGTTTTGATTTATAAATTCAACCCCTTTACAAATTTTGACCTGTTGGTTGGATTTGTAAATCATCTCTGAGATTTGTTTATCCTTCTTTTTTCATGTTTCCTTTTGCCAAGTCACATTCAAAGTTACTTCTTCATCATCAACACACATACGTTAGCCTTGAACTAGATTCTAAAATCCCTTTCCTTTTCATTTTAACTTAGTTTGGTGTTGACTCTTGTTGTGTGCTCATTCTCAGCTACTGGCATACGTGATATATTACCCCAGGTCAGTGTATCGCTCTCAAAAACCAACTGATCTTCTATGTCTAAAATCTAAATCATCCCCAGTCATGGAATTGGTCATTCATTCATTTGGTTCGTTTATATCTTGTAAATAAATAGAATCCACCACATCCCTTCCCTTGGAATGGTTTTTTGAAGTTTGATTGTACTTGACAAGGTCAGGGCTCCGTAACCTTTCATGTTTAAGCTTATTTCTTCTCTTTCTATGGATCTAGTTTAATAATATATTTTGGGTCAGTTTTTTAGCTTCATTCACTATGTATACCCAAAAAATGCGTCAGTTAGGGTATGCGTTATTTGTGCTTTGATAGAATAGCGCACTATTTAGTATTTTGCACTATAGATGGCACATGCGCTGTTACAAGTCAAATAGCACACCCTTGTGCTATAGCGTGCGCTATGATAACTTTGAATTCAGTTTCAAAGCATTTGGTGACAAATGGATAGTTATTTTCTTAAATACCAGCATTTTCCTTTTCATTGAACATGATCCTCTCGACATACATTCTTTGCTTTTTCACCTTTTTACATGTATGTGCAGTTGCACATGCAAGTATACTGATGTATATAACATATGCATGTAGATATATACAATACATATACAATACACATATATGCATACATGTATATATATGTATATCATCACTTTCAGTTTATCTGGTGCTTTTTAGCACTAATCCGAAACAGGTTAATTTTCATGGTAGTCATATTTCGGAATATCTTGTCACCTGAAACAGTTTTCATTCTGTCAAAAGATTGATCCATTGTTGTTTTCTTATTTATAGGTCTCTTTTTGAGGTTAGGAATAAATGCAATGTTAAAGTTTATTCTCATGAGCAATAATATAGTGTACTTGTTATCTTGTCTATCATAGATCATTTTATGTATACTGACGATGTTAATTTTTACCGATAGGCATTATAGTGATACACCTTAACGGTTTATGATTCAGTACTATTCTTCAGTCTGTTTTTCTTGTTGTTGGGTTTTCATCAAAATGTGATAATAGCTTATTTCACCTAACAGACTTCTACCAATTAAACACTAGGAGTTTCAAATCTGAACTAGCGTTTCATCCTTCTGTTTCTGTGAAATTTATATGATGATTGCGTTTTTGTGCCTGTTGAAAATACTAATGTGCCTTTTAAAATTAAGTTGTAAATTTTTTGCTTACTAAACTAAGCATGTAGTCTGAAGAACTAATCTCTGTTTTTCAAATAATTTCAATGCAGTGACTACCTTTTCAAACTATTGCTCATTGGTGATTCAGGCGTTGGTAAATCATGCCTTCTCTTAAGATTTGCGGTAATGCTTTGCTTATTTTTACTATGTTGGCAGGTTCCTTGTGCATGTCAACTGTCTTTTTATTTTTTATTCTAGTTTTCTTTTATGTTTATCACTGTAGAGAATTGGCTTTCTTTAGCTTATTTGGTAAACACAAGTTATATCATTGGTTCAAAATTTATCGTACAGAAAATCAACTAACGTTTGCACATAAACGAGTAGAAGCGTCACTCTGTGACATATACAAGGCCACATGTATAGAAAATCATGCAGAATTTAATGTAATGGAAATCGGACGGTGGGGGTGTTAATCAGACATGACAGTCCATTGTACGATTTGGTCCGAAATTGTAAGATGTCTGGTTTTTGTCTGTACGATTCTCGTTTAGGACACGAATTAAAACAATAAAAATATACGAAAATATGTCCATCTTAAAATGTTCGGTGTTTTTCTATTGTCCGTCCATTGTTTGGCTCGTACGGACAGTGTCTGAGTCAACCTCTCGTCCAGTCCGTATACGTCGGAAAGCCTTATTGGACATGACACATCAGGTATGGTCTGCCCGATTAACACCCTGGACGCTGTAAAACCCAAACATTGTATGGCATGATACTGGCTTTTGCATAGAGTTGCCATTTAATTTTAAAATGTGACCACCACAAATACAATCACTCGGTCCTTTTCAATGTAGTCAAGGCGCTCGCCTAGGCGCCAGCCTAGGGCTTTTCTGGCCATCGAAGCCCTAAAAAAGCGCGCTTCGGTTGGGTTCTTCTGTAAGATTTTTTTTTCCCGTTTCTTTGAACAGCAGCTGTTTTCTTTAAACAAGCGTAAGTGCCGTGTTATTTTTTTGTTGAAGTTTTTTTTTTTTTTTTTTTAAACAAATGCAGATTTTTTTAATAAAAAAAATGCAGTTTTTTTTTTGAAGTTTTGAACAAATGCAGTTTTTTTTTTGGAACAAACGCAGATTTTTGTTTTGAACAAATGTTTTTTTTAAGTTTTAACAAATGCATTTTTTTTTTTTTAAAAAAAAACTAGTGCAGTGCAGTTTTTTTTTTTATAAAACATAAGATGTTTTTTTCTAAACAAATGAAGATTTTTTTTTTTTTTGGAACAAATGCAGTTTTTTTTGGAAGTTTTGGACAAATGCAGTTTGTTTAATCTCAATATTGCATTTATACACACTTTTTAAAAGCAAAAAATGGAGTTTTATGCCATTTTTTAAGTGCAGTTTTTTTTTGCTGTAAAACAGCAAAAGTCATGCTCAAGGCGCCCAAAAAAGCCCTAGGCGCCAAAAAGCGCTAGGCGCCAGCCTGGGCCTTTTTCGCCTTGACTACACTCCTTTTGTAATTTCCCCTAGTAACGTTGTTGAATCAACTGCATGCTGACACTATACTGAAACATTATGTTGTATAATAACTAATAGGAAAAAAATATATGCATGCATGTTGTATAAGCGTGCACCCTTGAGTGTTTTTACTCCTACTTAAAGAGTGATGCTTACCATTTTGAATGCCAGATGCCAGATCTCAGATTTGCACATTGCACTTTCTTCATTGCTGCCATACTATCAAAACTTAAAGCTCAAACTACTGCTAATTAGTGTTTTAAATATTGGCCATCTCGGCCGAGATCTTGTTTTAAGGTCAAAACGATATGAAACATAATATATCGTTATGTATCTCGTTTTGAATATATCGGTCGATATTTAGAAATATCGGCCGATATCTTGGCCGAAACGAAATCACGATATATCATCTGATTTTTTTCTTCTTTCTAATAAGCAAGATTTGTATGCAGGTTGGGTTTGCATGTGTTTGTTGGCTTTCTATTTTTTTCATGCAGGGTTGGGTCTGCATTTATTCATTCAATTCAAACTATGAAATTCGTCAAGTAACCCTTTAAGTTATCAGATCAATGCTATGTCCAATCACATGTTTAGCCACTGAGATTTAGTTGTAGTACTGTTTTTACATTACCTGTACTTGTACCACTCTAATTAGCTCGTATTGTTCTATTATTCTGAAATTTATTTTGTGGAATCCTTGCCCGCTATGCCATTTTATGTAGTGCTTTAATGCTGTCATTTGTAGTGTTTTCAATGCTGTCATTTGTAGTGCTTTTAATGCTGTCATTTTATGAATGCATGATATGTCATTGTAGTCAGTTCAATTTCTGGTTTGGCTATCGTTTTTGGCTGTCATTTATAGTGCTTTAATGCTGTCATTTTATGAATGCATGGTATGTCCTAAATAAGGTCATTTTGTGAAGTGTTTGTTCTTCATTTGTACTGCTTTTCATTTTATGAATGCATGCTATGCCATTTTATGAATGAATGCATGGCTTTCATTTGTAGTGCTTTAATGCTGTCCTAAATTATGCTCAGCGCTTTAATGTTGTCATTTCGTACATATAATTATTAACATAAAATGTACGCCGATATGGTTCCGATATGAACTTTAAGCTCCGAGATGTAAATCCGATATTGATGCCCGAGATGTATTGTCTCCTCCGAGATCTCCCCCGAAACGATACCGAGTCACTAAAATCGCTGAGGCAAAACGTGACCGATATCCGATATTTAAAACCTTGCTGCTAAATATGCAGCTTTGACAATAAAATAATAATACATGTATGTACAATTATGAGAATACAAGTATACAACTTTCTAAATTCACATCACCAAATAAAACAATTCAAAATTTTCATAACGATTTTTTTGAAATTTAAGGTGGTGTTTGGTTACGCTTTTTAGTTTATGGTTTTTGCCTATAAAAAATTGCGAATGATGTATGTATATTGCGAAAAATGACCGTTTTAGAAAATGAAGTTGACACTCAAAACCACTGTTTCAAATCTCGAAAATACCGCCCGAGATTTCGTCTGAATCTCGTTTTGTGCTCCTCCCGAAACAAAAGAGCAAATATCACTATAAATCTCCTTTCGAATATATCGTCCGAGATATTGTAATATTGAACGATATATCGACCGAGATGAGATACTGGAATACCATCCGAGATCTTGGTTTTTGGTAAAAACTTAAATCTGTGCCTAAACTAGAACAATAATTAAAAATCTCAAATCTAACCGTGATGATCTCTTGTCATATAACATTTTGCAAGTTAAATGTGACCATATTGTATTATCATATATGTTCTACAATGCTTAGATTTTCATATTCATCTTTTCTTACATACATGTTATCTATGAAGTTATGTATTTTATGTTCCACTTATGTTGATCTTTTTTATGTTTTCGGATCTTTTTTATGTTTTCGGATCTTTTTTATGTTTCATGTCTAACAATAATTCATGTTCATGGATCATATGTTGTAAGCACTAATCTGTTTGGATTGTGTTATATTTCTGTTTTGAGCATATTACGGTTTAGAGTATGAATGGTTTAAGAGTATGAACGATCTTTCGCAAATTAAGTACAATAAAGTGATTTTGCAATTCAAGTTTATGTTACTTTGTTTATAATGGCATTCATAAAAATCATTGTGTAAGAATATTATTTTTTAACATATCATGTATCCCGAGATTGTTCCGATATGAACTTTCAGACCCGATGGAAATCCGAGATGAACCTCCGAGTTAGACTCATCTCATCCGAGATCTCCCCCATATGAGATCAAGTCTCTAAAATCGCCAAGACGACACGCGACCGGTATCCGAGATTTGAAACCTTGCTCAAAACAGAAGACAACTTTTATTTGTTTTTCTTTTTTTTGGGAAATGGAAGAACGAAAGATAATTTATAGTTCCGCCGTCCCTCTCTCCTTTCCGTGGTCCCCTCTATCTCCCTTCCATTCCCTTTGTTGTTTCTTATATTTTGTAAATAAATATTAAAGATGCAAAATAAAAAATATAATTTAAACCTGGTCCCCTCTATGTCCTTCAAAATAAACAAAAACGTGGTTTTTATTGCTCTGCCCATTTTGCGCCTTGACTTCAAAAAAGCCTACGCCTACTAGGTGCACCTTGTGTGTGTGTGTTTTTTTTTTTGGGTGCTGTTTTATGTTTAAGCCTGCTCCTTGACTACACTGCTACAGTTTCAGTTTGGTAAGTACAATTCAACCAGTAGTTTTCAAATTTCAAATTAAAACAGAGTTTTAGCTTTTATTAGTTCTTTCATCTTTAGTACACAGAGTTTCAATATGTATGCCATTTAAAACATGATGTTTAAGTAATCATCCCTCTGAATTAAACAAAAAATTATCTGTTAGTAAATAAAAAAGTCTAGCGGAAAATTTAAAGCCTCAGAACTCCACTTTCTTTGTTATTTCTGCTGACATTTTTAAATTTGAGCTTTTTTTTTTTCCTTGGATTATAAATGGAACTGAATTTTGGTGCAGGACGACTCTTATTTAGAGAGCTACATCAGTACAATTGGTGTTGACTTTGTAAGTGAAGTTATACTATTATTCATACTGATTATGGATATCAATGTCCACTTATTCTGATTGTAATTTTTCTCTTTAGAAAATCCGGACTGTAGAGCAGGATGAGAAAACCATAAAACTTCAAATTGTAAGCCTCTCGTCTATTACTTCCTTTGCCTAATCTTTATACCTAGTGGGATCTAATATTCTTAAATAAAACTCTTGTTTAGTGGGATACTGCTGGTCAGGAACGTTTCCGAACTATCACAAGTAGTTACTATCGTGGAGCTCATGGCATAATTGTAAGCACTATATTAAATATCTCTATTCGCAAAGGATTCCTATCTCTTTCTCCTCATATTGTACTCGTAAACTGTTTAACGTATATCTATCATATCATTTTGCAGGTGGTATATGATGTGACAGATCAGGAAAGCTTTAACAACGTTAAGCAATGGCTCAATGAGATAGACCGTTATGCAAGTGATAATGTGAACAAGCTGTTAGTTGGAAACAAATGTGATTTAACTGACAAAAGGGTAGTTTCCTATGAAACAGGAAAGGTAAATTTCCTTCTTTTTTTCTTCTTTTTTTGGTCCTTTGGGTTCATACCTTATATGATGAAGTAGGGTGACTATACGTTGAATTCTTGGTTCCTCTGGCAGGCTTTTGCAGATGAGATTGGTATTCCTTTCTTGGAGACCAGTGCTAAAAGCTCTGCCAATGTTGAGGAGGCCTTTATGACAATGACCGCTGAGATTAAGAAACGGTAAAGTTTCTTCTTCTTTTTTTACTACTGTTGATCATAAAATATAATAAATAAAAACGTAATAAGATGTTTTTGTTCTGTTTGAATCAATTAATGCCCATAACAAGTTCGCAAATGTCCATCTTTTCTAAAATCCGGTGGATGCTTATTCTTGCCTAACTGAATTATTTCATTGTGATGTAAGTCAATGTTAATGGTTTTGATCACGCGATTATTGAACTATTTATTGTTTTGCCATTTTTGGGTATAGCATGGCAAGTCAACCAGCTGCGAATACGACAAGACCAGCAACTGTGCAGATGAGGGGTCAGCCAGTAGCACAAAAGACCAGCTGCTGCTCTTAATAATCATGATTAGGGCTTCAGATAAAGCAAAACATGTGGTTTCGAAAATTGTTTACTTGCATTAGTTGTAATCCTCTTCTATGTGTATATCACTAATAACATATGAAAATTCTTTATGATTTGTGGAGCGAGCATAGGTAATATATTATTTTCAATTTGAAGTATATCATAAAGTTGTGCGCTATTTGATTATTGCTATGACAATGTTATTCAATTTTAAAGATTTTTAATGTTTTTACATTTGATTTTGCATATTAAATGCATGTGCGGCTATTCCTTTACTTATTTTAAATGATTGTAAGCGGATTAGCTGAAGAATTTTCTAATGGGTGTAAGTCGGAAGTGGTTGGAGTGGCACAAAATTTTGTGATTGTAGCATTTTGGGTCATTTCAAGATGTGAAGGAAATCTTAGGTGTGTTCAGTTTATATTTTTACTTTTCAGCTTTGGGGATTTTCCCTACAAGGACAAACTCATCCAAAAACTTGCCCAAAAGAACAAGAGTCCAAAAATTTGTTCAAAAGGACAAGTTTTAGTGCAAATGGTGGAATTCAGGGGGGTTCCATGTTTTTCCACTTTACACTAAAACTTGTCCTTTTGAGCAAGTTTTTTACCCCTTGTCCTTTTGGGTAATTTTTTTGGTCTTTTTGTCCTTAACAACTTTTTCCTGATACGTACGCCCCTGATACTACATAAAACCAAAAATATCTTCTTTTTTTTGTATTTTAAGAAATAATGGAAAAAATATAGCAAATTCATTAATCTAACATCTTTCCATCTCGTCCGTTATCCCTTTTAACTTTGGGCCATCGCCTTCATTGTTTTTTTTTTTTTTTTTTTTTTTTTTTTTTTTTTTTTCCTGCTGCGTGTTTCCTAATTAACGTTGAAAACTCAAAATACAAAATAAATCGAACGCTAACTTAGTTTTTAATTCAAAATATCCCAACAATCAAATTTTGGCTCTTTCTCCCGCCTCTATATTACTTCCTCCTCTCCTTTCTCCTCCTTCGCCATCTTCTTCTACTTTCCTCTTTCTCCATTTTCTTCTTCAACACTTTCTTCAATGACCAGTTCATTTTCAGACTTAGGCAATTCAGATTCTGAAGATATGAAATATATCGCTATTATTGGATCATATTTACGCGAAAGACGCAATGAGACAGACCATCGATTACACACGATGGAGTATACTGGTTTAATGTGAGTAAACGGCATATTAAACGGTCATCAAGAACGATATCAAAGAAATTTCCATATGAAATGACTTTGATTTCTTTCGTTATGCAAATACTGGAAAATTATGGTTTGGTTACAATAGATCGCGTTGTTGTTAACGGTTGTCATATTTTTGTACACTATAGCTGCAGCTCTTTTGAATAGACAAATGGCTGAAATATTTCAACGGTCAGGTAATACAATCACTCTTTGTTTTCATGCTGTTTTTGATTCCGTTCAATTATTAACTGCTGGTATTATTAAGTCTGTTGATCCTCAATTTAACACAATTTCAGATGAAATTAGAACTTTTAACCGTTACTATCCTTACTTTAAAAACTATGTTGGTGCCATCGACGAAACACACATAATAACACACTTACCTCAAAATCAAGTTGTTTCGTATATAGGACGGAAATGATACCCTACACAGAATGTTTTAGTTGCATTTCTCATTTGATTTACTGTTCACATATGCAGTAGTAGGGTGGGAAGGGGTTGCTCATGACAATCGAATTTTAAATTCCATTGTGATTGGCAGATCTTGCAATTTTCCTCATCCTTCTTCTAGACAGTATTATGTAGTAGATTCTGGTTTTCCACTTACTACTGACTATCTACCACCATACCGTAATGTTAGATATCATATTCCACAGTTTCATGCAACTACAAATCAAGCAAAATCGAATGATAAAATTTTTAGTTTCTACCATTTGAGTTTACGTATGACAATTGAGAGAACATATGGAATATTGAAAAAAATATCATACTAAAAATATGTCAACGTACGCATTCGAAACTTAAGTAAAAGTTGTTATTACTACAATGACTATACACAATTATATACATAAATACAACATGGGTGATCCATATTTTATGGCGTATGATGATGATCTAGATTTTTTTTTGAGAGAAATGAGTGATCCTCACAAGGAGGAGAACACTCATGTAATTTTATTCCACACTTAAAAGAAGAGCTCGCAACAAGCCTGACAGGTAGCAAACCCACCCCTTACAATGAGAAAAAAGGAAGGAAAAAAAAAAAACCAAGCCTAAGTGCTAGAGTCCAAATATAGAATATACAATGTTACAATGAAAAAAAACCCTGAAACTAGAGTCTACAAAAAAGATAAAAAAAGAACACTATCTAAAACCTGTTACTGGAAAAAAAAAAAAAGGCTCACTAAACATGAATAATATATGCAAATGTAGAATGAGAAATCAAGAGACATCACAGATAGAAAGAGAGACAAAAGATAGTCAGAGCAAACAAAATAAACAATCACAGACTTAAGCAGAGAAAACTACACCAGAGAACACAAACAGAAATATATATATATATATATATATATATATATATATATATATATATATATATATATGAGGAGCGTTCAATGACACCCCAAATAGTGAACACCTCATTTGCCCCTCTATATAAACCAAGCATTTATATTAGAATAAATGAGTGGGAGGTGAGAGAATGAGTGGAGGGAGAGAGAAACATGATATGTGGTGGAAATCAGGGGGCATTTTGGGGTGCTGCACTATTTGAGGTGTCATTGAACGCTCGTATGTGTGTGTGTGTGTATATATATATATATATTTATTTATATAATACATAAATATGTAAATATAACATAACATAGAACAACTAAGTAGATAAAATATAAATAACCAGGAGTCACCAGTTGGGAATAACAGGCGCTGATAAAGAAATGGAAGTGGAAGAACAGTCGAGGTAAGAAGATTTTTAAAGTCGTCGAGCTTGTTAAGTTTGTAAGAAGGATTTGATATCCAATTAAAAAAAAAAATCTAACAATCAAATTATTAATATTAGCATTAAGATTATGAAAAGCATATTGATTTCTTTCAAACCATATATACCAGCAAGTAATTAAAAAAATAGTATCACATAGATATCTATTGTTAGTATTAAAAAGAAAACTATAAGAATTTCAATAATAATCACAATCAAAGTGGTCAAAATTAATGAGAAAATTGAAAAGGTTGAAAATACTAAATAAAATAAACTTAATAATAGAACAATCAAAATATAAATGATTAATCTCTTCTAAATGATTATTACAAAAATAACAATTTTTATTGATAATTATATTTTTTAGCTTAAGTAATTCAATAGCATTAAGTTTACCATGTAAGATGAGCCACATATGTAATTTAGTTTTGGGAGGACCATTGGCTTTCCATAGGTAATTGAAATTTTTATTTTTAACCCTAGAAATACAAAGAAAATTATATAGTGATTTAGAAGAGTAAGAACCACTTTTATCCCAACTCCAAAGATACACATCTTTCTCATGATCAAACTTATATAAATCAAGTCTAGTACAAAGTAAGGCAAACTGTTTTAGAGTATGGCCAACCAGAGTACGATTAAAACTAAAATTCCAAGGGAAAACTTGATCTTGATTGTAGATGCCCAAAATCAAAGTCTTTTTAAAATTACAAATATCATATAATTCTTTAAACTAAATTTTTAAGAGAATGGTAGAAATCCAACAATCATCCCAAAATGAAACATTATTACATGAGTGTACTATATAGTTAATACCTATCTTAGAAATTTCAAAATAATGAATTATATATTTTCAAAAATGAAAAAACATTATTAGGGGTATTAAAGGAACCATGACTGAGATTAAAATTACCATTATACCATCGTTTCGAAATTAATTCTTCCCATAAACAATTTAGGTTACTATCATTAAATTTCCACATCCACTTGCATAATAGGGAAATATTAAGATAGGGAATTTTACAATAAGGGTTATTTCCCTCAACGAATTAATTTTAAGGACACGCGTTTAAACTAATTGTTTTCCAGGACAAAATTTCCTAAATCAGTATCGGCTGTTAAATTAGTATCGCTACTCACATTCGAAGCTTCAAACGAAAATCAAAATTAGGTTTTACAAAGCCGATTTGTCTTCCTTATTTTTTATTTTCATTTTCATCATTCAATTCACTTTGAAAACAAAAATCGTGTAGCCTACGTTGATGATTTGATGAAGAAAGCAAATCGTCTCACCTAGAACTGAATATCGTTACACAGACAATCTATGTTGACGATTTGCTATGATTTGGATCTGCTAATTGCTGAACAAGTAAGTACTCCTTTGCCGATTACAGTTTGATGTTCATCGGTTGCTTTCGTTTGTGATTTCTATTTAATGATTGCTCATTGAAGTTGTTGTTCGTCAATTGTTTGTATTCACCGAGTACTGAAATTAAACAAGTAATGCTTGAATAAGCTATATATTGAAAACACGGTCGATTAATCATAAATTTCTATTCATCAATTGTTTGTATTTGTTGTTTGTTGAATAAATGAAGAATGATTAATGTTAAACATGCTTGTTGTTATCACATAAGATGTAAAGTTGACTTAAACCCTTGTTAGAAAATATAAAAGTGCATATATTTTTATCTCTAACATCATTAATCTAGTTGCATGTAGCTCTTAATCTAGTTACAAAGAAAATACAAATGTTCAATGTACAGTCACATTCATTTTAATTGTAAAATAACACTCATACAGTTCATAATGATTTCAATGTTGTAGGTATATTTAATCCAAAAAAAAAAAAAAAAAAAAAAAAAAAAAAAAAAAAACTATAACAGATTTAATGTCCTTTAATTTGATGTATGTTAATTAAACATACATAAGTATGTGCTACCAAATGTCGCAGTATTCAAGACTTAAGAAAGATAAATGCATTTATCTTTTAAGGTAAATGACTCAATTTCATATTAAGCCTTACTTAAATATCATAGTTAACACTGCATGTTAAACAGATTCATCGTTTTTCTCATGTTTTGAAGTTCTTATATACAGTTCTAGGACAGTTGTAATAAATGGTTATTTTCTAAGACACAATACTAAAAAAATTAGTTTTTAACACAAATGTTTGTTAACAAAACATTTCCCGTTAATTTTGCCCATTTGTTGTTTTGTTTTCAACCTTCAAATGGAATTCAGAATTTTATGACATAAAGCTCTTTAATTCAGCATACGAGGTATTTAGTAACAATTATTTATTAATGTTACCTTATTCAACATGTAAAAAAGACAAACACATTTACATTTTACTAACATTGATTTAAATAGAACTTAAGCCTTAAGTTATATTAAATAGCTACTGTAAATGTTAAACATATTTATTGTTTTCTTGCTAGTTTAAAGTTATTATATAAAATATATAGCTAATTTGACACCATAGTTACAAAAGATAAAAGCATATATGTTTTTAGAAAAACAAAATAAACTCTATATGGATTCTTCTACTTACTGTTAAAAATGAAAGAGATGTAATGCATCAATTTTTTTTTTTTTTTTTTTTTTTTTTTGTGAGATGGATTTATGTAAAATAAACACATTTAAAAAAAAATGTACAAAAGTAACATTTTTCATTATTAATGACAATATTAAACCACATGACAATTTTCATGCAACAAAAAATGAAATCTTTGCAGTAAATTAAGTTGTACTCATTATTTTTGACAATATTGTACTCATGAATCACTTAAGTTGTAAGTTATCTTTCTTTTTGACAGTAAATTTTTTTGCTACACGATAAACCCTAATTAATTGTTCATTATAATTGGTTTTTTTGAAAGTTTTTGTAATGAACTTTATGTCTATGTTGTTCATTGAATTTTTTGATTAACATAACTAGGAATTCACTAACCAGATTTATCTTTTAATGTTACTATATCTAATTGCAAAAAAGATAATAACATTAGTCTTTTATTTTAAGTGATATAATTACAAGTTAAGTCCTATCTATATTATAAAGTTATTGGTGTATGTTATACATATTTCTTTTTTTATTGATTCAAACTTATTGTGTAAGATGTACAACTGATCTAAACCGCAAGTAGAAAAGATAAAAACATATATCTTTTGTTGAGTAAAACTTTATATTTCCTCTGTGTAGATAAGCTTAAAAGTGAAGTGCAGTAAAACAATTAACAGATAAAAATAACAAACAACAACACAAGAGATTTGTTTACGCGGAAAACCCAATGAGGGAAAAAACCGCGGGACTAGAAGTCCAATTCTTCCACTATTGGATGATAGCAGGATTACAAGAACTTGTATATATCTCACACTCAGTGGCTCACTCAAGCTTAAGGATAAAGACTTCTCAAGCTATCTCTCTTATTGTGTATTTCTCTCTCTCTCTCTCTTTTTTTTAATGTTTTTACACACTCTCTCACATTCATATATATAGGTGTGGAATACAAAAGGTTCTCTCACAATGTGGCTTTCAAAATTCTTCCTTGGAAATAATGTTTCCATTGGGTTAACATAAATATGCATAGAAATTTGATGTGTCTACACATCTTTCAATAATAATTGTTGAGCTTTCCAATAACTTAGGAGGGAAACCCAACAAATTTCCCCCTTCCCGACTTAATCAGGAAGCACTTCCATACCAGCACCATCACAACAGTCATCAAATTTCTTAGTTGGTATGGCCTTCGTCATCATGTCTGACCAATTATCATCAGTATGAACTTTGTTGAGTTGCAACAGCTTTGCTTCCAACGCATCTCTAATCCAATGATATCGAACATCGATGTGTTTCGATCGGGAATGATAGGCTGAATTTTTAGCAAGTTGAATTGTACTTTGATTGTCACAATATAGATCATAACTTTCTTGTTTTTGGCCCAATTCTAACAAGAAGTTTTTTAGCCATATCATCTCTTTGCACAATTCTGTAGCTGCAATGAATTCGGCTTCGGTTGTAGATAAGGCAACACATTTTTGGAGCTTTGATTGCCAAGATGCTGCTCCCCCCGAAAAAGTAATCAAATATCCTGATGTTGATTTTCTAGAGTCAACATCTCCTTCCATATCTGCGTCTGTGTATCCTTTTAACACAGGTTTTCCTTTTCCGAAGCACATACATCTTCTAGTTGTTCCTCGGAGATAGCGAAATATCCATTTAACAACAGCCCAATGTTGCTTTCCAGGATTTGATAAATATCGACTCACAGCTCCAACAGCGTATGCAATGTCCGGTCGTGTACATATCATGACATACATTAAACTGCCAACATCGGAAGAATACAGGACATTCTCCATTTTAGCCATTTCATTTTCAGTTTTTGGACTGTGTTCCTTGCTTAATTTAAAGTGGTTGGCAAGTGGTACACTTACAGGCTTGGCCTTGTGCATGTTAAATCTTTTAAGAATTTTCTCTATATATCTTTCTTACGATAACCACAATATTCCTTTGGATCTATCACGAGTGACTTTCATTCCAAGAATCTGCTGTGCTGCTCCCAGATCTTTCATTGCAAAAGATTCGCTTAAAGCCTTCTTGAGAGCTGCAATTTTCTTTTTGTCCTGTCCAACAATCAACATATCGTCAACATATAATAAAAGTATGATGAAATCACCACCAGCATACTTCTTTATATAGACACAGTGATCGCATAGAGTCTTCTTGAACTCATGTTGAGTCATGAATGAGTCGAACTTCTTATACCAATGGCGCGGTGCTTGTTTTAAACTGTATAGACTCTTCTCGAGACGACACACAAGATGTTCTTTTCCCGCAACTTTGAACCCCTCGGGTTGCTCCATATAGATCTCTTCCTCTAGGTCTCCGTGTAAAAATGCTGTTTTAACATCGAGTTGTTCAACTTCTAAGTCTAAGCAAGCTGCTAAACCCATTACAACTCTAATAGATGACATTTTTACCACGGGAGAAAATATTTCATCAAAATCAATACTTTTCTTTTGATTGCAACCCTTAACAACAATTCGAGCTTTGTATCTGGGTAGACTATTCTTCTCTTCTGTTTTTAACTTGTACACCCATTTGCATTTTAAGGCTCGTTTTCCCTTGGGTAGCTCCACCAGATCATATGTATGATTCTCATGCAAGGATTGCATTTCTTCCTGAATAGAATTCTCCCATTCTCCTTTGTGTTCATTGGTTATAGCTTGTTCGTAACTTTGAGGCTCCCCCTCATCAGCGATTACCACATACTCATCTTTAGGATATCTAGTAGAAGCACGTCTTTCTCTTGTAGAACGTCGTAATGGAGGTTGTGTTGTGGCATTTGTTTCATCTGTCATTTCTTCATTTGACTGAGATTGTTCATGCAATGATGGTTCTTCAGTTGATTGTTCAGTAACTTCATGTTGTCTTTGCAACCCATTATGATTAGGCTCCTCCTCTTGCCTTCCACCTGCATCTTGCATCACAGAGGAAGGTGCAAGATCTAAATATATTATTTGCTTAGGTCTGGACTTCTCTGCTTGCTTAAGATCTTCTATGGTCTTGTCTTCAAAGAAAATAACATCCCGGTTTCTAATAATCTTTCTTTTAACTGGATCCCATAACCGATATCCAAACTCATTTTCAGCTGAACCAAAGTAAATACACTGCTTGGTTTTTGAGTCAAGTTTAGCTCGCTCGTCTTTAGGAATATGTACGAATGCAAGACAACCAAACACCTTCAAGTGGTCATAAGAGATCTTCTTGCCTGACCAAACTTCATCTGGAATGTCTTTGTTTAGTGGACCTGATGGTGAGAGATTAATTATATCAACAGCAGTCTTCACAGCTTCTCCCCAGAATGATTTAGAGAGTTTACCATGAGATATCATACATCGAACTCTTTATGCTATAGTTCGATTCATTCTCTCAGCAACACCGTTTAGTTGAGGTGTCTTTGGAGGTGTTTTCTCAAGATGGATGCCAAATTAATGTCTTGCAGTACTCTTCAAAAGGACCACAATATTCACCACCATTATCAGCTCGGACACACTTCAACTTCTTGTTTGTTTGTCGTTCCACCATGGCATGAAACTCTTTAAAAGCCGCAAGTACATTGTCTTTTGTTTTTAACAAATACACCCAAACCTTTCTTGAGTGATCATCAATAAATGTTACAAAATATAATGCACCTCCAAGAGTTTTTTCAGTCATAGAGCAGACATCAGTATGTACTAAATCAAGGATATGCTTTTTTTTGATGGCCTGTTTGATCTATAAAAGGAAACTCTATGTTGTTTCCCAGCCAAACAATCAATACAAGGTTCAAGTGTTTTACCTTTCACTTCAGGGATCATCTCCTTTTGGGCAAGTATTTGCAATCCCTTTTCGCTTATGTGTCCTAATCTCTTATGCCATAGTTCCAATACTGAATTATCATGGACAACATTGGCTTCATTGCGTAAGCAACCATGTGTTAAATACAAAGAGCCGTCCTTTTTGCCTCTAGCAATGACCATGTTTCCATTTGTGAGTTTCCATTTTCCAGAACCAAATTGATTAACTAAACCAAAGTCATCAAGCTTACCTGCAGATATTAGATTGAGGCGCATATCTGGAACATGTCTTACGTCCTTCAATATGAGCTTGCAACCAGTGTTAGTTTTTAAATGAACATCTCCAATAATTTTTCTAGTAACTTGATTACCCATTTTGACAGTACCAAAATTACCTTTTTGATAAGAATAAAATAACCACTCATGTGGAGTAATGTGAAAGGAAGCACCTGAGTCGACAATCCATATATTGTCATCATAAGTCAAATTGAGATAATTGTCATCTCCAACAAAGAATACATCCGATTCTTCTTTGACTGCAACTGCTGTAGTGTTTTGTTCTTCCTTCTTTCTTGGGTCAACTTGATCTGGCTTCACAGTTCCATTTTTTTGATCTCTTTTAAAATTACGACATTCAGATTTTTTATGACCTGGTTTGCCACAATAATAACAAGTGATTCTGGAGCGGGATTTGGAGCGTCCTCTTGACTTATCACGTCCCTTATTTTTATTTCTTCCATGAAATTCACTTATGACACGATTCTCTGCTATATATGCCTCATTTTGTGTTGTTCCACACTCTTTTCTTCTTGCCTCTTCATTTAGAAGGCTATCAGCAACCGCATCCATGGTGAGTTCTGGAGCTGAGTTACTTATAATAACAACCAAAGTATCCCAACTCTCAGGTAAAGAGCTTAAAAGAAGACAGGCTTGCAGTTCATCATCTATCTTCATTTCAATCTTGGTTAACTTGTTTACTAAGCCCTTAAAACTGTTCAGGTGCTCAATCATGCTTTGACCATCTTTGTACTCCGATTTAACCAATCGTCTTACTAGATGAGCTTTGTTCTGAGGTGTCTTCTTTTGAATCATAGACTCAAGTTTCTCCCACAACTGATAGGCATTAGTATAAGTAGATACATGCTCGAATAAACTTTGATCTATATATTTTCGGATCATGGCAACTGCTTTCCGGTTTAAAAGTTCCCAATCTTTTTCGGGCTTTCCTTCCGTCTTAACAGCTTTTGTGATTGGCTTGTACAAATCCTTGCAGTACAAATGATCTTCCATCATTGGCTTCTAGTAAGAAAAATTCTCTGCAGTGAGCTTAAACATTTCACCATCATGTGTAATGGTGGTCTCCATTTTGGCTTACACAAGAAGGAAATATATATTGCTGAACCAAGCTCTGATACCACTGTTGAGTAAAAACTTTATATTTCCTCTGTGTAGATAAACTTAAAAGTGAAGTGCAGTAAAACAATTAACTGATAAAAATAACAAACATCAACACAAGAGATTTGTTTACGCAGAAAACCCAATGAGGGAAAAAACCGCGGGACTAGATGTCCAATTCTTCCACTATAAGATGATAGTAGGATTACAAGAACTTGTATATATCTCACACTCAGTGGCTCACTCAAGCTTGAGGATAAAGACTTCTCAAGCTATCTCTCTTATGGTGTATTTCTCTCTCTCTCTTTTTTATGTTTTTACACACTCTCTCACACTCATATATAGGTGTGGAATACAAAAGGCTCTCTCACAATGTGGCTTTCAAAATTCTTCCTTGGAAATAATGTTTCCATTGGGTTAACATAAATATGCATAGAAATTTGATGTGTCTACACATCTTTCAATAATAATTGTTGAGCTTTCCAATAACTTAGGTGGGAAACCCAACATCTTTTAGTGTTATGAATTTTCATAGTTAATGTTGGATATGAAAGATTTGTAATGAATTAAACTCATATATTATTGTTTTAACTTTTGACAGATTTATGTAAAATATATTCACACCAATATGTATCAGATCTGGTAAGTTTCTCCACTCCACAAATATCATTTCATCATATTGTGATAGAAAAAGTATGTAGTTTTATACAAGAGTTGTGTTACTAACACTACAAGAAAATGGGGTGTTTACCTACCAATTGTAAGCGTAGGTAAAACTAACGTAATGGTGGGATATATTTTAGCTACCAGTATTGAATTGGTAGAAATTAGTAGTTAAAGCTTAGTAGAAAAAGAGTTTTTACCTACACTTATTGATATTGGTAGGTAAAAGAATCAATGGACCCCACTACGTTATGACTCAATGATGAGTCATCATCTGATGTGCTTGATGATGTGTCATCCTACATGGCTGCTGATACGGCTGATGATGTGTCATCCTACATGGTTGCTGACATGGTTGTCGTAGAAGTACATACATGACATATATTAATGCCGACACTTAGCATTTAATGGTTAGTTCATGTGTCAAACAATAATTTGTCCATGTGTCATCATTTGATTAGTGCATATAACAACATTTTTTAGGCCATATGGCATTATTAGATTAGTCCACGTGGAATTATATGATTTGCCACGTGGCATTATGTCATTGGTCTACATTATATAACGTTATTTTTTTAATAACCTTTGCTATTTTTTATTTAGCAATGGTTTATGGACGTTGCGAATTTGCATATTAAAAAAAAAAAAAAAAAACTTTTTGACTGTTTTACAATACCAAATTCATTTAATTTTCAAACTCAATATAAAAATTTGCAAATTTAACATAATGCCAATAATATCACAACAGAAAGATCATTAAACAATTTTTTTTTTTTTTTTTTTTTTTTTTTTTAAGATTCAACACAAAGACCAAAGTTAACAAGTTTTGAAATTACAACGGTATGTTACACTTCAAAGTTCAGCAGCAATAACAAAAATAATATTAAAAAATTCATTACATAGTTCACAAGCATATTAATCTATACATAACAAACTAAGTACACAATACAATGCAAAGATCTATCCTTAATTGGTACATAGTTCATTGCTTCAAAGCCTTCCTCCATACTGGCTCTTTATTTCATCATTTCTTTTGCATCAACTGCTTTCAATAACTGTTCATTTCTCTAACCGCTGCAAAGAAAAATTAAATAAATAAAACTTGAGTATTCATGGTAACTTTTTTTATAGAACATGATTATTATATAATTGAAATGGTGATGTAGATACAATAAGCCTCTGGTTAAAATTGATATAATGCAAATTCTTACTCTGCTCATACAAACAAAACAACAACTAAAAATCATGAAATATATATAACACTTGAGGAAACACTATTAGCCATTTTAAGCATTCATAACTACTCCATAATGTATCTCCGAGCACAATGATGAGGAAGGACCTTTGTTTTTCATTTCAAATTATGAGTAAAAACCTCTGTAATGTCTACCAAAAAAAAAAATTGCAAAAATTGCGAAAGTCGCATTAAGAAAAGAAAACAATATGTGCAAGTAACCATATGTTGAATCATATGGACCATCCAGTATCAAAGAAGGAAAAAAAACTTTGGACTAGCACCACCAATTGAGAGAATTATGTAACTGTTATATGAGAAAAAGCATAAATTGAAATCAGTTTTTCAATTCTAGAGATTCAGGTATGACAAAAGCATTAATTTAGAATTAAAGTACAGTCAAAACCTGTAAAAAGGCATGAAAGATGAAACTCACAATAATCGATGACTTGAGATCGCCTAAAGAATGCAGAGTAAAAAAAGGATGAGCAGTTTTCATTGTAGATTGAGGGGTAGGTGGTTGAGTTATAGCTAATGATTTTCTGGGAGCGTGTAAACAAAATTTTCAATCTATTTTTTCTCTCCATCTTTTTTTTTTTCCTTTTTTTTTTCTTGTGAAGTGGAGGAGAGGAAGAACGATGATATGGAGTGGGGAAAAGAATGCAGACAACTGTTATTGCAAATATTAGTAGCGAACAATTGGAATATTCATTATATATTTCCTTTATTATATTATTAAGCACCTAATATATGACAACACTTCAATGATTCACATTATCATTGTTTTTTCCAAAAACGCCAATGTTTATACAACAATGAAAAGGTACATAAATTAAATCTTAATTTTATTTTACTGTCATATATGTGTATTCAGCAATTAATAACATTCTTTTATTTTCATATGTGAAAATTTCCTCTATATAAGAGCTCATAGGCAAGATTTGCACATAAATATGAGGATTATAGTTTCTACGTTTATACAATTTCTTATTAATTAGTTACCAAAAATTTTAGAGCAGAGATATGGCTGAAAATCTGAACCCATATATGACTCAATGTTACTATTAGTATTTTGATTCATTCACTTTTTTTCCCATTTTATCATACTCAACTTTTGTTTTCAACCGCTGATTCATATTACATTTTTTTACCAAAATTAGTTACATCAAATTAACACATCAAGGATTATATATTGTGGAAAGGTATAAAAATAAAATCTTAAATTCATTAATACTGCCATAAGGAATTTTGGGGTAATTAGTAACGTATTTGGTTATTTTAATACAATTTTTTTAATTCCTATAATAGCTGATATGTAATAATTACACAAAAATGGTGTTGACTACGGTTTAAACTTTTATACGTTTTCACATTTAGTTTCCAAAATTTATGCTTTGAAGATGTTGCTGAAAAGGTAAGAACATTGTAACTTAAATTATTATTGTAAATAATTACTAACTTAGTGTCATATATTAAATAATGAAAATGTAAATTTTGTTGATTTACTACCATGTTGCTGAAAAGGTAAGAACATTGTAACTTAAAATATTATTGTAAATAATTACTAACTTAGTGTCATATATTAAATAATGAAAATGTAAATTTTGTTGATTTACTACCTTAATGTGATCGGGAGATAATTACTAAGAAATCATGCGTTATTTGTACATTACTACCTTAATGTGTGACCTCTCTTTCAATGTATTCCTTTCCTTGGATATAGTGTTAATCACTTACCATTTTAATCATTTGTTCCATTTGGGAATAAAATGATACAATATCTATTAATCAAATTACTAGAATATGAATACGTATGCAATTATAAAATGGAAAATTATATTTATACACTGTAAATTAATTTACCTACACCATTAAAAAAATCAAATTAAAGACAAAAATACCCTTATTAAAAACAATCAAAATAAATTTAAATAATAAAAATTTCATATGTCCACATCATACACGATCATTAAAATTCTTTCATAAAATAATTGAAATTTCTATGAGTTATCAAGTGAGTTAATTTAACTTCTATTGATGCGTTAAATTTTATTCATATTTGTTCTTGTTATATTCATGTATAATCAATTCTAACATTATGCATTACAAATTAGTCACAATTTTTTTTTATAAATATATATTTCATTGTGTACTAAATTCTCAATTTTTTACTATATTTAAATTGGTTTTTAATTTAAAATCAAAATTTAAGTACATTAATATTTTATTATTCAAAATTTAAAGTTAAATTCTAATATATGAATAATTAAATAAATATAAATCCAATTAAGGATTTGAATTTGAGTTGCAAAAATGAACTCATAGATTTTAGAAAGCAATATTCCTTAGTTTGATAAATGCACGTGAGAAAGATACTACATAAGAAACTCATTTTGTTTTATTTTGGCTTGAGGATTGTTTAGTAATATGTATGGTGTATACTAAGCAAAAAGTTCTGTATATGATTTTAAAAAAAGACTGGCGTATCTAAAGCAATTTAAGGTGTAAAAATAGAATTTGCCTTATAAAATAGAACCAGATCTGATACATCATTAGATTTGAATATGTATGCAATTATAATAAAGGCAAATTCTAGTCAAACACCAAAAATAACTTATCATGCACCATTTCTTTACTACAAAAATCCATTACTAAAACACCTTTTTTTCCTTAATTTTTTTTAATTTTTTACATAAAATCCATAAAACTAACCATAAAATAATGAAATTTGGTTAAAACTACATATTTTAATGAAAACAGGCTATAATAAATAGTTGTCATCAATATTATTGTTGTTTATTTGTAGGGCAGTCTTTGTGGTTTATATTATGGCCAATCAAAAGAGACTACGTGGATCCACAAAAGAGACTACGTGGATCCACAAAAGAGATCACATGGATTGAGATTTGTACCGTTAGATTTGATTTAAAATAGGATGTTAAATTTATAGCCGGAGAGAATGGTGTGGATTGCATATCTGCAATAAAGTAGAGAACATATGTTTTAGTCATTTGAGATGATGACATATTAGTGTGAAATTGTGAAACATTTTAGAAAAATTTAAAGTTAACTTTTATTGCCAATTGTTTGGAAAAAAATAACAATATGTGATAAGTTATTAATGAATGATTATTTAATATTAATTATTTACAATTTAATTATTTTTTATCAATTCATTAACTATTAATAATTTCATATTTCAAAATAATTATTAATAATTAATAAAGAAACGATTTTACAAAAAACATTGCTATAATATGTAAACGAAATCTTCAATTCAAAAAAAAATTGATAGAATACTTTTTTGACACATCATCACACAACTCAGCATTATGTATAACAAAAGGTTAAAATGATATGAGAAAAATATAGGGGCTAATCGAAAAAAAACTCCCCCTTCTATATACGTGTAATTTCCACTTTCATATTTGCATTTTGTAATTTTATAAATATTTTAAACTTTTATATTCTGAAAGTCTATCTCATCAGCTTTGTTTCAATTAATCATATATGAATCTTTCCCTTCATGTAGCTAGTTATTTTTTCTGGAATATTTCGTTCATTATTAAACAAGTAAAAAAGATAAAAACATTTATCGTTTTATTTACAGTCTGAATTTTCATACTTAAATTTATACTTCTAACTTATCTACTACTTGAATGACATTACATGTGCAAGCTCTAAAAATACACAATAAAATCCCTTTTTTATGCAGCTTTAAAAATGAAACTCGAAGATCGGTCAAAACTATCAAAAATCTAAGATCAAATCAGAAGCTTGTGGCCTCGCTGATGGAAATGGCTGCAGAAGGTGAAGTGGCTGGCTATAGTGTGGGCGCAGATTGTTGAAATTTACAGTCTTTTCTTGTGTTATATGGATTTGGTTTTGAGCTTTAGGGCCTAAACAAATTGTGTAATTTAAAAGGGAACAGTTATCTAACATATTACTTTAGTTTGTCATCTTTTGTATAAATGTATTTGTTGTAACCGTTGTGATTAATCCGATTTAAGACCACTCGAATCCGATATGTAAACCACAATGCGCTAGCGGAAGACTAGATCATTGTTAGACTTGCAAAAACAACCAAAGCAATAACTCTAGTCACAAAACCAATATCAACCAATCACGAACAATCCGAATCTCAATCACAAGCAAGAAACTAATGACAAAGTAGCAAAAATAAATCACACAAGGATTTACAGTGGTTCCACTAACATCTTGTTAGTGTACATCCACTTTGGAGAGAGTATTTTATTACCATGATGAAAGGATTACAAGAGATTGATCCACTAATCACTATATTTCAATATAGAAAAGAGTTTGAGAAGAATAGAATTGAAGAATTGGAATTAGGCTATAAACCCTAATTCTCCCTTGAGAATAAACCCTTAATCCTAAATCAAGTCTTTAAGCTCCTCCCACTAACACCTCAGAAAATAGCTTATATAAGGATAGGCCAATTACCCAAATTGACCCCGTATCTTCACAAATCAACTTACAAGGTTTTCAGCCCGAAATAGGCCAATTCAATATTCAGACGTCTATCGTGGGAGGTGACAGACGTCTGTCCCTCCCAGGGAATTATTTGGGCTTCATCTCTCAGCTCAGAGGTCTGTCGCATCCATGATAGACGTCTGCCTCCCTCTCAGACGTCTGTCATGGGAATGACAGACGTCTGTGGTAACTTTCGGGAAAATCCCCCTATAGTGAAAGACGTCTGTCGTCCCATACGACAGACGTCTGTCGCACTGTACAAAGAACAGCTTACTCATTTTAGCTCATATCTTCCTCGTGCGAACTCCGATTTGCGAACGATTTTCTCCTATGCGAAGCTATCTTCGACGACTTCAATCTACCATATAGTATCGCATATTACAACACTCCACCTCGATACTATAACCATCTCAACTCCAACTCCAATGCACCCAAGCACTTCCTTCTACCTTCGACCAAACAAACTTGAATGTTTCCCCCAATGAGCTCCGGCATAGCCACCGCCCATTGCACTACACCAACGAGTTCAGGAAAGGCCCCCACCCGTCAATGTAGTGTTGTAAACATTCAAACCATAAACCGTCTCACCAAAAGACAATGTACTCGGGAGTGTAACGAGTACTTACCATGAAGATAGATTTCCAATCTCTCACCGCTATTCCTTTTCCATCAAACACAAAATCACTCTCTCCACCTCGTGCCACCCCGTGGCACCTAGCAACTCAATAAGCGAATTAAGTTCGAGCAATGCTAGAACTTCCCATACGGTAATGCCTTCGTAAACATATTCGTCGCATTATCCTTTGTGTGCACTTTCCGAAGGTATAATAGATTACCCTCATCCATGGCTACAAGAAATGACTCCCTCACCTCAATATGCTTGGTCCGTGAGCTAAACACCAAATTCTCCGCCAAATGGATAGCACTTTGGCTATCACATCGAACATCAACACTCTCATGTTCGAAACCCAAGTCACACAACAATCGCTTCAAGTAGATTGCCTCCTTGGCCGCTTCCACAGTGACAATCAACTCCGCCTCCGTAGTGGATAAAGAAACTACGGTTTGCAATCGCAATCTCCAACTAATGGCTGTCCCACCAAGTGTGAAGACATACCCGGAAGTTGATATCCTCCGATCCCTTTCACCGGCGTAGTCTGAGTCACAATAACCAACCAACTTGCAACTCCTATCATCACTACCGCCAAAGACAAGTCCATGAGGTGCTGTGCCTTTCAAGTATCTCATAATAGCCTTCACGACTTCCCAGTGCGATTTCCCCTAATTAGCCATATACCGACTAACCACCCCGATGGCATTTGCAATATCAGGCCTTGTACACAGCATTGCGTACATCAAACTACCAACCGCACTTGCATATGGTACCTTTTCCATATAAGCCTTGTCTTTATCACCGATAGGTGATCCCTTCTCCGAAAGCTTTATATGCAAAGGTAAAGGTGTATTTAACGCCTTTGCATCCTCCATGCTAAACCGGCAAAGCACTTTATTAATGTATTCCTTTTGAGTCAATCTTAACTCAAAACGCTTTCGGTCCCTTCCTATTTCCATGCCCAAGATTTTTCTTGCTTCTCCAAGATCCTTTATCTCGAATTCCGATTTCAAAAGCATCTTTAACTTGTTAATTTCATTTCGATCCTTGGAAACAATGAGCATATCGTCCACATACAAGAGTAAATACACCCAACAATCATTTCCCAACCTCTTGAAATATAAGCAAGGATCCTTGATGCTTCGATGGAAGCCACTTTCAAGCATGAAATGATCGAATCTCTTGTACCATTGTCTAGGCGATTGTTTTAACCCATATAGTGATTTCTTCAACTTGCACACCACATTAGACTTAACATCTACAACAAACCCTTCCGGTTGCTCCATGTAGATGTCTTCATCCAAGTCTCCATGCAAGAAGGCGGGTTTCACATCAAGTTGCTCCAACTCCAAGTCATTGATAGCAACTATCGCTAGTAAAACTCGGATAAATGTTTGACGAACCACAAGTGCAAAATTTTCATCATACTCCTTTCCCTTGTGAGAACCCCTTTGCCACTAACCTTGCTTTGTACCTTCCATCATCCTTCACCTTGTAAATCCATTTTCACCCTATAGCATGGTTTCCTTGAGGAAGTGGAACAAACTCCCAAGTTCGGTTCTTCATAAGCGATTGCATCTCTTCCTCCATGGCGCAAATCCACTTCGAGCTCTCTCTCGAATCCATGACGTTATCAAGGTCCATCAGCTCATCTTAGACTACATTGAGAGCATAGTCCAAATGACCACAAAAGCTAAGGTAGTTCCAATCACCATATCTTTCGGGAGGCCTTATCGCACGTCGACCAACCCGAGTAGCAATACTATCACCCAAATCCCTTTCGGCTCCACCTTGAGTCGAAACTTCTCTGGTATCATGTACATCACCAACATCATCACTAGAGGAACCATGTGGACTATGTGACGTTTCATCAACTGCTTCAACCCCACGAGCTTGTTCAACTCTACTACCACTTGGACGGAATGTGGGAATGACTTCCTTCTCCTTTGATTCACCATGAACCAAATCTGGAACGTCCAATGAGCTATCATTCACCTTGAATAAAGCTGAGTCATCAAAAGTGACATGACGAGAATTAACAACCTTCTTCGTTTCCGGATTCCAAATCTGATAGCCTTTCACGCCATCCGTGAAACCAAGAAAGATCCCCTTGAATGCCCTAGCTACAAGCTTATCATTCCCCGGATCGTGCACATAAACCGGGCTACCAAACACATGAAGATATCTCAAGTCCACACTCTTCACTTTCCACACTTCCTCCGGAATTTTGTTACCAATGGCCGAGCACGGAATTCGATTCACAATATGCACCGCGGTTGACAAAGCTTCGGCCCAAAATCCCATAGACAAACCCGATGACAATCTCAAGCATCGAGCTTTCTCAAGTAGAGATCGGTTCATTCTCTCCGCTACTCCATTAGATTGCGAATCTCCCGGTGTAGTAAAATGTCTCCGGATCCCGTGATGCTTACAATACTCCAAGAATTCACGCGAGACATATTCGCCGCCATTGTCGGTCCTTAACACCTTCAAAGTCTTACGACTCTCATTCTCAACAAGAGCCTTCCACACTTTGGACTTAGCAAATGCCTCCGACTTGGCCCCCATTACATACACCCATACCTTGCGAGACAAATCATCAATGAAAGAGATATAATACCTTGCTCCTCCCAAAGAAGCAACCGGTGCCGGTCCCCAAACATCCGAATGAACATCCTCAAGAACCTCCTTTGAGTTATGCTTGCCTTCATCGAATTATACCCTTGTTTGCTTCCCCATGACACATTCCTCGCAAAACTCTAGTTTGTAGAAACTCTCACCCTCGATCATCTCCCACTTCCGAAGAATATCCAAACTCCTCTCCAAGACATGACCCAATCTCAAATACCACAACCGTGTCGCATCCAAGTCATGAGAGCTATCAACACCCACACAAGTCTCAGCTCATATGGTCACACCTTGAAGCAAATATATACCATGAGTCCTAGCACCCTTCATAACCACAAACGATCCCTTCAAAACCCTCAAGAAATCCTTCTCAATAGTGATCTTGCATCCTAGAGAATCCAATTGCCCTAAAGATATAAGCGACTTCCTAAGTCCCAGAACATAGCGAACATTGGTGAGCGTGCGAACAACTCCATCAAACATCCTTATTTGCACGGAGCCACTACCCATTGACTTGCAAATAGCACCGTTTCCCATAGCAATTACATTTCCCTCTTTGACCTCAAAGGATGAAAAACAATCTCTATTTGGTGTCATATGATACTGTAACGAACTGGGATTTTCGACTCAGAAAATCAACATAAAACCCATGTTAATTATTCAGGTATCGAACATTCCAGATCATTAATAGAAAGAAGTTAGAGGGTGAGAATAGATAAGATAGAAAATTAGAATAGAAGAAGAAAAAAACACCACAGACCAAAATCAGAGTAATACGAATCTCACAGCGGAATGATTAAAATATAATATACAACATAACTTTGGCAATATAACTTGTAACAGTATATACATACCATTATCGCACAACATCACAACGGAACTAAACTATATATCTATCGTGCTGAAGCCTCCTGCTCCAAGCTCCTCCAAAGTATATCTGTAAAATCAAAATCACTTGATTGCCCATACAAATTTGGGCATCCAAGAGTTTAGGGAAAACAAAACAAAATAAACTCTGGGTCAGTCATGGAACTGGTGTGAGTAAACTCAAATCATTTGGTTTAACTTTTCAAAATCCTTTTCAAAAGAAAAGAAAATTGTAAGACCGATCCACACATAAACACGGACGGTTTTTACCTTACGATAACCCAAAAAAGTTTTGGAAATCAATACTTCTCTGATATTATAATAATGTATAATCACAAGTAATCAACAATCTAGCAGAACGCTTGCATCTCACGTTCCACATATATAGTATACAAACAAATCCGCAGGCGCTTATTGGGGATTGGATTCCAACTATGACATGGTATGGGACCACCTGCCGATAGTGTATCTCTAGAGGCGAATATACTGGGTTCAACAAGAACATCTTGCAACCTGGCCCACACATGACCAACCACTCATTTCGCTTGAGTGTATCGAATGTATACCACCAACGGTTGGGAGCTACCCACCATTCCCCGAAAAGTGACAGCATCGATAATAGATAAAAGAATGAATTGGATTTTCTCTAGATAGGTGATATACACCCAAATGGGAGCGACCCACTTAGCTATGCTGCCTACCCGATTTCTGTCATTTCCAGGTTGATGAGGCTTGAGGTCATTACATATCTTTTGAAACCTTGACCGATATTCACTTTGAATGCCACATTGTCATACCCGCCAAATCACAAATTGATTTCCCCAAAAATACCACGGGTATAAAGCTAAGAGAAACGAATTCCTCGGCCACCAAACGTAAGTACGTTTGAAGAGATCAACTTACGCGATCCGTTAGATATACTCTGTCAGACATTCGTCCATTCACGTTGTCCTGGGACTGGACAACCCGAAGGCACTATTCTGTAAAAAGGATAGTCCTTGCATAACTCCGTCTTCAATTACCTTCATCGTATTTGATCGCAACGCTAACATCCATACAGAGTGGTTTTCAGATAATGAATCTGATCCCGGTCTCTCCGTATTGACAATGGAAAAATGGCCAAAAACTTCGATAGTTGGTGATTTAACTATTAAAGAAAAACAGGTGTACAACCAACGATATTATTTCCAGATGGAAATTCTATCGACCAATCATCAAGCAACACTTATCACTTTTAATTAAATTAATTAATTATTCAATCATTTCCCATTCCTATATACTCGTAAATTCTTATTTTATAAATTTAGAAAATATACATCATCAATCATTGGAAAACATTTCCATCTCTGTTTCACATATCACTGTCATTCCAGTACTCTTTCTCATCAACATTTCATTTTCTATGATTAGAAAATATCTCTGATTATATTTGGAAATTGTTCCCAAAATTTATTCATTTGATTTAAATAGATGTTTAAATAAAACATCACTACCCCAATTTAACCCATTACACTCATTAACTAAATTCACTTAATCAATCTTCACTATCAAACCTTAACCATTTCTTAGTTAAAAACGAAGTCAATCAAGTTGGGGTATAATTACCTCTCAGACCTTAACTGAACAACATTTCTAACCTCGAAATAGACAAAGTTCGCCCTTTTAAATCCTTTAACCAACTTCCTTACGTAACTCTATTCCAAATAAATCTCTATTCGATAACTCTTTCCTTCGAATAAACTATATTCGATTAACTCTATTCCATTTACGCTATTCGGTTAACTATATTCTATTAACTCTATTTGATTAACTCTATTGAATTAACCTTAATCAATTAACTCTTATCAATTAACTCCTATCAACTTACTTCTTTCGAATAAACTATATTCGATTAATTCCTATAACTCTATTCGAATAAACTATATTCGATTTACTCCTTTCAAATAACTAATATTCGATAACTTCTTTCGAATAACTAATATTCGATAACTCCCTTCGAATAACTAATATTCGATAACTCCTTTTGATTTATACATTTTGATTAACACATTTTGATTAAAGCATTTTGATTACACATTTTGATTAACTCCTATCGAATAACTAATATTCGAATAACTTATATTCGAATAACTATGTCTATTTCAACTTTATTTCGAATAGCTAATATTCGATTTAACTCCATTTGCTTGACTCTAGATCACAGCGATCACAATGGTTACGCCTGAGTCCCTCAGGAAACATCCGACTGCCGTAGGATATCGACTGCCCTGCGAATTACGCTAGCAGTCGTACGAAATGGCGACTCATCCTGATTAACTCTGTTTGACTAACTCTATCTCAAATAACTATATTCGATCAACTCTAATTGAATAGCTAATATTCATTTAACTCTACTGATTTACTCTAACTGGTTAACTCTAACTGATTAATACTAATCAATTACTCTAATTCAACTAACTCTTCGTCCATATTCAGTTTCAAATATCGATATTGAAATCAATTCTTACTTCTCTATATAAGTCCTGAACCATATATCCTATTTATCCAATGATAAACATTTTATTTAATTTATATAATATTATTTATAAATTTATTTTCTCAATCTATCGGTTAGAATAGATTCTATTTAAAATCTTTGTTTTAAATCCATATCATGTTATACCCGTGTGCAAAGCACGTGTCTAAACCTTTAAAATGTAAAATTCTCCTTTTATGCAATTCTAGTCTCTTTTCAAGTATTTCCTTTTTTAATCTATTTATTTACAAAATAAATTCCTTTTTGATAATTCTATCTATTTTATAAAATATTTTCTTTTTATAAAATCTATTGATTTTATAATAATTCCTTTGATAATCTAATTATTCCCTTTCTATTTGTTTCACATATTTCCTCTTTCTATTCCATTTATTTTTCAAATAAATATTTCTTTTTAATTCTATTTGTAAATAGTTTACAAATATTTCTTTTTCAATTCTATTTGTAAATAGTTTTACAAATATTTCCCTTCAATTCTGCCTATTTGATTAACAAATAAGTATTCCTTTTTAATTAATTTATTTTATAAATAAATATTTTCTTTTTATAAAATCTTTTGATTTTATAAATATTTCTTTTTCAATATATCATTTAAAATTTTCTTTTTAACATTCCAGTATTCTTTATGGTATTTAACATACCATATAACAATGATCGGTATCATTCAACCATGCAAAATCAACAGCAGATTTCATATCACATCATATAACACAATATATGAAAACAGTAAAATAAATGTTGAGGAACCCAGTTGGGTCCCTCCGACCTGTTTCCCTGTATCCATAGGTGTTAAAAAATAAAATTAACATCAATTTCATTTTACTATGAAACACTCTGCTAAACATAATCAATATTTGATTTACGATTTATATCTATATCATTGTCTATATTTTCAATCAACTGACTAGCAGTTCAACCAAACAGCCAACACACAACAAACAACCATTATTTATCAGTTATAAAAATACATTATAAAAATATAACTAAGAAGAGTTAGTGAGTTATACTCACATTGGCCGGCCATCGTTAAATAACGATAATTGTTCATTGATTTGATTCAGGCGTTAAATTTCACCATAAATCCAAACGAGCTCAAATTCACTCCCGGCCAGTTCCATGGTGTAGCCACCGTCCGTACGATCCCAACGGATCTTGTTTCGTTTGATTCTGATATCGTATGAGATAATTACACATTAAAACTAAGCCCTTTTTGAATTTCAAATGAGCCTCACCGTTTTAACTCAGCCCAACTTCCTTCCAAATGAACCAGACCCGCAACACCTTCTTCCTCCTTCACCCAAACATCAATCACGACTCAAGTTCCCATTTGCCATTTCTACTTCTTTCTCCACCAAATTGCTCCTCCCCCTTTCATTAAATCCAAAACTAATACCACCATTAAACTCCTCCTTCCGGCCTCTCCCTCCTCCACCTAAACTCGACAATCACGATGGCTTCCTTCGAAATCCAACGCACGCAAGTCCACACAGGAAGACAGCACTTGATCGACACTTTTTGATCCGGAATTTCCCAAAAAAATCACAATTTACTCTCCTCATCTCCACATTTTCGAAATCCAGTAATCACTATATTTCAATATAGAAAAGAGTTTGAGGAGAATAGAATTAAAGAATTGGAATTAGGCTATAAACCCTAATTCTCCCTTGAGAATAAACCCTTGATCCCAAATCAAGTCTTCAAGCTCCTCCCACTAACACCTCATAAAATAGCTTATATAAGGATAGGCCAATTACCCAAATTGCCCCCGTATCTTCCCAAATCAACTTACAAAGTTTTCAGCCCGAAATAGTCCAATTCAATATTCAGATGTTTGTCCCTCCCAGGGAATTATTTGGGCTCCAGCTCTCAGCTCAGACATCTGTCGCATCCATGACAGACGTCTGTCTCCCTCTTAGACGTCTGTCGTGGGAATGGCAGACGTCTGTGGAAACTTTCGGGAAAATCCCCCTGTAGTGACAGACGTCTGTCGTCCCATACGATAGACGTCTATCGCACTGTACAAAGAGCAGCTTACTCATTTCAGCTCATATCTTCCTCATGCGAACTCCGATTTACGAACGATTTTCTCCTATGCCAAGCTATCTTCGACCACTTCAATCTACCATATAGTATCGCATATTACAACAGTATTGCCATCGCGACAGACGTCTATCGTTTATGTGTTAAGTTTTCATGCAGTTGATTGCTTGTTAATATTTCCTTATTTGTAATTTGTTGCTGCTTATTATTATTTACGTTTGGAGCTGTGTGTATTGAAATAATATTGTCTTCATCCATTGTGTTTATTTGAAGTATCTTGTTATTTGCTTGTACTTGGCCAGAGCTATAATTATTTATGTGTGGCTGTGACTCACATCAACAATCAATTCCTCCTACTTGCAGTATCATTTTGTGCAGATTGAGAAAAAGATATATGCATATATCTTTTTCACAAAACAGATAGCAATATATACTGTTATATTATATTCACAAAAGAGACACCAACATATATTGGATTCTAATAATATATTATACTTACGCAAATAGTAGGATTTATATAAATAATGATTTGGTGACATATCACATATGTTGACAAACAAAACCTAATTAAGCATTCACAAGAAATAAATTGTTGTGAAAATTTTATTCTACAAATAAAACTTAAATATATAGAAAATAACATAGGAAGCCAAAATAAGTGCAAGATAGGTAACAATACAACTAAGCGGAAGAGAGAATTGATGATTAGTTGGGCAGCATATGCTCAAATCCACCAACTTGAAGACCGACAACTATATTTTCCTATAGACACGGTATAAAGCAGCTATTGAAGCCATCTTCGACCTGCTGGGTCATCCTGCACTCGTTGGGAATTAGCAACCATTTTAATCTGCTACATTCCAATATCCATACCTGCAGCTACTGCTCTGTTAACAACCATTTCAACAAATAACACAACCATTATGTTACAAATGAATCACAACTGCACTTAAAGATGTAAACAAATAAATGCGTTTATAAAAATGTTTTACAATATCTAATCCTAATTAGCAACCAATTAAATAAAATAGTACATAACAGATCCATTTTTACCCACTTTTCATAAAAAGATATAACTGTATATCTTTTCCCGAATTCAAACTAATATTTAGTTGAAAAATTCAGTGAAAATTTGTTCAAATTTAGGTTAAGGAATTCAGTGAAACAATAAAGTAACATGACTCTAATGACACAGCCTATCATCTTGGAAATTTATATCACAAGATAAGCACTCACCATTGACTCAAACAATAAGCATCACTCATATATTGAATACAAAACTCAACTGAAACTCATATTATCTACCTCATGATCAGGGGCGGAGGCATGGTCAAGCTGACCTGGGCACGTTCCCTCCCGTTCTACATCCCTTAAATAAATAAATAAATAAATAAAAATAGAGAACGAAAGTCGATTGATCGAACGCAAACTCTCTCCCTCACGAAACAGAAAGGGCCGAAAAAAGAAAACCTAATTGATCGAACGTCGCTCAGCCTCCAGAAATCGCAGTGCCCTCCATCCTACTGCTATGCCGTATCTACCACACAACTCCTCCTCTAGCTTACCAAAAATGGGAGGTAAGGAATATTCTACTACTTGGCTTAAACTTGCTGATTTTGAAATTAGGACATCAATTAAAGCTTGCTAATTGCTCAGTGATTTTGAATTAGGGCATCGATTAAAACTTGTTAGGTTATAAATTCTAATGGTAGATGAAGATTGAATTGATTTCAAAACTTAATTGCTAAAACTTGCAAGTTTTGAAACATGCACAACACACATATTATTTCTTGCTAAAACATAATTGTTGAAATTTTGTATCCCATTTTACTAGTCAATGCCTTTAATTAAGTGTTGATTTTTTTTTTTTTTTTTTTTTTTTTTTTTGTGTAAATGCTAGACATTCGAAAATATTTTAAGAGAACCATTAAAGATGTTTCCACTGAAGCTGAAGTTTCTACACCTTTTAGTAATGTAGTTGATGATGATAATCGAAACCCAATTATTGCAAACTCGGTAATTCGAAGTCATATTCAAGTCGATTTATCAAATATGGGAACTCGACGTGGGCATCTTTGAAGTAGTACCATATATGCATGTTTTTTTTGTTTAAAAGATCAATAATTGATTGTTTTTGTAATCGAATATAATGATATAATTATATTTAGTTGTGCTTGTTTGATGGTGTGAAATGATCTTTATATACATAATCATATAGCCAACATGAAAAGATAAAAAAATATTGGGGGCTACCGCCCCCGAACCCCCAACATTATTATGTTGTCCCTCCCATGTTGTCTTTCTGGCTACACCACTTCTCATGATGCTGAATCTCCAGACACAAACTGCAACAACAACTGTAATTGCATTTATCTTTTTCACAAAACTGACTGTTATGCAGAAATTGCGCGAATGCGGAAGCGCAATAAGCAGGATCTACATTTGCCAATTGAACATCAATCTAATCTGATAGCAATTATTCTATTACATCAAGCAAATAGTAAATAACTATAACAGAGAAACAAAGAGACACAATATTTATACAGTTTCCACTATCCTCTATAAGATAATGTATGTCCAGTCCAAAAGAGAGAGATTTTATTCCACATAAGAGAATTACAAGAGATTACACAATAAGAGTTTACATATCAAAACCTCAAACATGCTCAACTAGAAGAGACACCATTGGGGATCACTGGCTCCATGTCAGGATGGGTTTACACTAAAGTATACCCCTCAATATATAGCCAGCGCAAATCCATGTGAGTCACCAATTACATTACCAACATATGGTAATAATATAATGGAGGAAAATTACCATAGCAACAAATGTGCAAAGATAGTAAGTAAATCAATTTGTTTCTTTTGCATAGATGGAAGAAACTAATCCCTTCATATTTTTCTCTACCATCTCATCAAATGAAATCAATGCATTCCCATTATAAAAATATTTACTTTCCATTCTTTGCAAATTTGTTCCAATCAATTTGTGATTTTGTATCACCTAAATTTAACACTCTACATTGATGCAAAATCACATATCTGCAACACTCCATCTCGAACCAATTTCTCTTCACATCATAAAACTCTTAACAGAACTCCACCTTCAAACAAAATCTCACCATGAGATAGAAACTAAACAATGAATATTTGCCTAAAGGGTTCCAGCAATGCTACCCCCATCACACCATGTTAATGAGCTCAAACTACGTCCCCGCCTACCAACAAAATGTTGCAAATATCCAAAATAAAAAAAGGCAGACACCAAAGTAACCTCAACACCGCCAAGGCCAAAAATAATTCTCTCAATCACCAATTAAAATACAAAGCCAAAATCCAAATCTCTGTACGCACAAAAAAATCTCTCTCCTGCCACTTAGTTATTACAAACTTCACCCACCGCCTGCAAAAGATGCATCTACCACCATGAACTGCACCAAGCATAAACCAACGGTCTAAAAGTGCTTGCAATAACATCGACACCCGTCTAACACTTGATCTGAGCTCCTTCCTCGATCACCCCAGATCCCTCGAGCATCATCAACGTGAAGACCCCTGTCAAAACTACAATGATCTCTGTCTCGACACCCGTCTATCACTTGATCTGAGCTCCTTTCCTAATCATCTAGGATCCCTCGAGCATCATCAACATGAAGACCTCTATCTAAAACATGATCAAAAGTTCCCAAATCCAATGGTCCCTTCAATGCAGTAAACTCCATATCACGTAAAAGTTCCCAGATTGGAACATTCTTCTCTCTCAACATAATCTCCTCCACCAAAGTCTTCTTTATTCCCTCAAAATTGAAGTAGAATAATTAACAACAAATTTGCCTCTCTTTCTTGAAGCCATTGATGCACAATCTAAACAAATCGCCTTACTCAAATATCAATCTGTTGTGCAAAAATTGCTCTGATACCAATCTGTTATGCAAAAGTTGCGCGAATGCGGAAGTGCAATAAGCAGGATTTAGATTTGCCAATTGAATATCAATCTAATCTGATAGCAATTATTCTATTACATCAAGCAAATAGTAAATAACTATAACAGAGAAACAAAGAGATGCAATATTTATACTGGTTCCACTATACTCCTATAACAATTGGAAATTTCGCTAGATCTGAATCGATCGCTAAACCGACCAAGACCGTTCGAAACCCCTGATTGTTTTGAGAACACGGCAAATCGGAACACAAACAGAAGAACATTTCATTGCTTATTACAACAATTCATCAGAATACAAGAATAACACAGAGTATGAATAAATATTATACATTCGATAAATATCAGAGATTACAATAAATTACATTTAAATACATCGCAGCGGAAAAACAATACAAAGCACAACTGAAAACAGATACACGGATACAGAGCTTTCCTAATACCGCTTCAGCTGTAAATCAGGATGCTGCGAATATAAATCTGCAAAACCAAAACTACTAGCTGCCCTGTGGAAAATAGGGGCACCCAGAGTTTAGGTTAAAACAATAAACTCCAGGTCAGTCATGTGACCGGTGTGAGAACTAAAACAGTTATTAATCTTTATTTTAAAGTATGGTAAATCAAGGGACCACGCCGTATAAAACGGAATGGGTTTCCTCCCAAGAATACCAGTGCATAAAACAACAGCACAATGCTAAATAAAGAACAATGAAGCTATTATAAGACCTAGGTCCCATCACACAATGCAACACAAGCCGGAGGATAGGGTTTTACCTTATAATAGCCAAACAATGCTTAATACACTAAATTTCATCTTTTATTATTACTGTAAGTGTATAGTGTCAAAACAATTTCAATCATAAGTATCAATCATAGACGAAATAAGTGCCCCATACCACTATGTCGCCATATATAGGTTCTACAATCAAAACCGCAAAGTCACGTATTGGAAATTGGATTTCCATCTACGAACCGAGGCAAGGGATCGTCCTCACCGCTTCGAGATGCTCTAGCCCGCCCCTAAGGCAAGCGCACAGGCAAGCCTTGGATTGTCGGGGCCGATCCACACGGGGTGGATTATTATGCCTAAACAATGTGTTTCCCCGCCCTTTGGGGCGTAAATGAGTCATATGACTCCATCGGCTCCACGTAGTCACTGATATATCTGAGCCGCCTCGCAATCCAACAACCACACAGGTGAAAATAATATAAATGTCAGGGCTGGTAGGTCACTGACACCACCCTAGCTAGAAGGAAACGCATGTCCTCCCTGAGGTCCTTATCCCGTTTCTGGTTCACACCGGGGGTGTGAGGCTCGCAAATTAACGCTACACAATGTTGTGCCACATAGGCAGTGCTTTGATCATCAACCACAAGACTCTGCTTTTCAACAGAAGCCTTGATCATTTGTGTCTTAGCATGCCACACAGACAAACCACTCCATGCAACCGATATCCATCAATCACACAGAATGGTATCCAATGTCAGACACACAGTCCATTTACAAATCTGTTCTGGGTCTGAACGAAACCGGAGGCATCTTGTACCTCGCATATCCATCGATCTCCAAGTATGTCTGGACGATCACCAACTGTACAGCCCAATCAAGATCATCAGTAATTATCCAAACGATGTGAAGACCTCCGGTCTTCGACCATTGTCTTCATCTTCGACACATTGTCGAATCGGTTATTCAGAATGAGATAAACCTGGTCTTTATGATTAACTCGCGCATATAATCAACAAGTGTTACACAAACACAACATATGCCTCATTCCAATTCAGAATATTCTTTTATTCAAATATTCTTATACTTTGGGAAAGGTTCCCATTAATTTTATCAAAGACAAATTCTTTAAATTTATTCTTTAATCTTCTTTTGAATATCAATTCAAACCAAATTATGGTTTATCCAAACTAGTCGGGATTAGCGAACCTTACTGAAGTAATCACTTGTTAAATTTCCCAACCCCAACCTATTCATCCCATGAAGTAAAACTGGTCATACTTCATATCTAACACCACGGTGTTATCGGTAAGTTCAATTCTAATAAAAGATTTAACTATCGCCTGGAGAAAAACTGGTGATACTCCATTCTCGATTATTTCAATCTAATTAAAGATTCATTAAAACTCCACTTGGTTTTAATCTTCCCAAAAATCAATATTAATGATTGTTTAACTTGGGAAATCATATCCTGTCTTTAACTGGGTTAGAGAACCAATGTCATTTAAAACACGGTTCACGATAAACCCAAAATCACAGTCCATTAACGATGGCTTCATGGAAAACAAATCGGTATATATAATCGATATAAACTTCCATATCCGACCAGTATTATAAATGGAATAACGGCAACGCCTTTTAAGTTCCAGATATATTAGCAGTCTTCCTCCACGGAAATTCACTTCGATTATTACCAAATCGAATTCCATTCCGTTCCAATTTATTTTATTAAATTGGAAAACTTTACTTTGGAAAATCTCCTTTAAATATTAACTAAAGATTTATAAATTCCAAATCACATTTCACTGTAAATCGGGTTAAAGAACGAATGTCGTTAAAACACAGTTCACGATAAACCCAATCCACATTCCATTAATTATCAGGTTAAAGAACAAGTGTTATTTAAAACACCGTTGAAAATAAACCCAAAAATCAATTCAAACACAATTCCAATTCAATTATTGGAAATTCTGGTTACTTTTAACACCATTTTAAATCCAATTTATTTATTTTAAAAATAATTGAATTATAATTCTAGTTCGAAACTAGTTCATTTCGATAAAAATCTATTTTATTTTGTTCAAATATGGGATTTTTCATCCCAACTCTTTCCAAATCGTTTCTTATGATTTTACACTAATTATGGATATTTTTAATAATTTTATCACGGCCCGTACAGTCGATTTGCATCAACGGCCATCGAACTGCACTTACAACGACCTTTTCCAAATTTGATTTGGACATAATTCCAAATCCAACCGTTAGATTTCAAATCTCTAATATTCGTTAGAAACCTCTTTTCGATACGAACCCAACGGTTCCAGTTTTAGGAGAATCCGTCGGTCGGATATCCCGTAATGTCCATTCGAAGTCAATGGTCGAAATTCACGAACGGCCGCAGCGCGGCCCGTTCTATATAGGCCATTGTATATATATAATATATATATTATATATTTCATCCATTTCTTTTTAAAACGTATTTTATAAATTGTTTTAAATTTGTTTTCAAAACGATTTCAACTTCATATTCAATTTCAAATCAAAATTGAATATTCTATATCATCGATATATAAATGATAGTATTTTCAAAATATTATATTTTGAAATCAATTCCTTTTCGATATTCATTATAAAAATGAATAAAATTGATATAAATATCGTTCACGTCAAAATAGCTTCAATCTAATCAACACGGCTTTATATATTTCAATAACTTCGTTATTCTATTTAACAAATGAATATTTTCTTCAACACATGATTATAATTTTTTATTCAACACATGAATATTCTTTTATTCAACACATGAATATTTTCAACACATGAATATTCTCAACACATGAGGTTTCTATTATTCAACACATGAATATATATTTTATTCAACACATGAATTTTCTTTTATTCAACACATGGATATTTTTTTCAATAATATTCTTTATTTTCCAAATTGGAGTGAGGCCCAATCAATTACCATGTAATGTTAATTATATGGATTCTATACAACAGATGTATATAATAGCAACGATAAATAATCAACCATCATCCAGAGTGCACCACACAACTGCATAAGCATTAAACATAAGTAATTAACTCTTACACAGTTGGTCAACCAATCGATCGACATACAACTAAATAATTGGGATTAGTGTACGTCCAATATCATCCCAACACCCGTGTGGGGTTTCAATCCACAAACACTGAATATTGTTTGTGCAGTTGGGCAATGTGTAAAATTTATCGTCCCAATCAATATCAGTCAAATGGGTGTACATAAACAAATCGTCTGATTTGCAAATGAAAATTTATTTCAACACATGAATATATTTTTTCCATTCCACTTCACTTACCAAATCACACAATCAAATCAAACACAACCAAACGAACAAGTCATCCATGGTCTATGGATGATGGGGAAACAGTTCATATATGCAGTTATAGAATAAATAACTATATAAAAATAATTTTGGTGAGAAGTTCTCACCTTGAAGCCAAACCAAACACCGCGATTCTTCTTATGTAGGAAATCTTCGCCGTGTTTCCAACGAGATATGTTTCACGCGGTTTATGTTAAAAATCACAGTTTTAACATCCCTATTATAATTAAAGATCACATTTTTAATCCGCTACTTCACGTATAAAAATCCCATTTTTATAACTTTGTTTTAACATAAAAATCATATTTTTATATCGTTGTCATATATATATAAATTCTATTTTTATCCTACTCGAAATATTATTCCACATACGATGAAATTTATATTTTTACCTAACTAAAAACAATATTTTTATATCGCTAATGAATATATAAAAATCGAATCTTTTCTATTTATAAAATCAAATCTTTATCCAACTATATACATAAAGTTATATCTTTATATTCTAGCGCTATACACATATAAAATATCACATTTTTATACGTTATACATAATAAAAATCGCATCTTTATTCTCATGTTATACATATAAAGATTATATTTTTAATACGCTACTTATATATAAAAATTACATTTTTATATAAATAGAATTCGTAACTGTAACTAAATAAAAATCAAAGCTTTACATAAATAAATAAAATAATAATAAAATAAATCAAATCTTTACTCGTTTAAAAATAAAAGCTTTATCATGTTAAAAATCACAACTTTGTGATGCTAAAAATCACAACTTTATGATGTTGAAGATCACTACTTTACTTTATAGAAATTATATCTTTATAAAATGTTTTTTTATAAATTAAAAATGATTTTATATACCCTTTTTAAAATTAATTACCCTATATAAATAAAAAGGAGAAGCTTACTGGGTTTTTGGGAGGTGGGGATGGCCGTTGTGGAGCTGCAGGCGGCAGGGAGAGTCGCAGGTGTGGCAGGTGGTGGCGTCGGCTCGAGGATGGCGGTTGTGGGCTTAGTTGCATCGGGTGGTGGCTGTTTTCGATTGGGGATGGGGGTTTAGGGCGTTGGGTTGTTCAAATCGAGAGAGGGGGAAGAAGGAGGCGCGGAGGGGAGGTCGGAGGAGCTCCGCCAGGGGCGGCTACGGCCACTACTGGGCGCGACGGCGAGCATCGATGGGAGGGGGTCCATTTCCGTCGTTCGTGTTTCTCTTCTTCTTTTTTTCCATCTCGTTTGTTTTGCTGAGTGGAGAGAGGGAGATAATATATATATATATATATATATATATAAATATATAATTATATTATTTAATTTCCTTGAAGGAAGACTTTTTATTCAACCTCCAAATCGAACCCACGGACCATCGCCTTTAGCTAATTACCCCCATTCTGAACATAATGGGATATGTATCGTAAGCTGATTCGATCGTTTCGATCAATTTTCATCAAAATCAAAATATAAATCTATATATTGAATTTGAACGCACATTTCAATTTAGCGGGGCCACATACGGACTCTAAAAATTCCCGAAAAATATTTTCTGGCTTCATATTGACGATACGGTCCTATCAAAACTAATTTTGTCGAATTCTGAGACCGTTTGAAAAATGACTATTTTCTAGTCAATCGAAATTGACTGAAACTACCAAAACACGTTTTACTTCGCCATGCTCACATATTGCTTCAGAAAATTACGAATTTTGGAATATAGCAATAACTTGACATCCAGGATCCAACAAAAGTGGTTTCGTCGAAAACAGAGGTCATTTGCAAAATTTCCACTTTTAAGGGCTAGAATTCCACAGCGACTATTCTGACTTTTCAATTGGGCATAACTTTTTGTTTCCGCTATGAAATTTCAATTTTTCGGATTCGTTTGAAAGATATTTTCAAATAGATTCTAATATTTTTGGTTTCGCTAAAATCCGGTTTATTTTAAATCCTGTACATTCATTTGAACTTTGAAATCGAATTTTCAAACTACCTCGCCAATTTCAATTCCTTTTATATTTAAAATAAAATATTTATATTCTAACGACGATTCAGATAAATATATACGTTCTCATTCTATTCAAAATAAATTTCTCGTCGTTATTATTTAAAATAGTTCATTTTAAATATTCAAAATTCATTAAAATTGCCAAAATAAAAATTTTAAATTGGCTCGGATTTTCCGTGTTATTACACCTCCGTAAGATAGTGTACGTCCAGTCCAAAAGAGAGAGATTTTATTCCACATGAGAGAATACAAGAGATTACAAAATAAGAGTTTACATATCCAAACCTCAAACAGGCTTAATAAGAAGAGACACCATTGGTGATCACTGGCTCCATGCCAGGATGGATTTACACTAAAGTCTACCCCTCAATATATAGCCAGTGCAAATCCATGTGAGTCACCAATTACATTACTAACATATGGTAATAATATAATGAAGGAAAACTGTCATAGCAACAAATGTGCAAAGATAGAAAGTAAATCAATCCATTTCTTTTGCATAGATGGAAGAAATTAATCCCTTCATTTATTTCTCTACCATCCCATCAAATGCAATCAATGCATTCCTATTATAAAAATATTTATTTTTCATTCTTTGCAAATGTGTTCGAATCAATTTGTGATTTTGTATCACTTAAATTTAACACTAACAGCAGTTTATACCAAATAATGAAAAAAGATACATGCATTTTAACTTTTTCACAAAATTGATAGCAGTGTATACCAAATAACAACTAAATATAAAAAACTTCTTTTAGGAAAAGCAATTTTAGAATATGTTTTTTAGAGAATGTTGAATGATTTGAGAGAATGCTGAACGAAGTTTTATAAACGATATACAAAAGTTTTATAACCCGTAAACGAATTGATTGTAGTGGCTGCTCCTCAGCAGTCTCATTCCTAGTTCATGATGCACTCAAGATAACATCTACCAAATCAGCCTAGATTAGTAACAAACCTTCACCAGACTATGTTTGGCATGCTGAAAGTAAAGAATGATAACCGAGTTAAGTTAAAGAATGATTTGGAACAACATGAGCGTCTAATGTTCAAAAATTCAATTTCTAAAAATAAAGCATCTTTGGATTTTTTTTGCATAATACTCAATATTCTGTAACATTCAGTTTAAAAAATATCTAATATTTTGATTTATATGCTCAATCTCACCGTGGATGTATGTTCAACTTCAAACCATGCTTAACCTCCAGCTTAGCTATGATGTATGTTCCTCTTTTTATTAAGACCAGCTTGAGACCATCCTTTGTTTATCACCTCGTGTTTCCTTTAATATCGTATATTGCTCTCTCTATAAAACATAAATACATAGTGCATTGTATGTACTTGCATTAAGGTTAAGATTAATTATATATATAACCCAATCCATGTACATTAGAAAAGAAGAAGCAAACCTGTGATTTATTTTACTTATCCTTCGTGTTTCTTCACTAGTAAGTTGTCCAACTTAATATACACTGTTTCTATTGTATATAGTTTTATATTGTAAAATCACAAGTTTTACTGTTCAAAAAACAAGAATGCAGCTTATTTTAGTCCATCAAAACGATCCCATACACGTTTGTTTTCGTGGCTGGCTTGAGAACCAAGATTAATGCACTACAAGTTTCAGGTACCATCAAAATTATACATAAAAGTCTGTAAGTATCATTCAATAGATGCTTTCTAGTCAATGTTACAACAGGATGTGTGTACACAAATGAATGGGTCATCATAGTTCAAGCTGTGGTACAACAAATGACATAGCTACAAAATGGTGCAGCAACAACTCAAGTGTAGAGATGGAGCATGTCAAAGCAGCAAGTATAAATTGGTAGATCTATAAAATGATGTGATACAAACATTGCAACAACAAAAGCATGGTTCATGGCATGAGTAGAAATACATGCAGCACTGTTTAGCAGGTGCAATGTCAAGCCTGAAATTCATGATCACATCAAACAACAATGGAAAATGAAATTGTCACAATATCAAAACAATAAGCCCAAACTAGTTTGGCTCAGCATAACCAAGCCCAAATGCACAAGTTTCAAACTCAAGACAGTGTCAAAACAATGTGCTCATGTCAAGTTATCAAATTAAATCAGATACAAAGGTGGTGCTCAAAATGTGTATGTATACATGTCAAAAATGTTTTGGTCTACAGTTAGCATATGGAATGAATTAAAAACATGTATGGCATGTAATAAATCATGGGAACAAACAAAGGAGTGGTGCAATTGTGTTCATACTATGAAAAGAATGTGACAAATGAAATTCTGGCAAGAATCTAATGCTTTCTTAATCGAATTTTTTTCTCCAGAATTATTCAATCACACATGGGAAATTAAAGATTGGATTTAATCATTTATAGAATGATGACTAAGGAGCGGATGAATAGAAAACATGGATAATGCTTAGTTGTGCGCAAACATAGTACGATGAATCAACATGATTCAAATTGAGCAACTAGGCAATTTCAAACTTTTTCCCAAATTCAATTAAACCGACTAAGTACATAGGAAGGGAAAAAACTGTGTCCACATATATCAAGAATTTTCCACATATTCAGAGATGGCATTTAAAAAAAAAACATTTTCAGAAAGAATCAAATTTGTTATCGGGGGCCAAATCAATTCAAATTTTTTCCAAATATTCCTCAATCAAAACAGGCACGTCATTGAATCGAAATCAAAGGAGTAGGGTTTCTAATCCCCTATATAAACACACTACTCCTCACTGTCAAACCCATCCAACTCATCCGAAAAATACTCAAACCCTAAAGCTTAAATCAGAGAACTTACAGTGTTCGATCGAAGGTGAGAACAGTTCGAAGTTGAGCTTGAAGGCAGAATCAATTAACTGAAGGAACATCAAAGCTATGGAGATTCAAGTTTGAAGAAGCCCTAGCCAATTTGGAGAAATTCCTAGCCGATTTGGATAAAGAAAAGTTGACAGCCATTCATTCTCAAGTCATACGAAGATATAATAAAAAGGGAATTTTTTCTAAGGGTTTTTTATCATTTATTTGTTGTATTTTTTTATTGTTGTAAAACCATGTCTTGTTTTTCTAGTTTTATTCAGAACTAGTGTTTACAGATTACTGGACTGTAGTCTGGGAAAATCTGGTCTAGGCAATTTCAAACTTTTTCCCAAATTCAATTAAACCGACCAAGTACACAAGAAGGGAGAAAACTGTGTCCACATATATCAAGAAATTTCCACGTTGCTTTAAAATCGAAAATTCAAAGATGGCATTTTAAAAAGGAAAACATTTTCAGAAAGAATCAAATTTGCTATCGGGGGCCAAATCGATTCAAATTTTTTCCAAATATTCCTCAATCAAAACAAGCACGTCATTGAATCAAAATCAAAGAAGTAGGGTTTCTAATCCCCTATATAAACACACTACTCCTCACTGTCAAACCCATCCAACTCATTCGAAAACTACTCAAACCCTAAAGCTTAAATCAGAGAACTTACAGTGTTCGATCGAAGGTGAGAATAGTTCGAAATTGAGCTTAAGGCAGAATCAATTAACTAAAGGAACATCGAAGCCATGGAGATTCAAGTTTGAAGAAGCCCTAGCCGATTTGGAGTAAGCCCTAGCTGATTTGGATAAAGAAAAGTTGACGGCCATTCATTCTCAAGTCATACGAAGATATAATAAAAGGGGGAATTCGTTTCTAAGGGTTTTTTATCATTTATTTGTTGTATTTTTTTAATGTTGTAAAACCATGTCTTGTTTTCTTGTTTTATTCAAAACTATGGTTTACAGATTACTGGTCTATAGTCTGGGAAAATCTGGTCTAGGGTACACAAATCAGTCTAGGATTTTGAGCTTAGGGTTAGGACAGGAGCAGGCGTTGCAAGTTTACATGGGATTGTAAGCAGGATCTGTTTATAACACCTAGTTGAAATCTTAGGAATGCAGCAGTAGGCAAAATTTGCTGAAGCTGGGTATTTCTGTGTGTGATTTTCCTTTACTGCATTTTTATTATTCTGTGATTGTTTAAAATATTGAATAAACCCTATTCACCCCCTCTAGAGTTAATATTGATCCAATAATTGGTATCAGAGCCAGTGTCTAATTAATTCTAGAGTCATGAGTACAATGAATAATGTTTTTTCTGAGGGACAATCTATTGCTATACCACCTATGTTCAATGGCAGTGATTACGCTTATTGGAAAGCTAGGATTAAAATCAATCTAGTGTCTGTTGATTATAATGTTTGGGATATCATTGAAATTGGATTAAAAAAAACCCACTGTAATTATTAACGAAGCTGAAATTCCTAAATCAAAAGATAGGAGGGATGTGAATGATAAGAAACTGTATGCTATTGATTCTAAAGACATGAATGCTTAGGTTTGTGCTCTTGATAAAACTGAATATATCAGAATTTCTCATTGTAAAACAACTCAGAAAATCTGGCATACCCTGAAGGTCACTCACGAAGGAATGTCTCAAGTAAAAGAATCTTGTCTTGCTTTATTCAGCAATGAGTATGAAAACTTCACTATGCAGAATGATGAGAGCATCAAGGACATGTATGGTCGTTTCTCTGTGTTGGTTTACAATGATAGAGCTCTTGGAAAAGTTTATACTGAAGTTGAACTTGTAAGGAAGATTCTGCGTATTCTGCCAATGAATTTCGAAGCAAAAGTCATAGCAATTCAAGAATCAAAGGATCTGGGGAAGCTGAGCATTGAGGAGCTTATTGGAAATCTAATGACGTATGAAATGGAGCTAAAAGACGAAAAGATTGCAGCAACTCTAATCTGAAGAAGAAGTCAATTGCTTTGTCCAATACTGTCAACAGCGATGGCGAAGACCCCATCGAACAACTTGCTATGGCCGTCAGACAACTCACAATGTGGAGAAAATTCAAACCTCGAAGAAACAAACCAAAATCCAACAAGCTGAAGAACTCTGACAATTCGAATGAGGAACCACTTTGCTATAATTGCCAGAAGCCTGGACATCTGAAACCAAACTTCCACTTCTTCAGCACAAAAGGAACAAGAGGAAAAAGAAAGCTTTTGCTATAATTTGGGATGATAAGGAAGGAGAAGAAGACTCAGACAGCAGCGAGGAAGAAAGTAACCTATGCTTCATGGCAAAATCATATTCAGAAGATGATAGAGAGAAATCGACTGAGCTATACAGTTATGATGATTTGATTTTAATATGTAAACATCTTTCTGAAATCATTGATACACTAGAATCAAAAGTAGAAAAACTAAAAGCAAAAAATTTGGAACTTGTTCACAGTAATAATAGGTTGGAATATGAACTGTAAATTTTTTCAAATGCTCAAAACCTAGATTGTAAAAATTGTAACTGTGTGAATCTAGAACTGTTGACTCTCAAGTCCACTATTGAAAATCTTAAGAAAGAAAATTTGTCTTTGAAAGAAAATGATAAGATTAAAAGAGAGAATTTCATCAAATGATGCACTTCACTTGTGAATGAAAATACAACACTAAGAACCAAAGTCCAGGATCTCGAAGCCACCTTGAATATTTTTCAATTGGTCAAACATCTTTCAAAATGCTACTACGAAACCAATTGTTTGCTAACAATATAAAAGGACTAGGTTTTGGGAAGATATAAAACGATGTGACTGTGATTGACAATGCAAAAGGCAGAAGCATCTTTCCTAAGTGTGTAAAATGTGGGGTAATTGGGCATAATCTTGAAAATTGCAAGAATAGGAATAAAATCAGAAAATTCACTAGAGTTTGGGTTCCTAAGCACTTGGCACACAATTACCATAATTTTTGGAACACAAATAAGAGGACAAAACAAATGTGGGTTCCAAAAGATTCTTGTTTTCATCATGCTTCAGTCACTGATATTCTTGGACCTAGGAGCTTCTCTGGGTCATCTTCTTCTCTTCTTGTGTAGGTATGTTGGTGGGCTAAGGAGCAATAGAATGGTATTTGGATTCAGGTTGCTCCAGACATATGATAGGAGACAAGAGACCGTTCCTTACCCTAGAAAAATATAAAGGTGGGACTGTGACGTTGGGTGACAACAGCAAATGTAAGATTATTGATAAAGGAAAAGTAGGTAACAACATTTTTTGCCTTAGCCGATGTCCTATATGTTGATAATTTATATCACAATCTTATCTCTATAAGCCAACTATGTGATAAAGGAATGAATGTAGTTTTTGATAGTGAGATTTGCAAAATTATTGAAACATCCACTAGAAAAGTTGTTTTTACTGGAAAAAGAAAAGGAACTATTTACACACTTTCATTCGATGCTGTAATTGTTTCTATATGTTTGGTAGCCACAAAAGAAGTGGCAGTTCTATGGCATAGAAGACTAGCACATGCTAGTTTGGGTCTCCTTGAAAAACTAGAAACAAATGAGCTTGTTAGAGGTTTACCACATCAAAAATTTAATGATAACAAAGTTTGTAAAGCTTGTTCCATGGGCAAACTTAATCGTTTATCTTTTCATCCAAAAAATGTTGTTAGTACTTCACGTGTTCTTGAATTAATTCAAATGGATTTGTTTGGACCAACTGATATTGCTAGCTTAAATGGTAAACTTTATTTTTATGTATTGGTTGATTATTACTCTAGATTTACATGGGTTTATTTTCTAGCCAAAAAGTCTGAAACATTTGATTATTTTTCAAAGTTTTCGAAACTTGTTCAAAATTAAAAAGGTGTTTCAATTAAAACTTTGAGAAGTGATCATGGAGGTGAATTTGGAAATTTAGACTTTGAAGAATTCTGTGAAGAAAATGGTTTTAAACATGAATTTTCCGCTCTCGAACACCTCAACAGAATGGGGTGGTCGAAAGGAAAAATCATACATTACAAGAGATGGCTAGATCTATGTTATGTGAATATAAATTGCCCCAAACCTTCTGGGCTGAGGCAATCAATACTTCATGCTATGTAATGAATAGAGTCATGATTAGACCAATACTTAATGAAACGTCATATGAACTATGGTCTGACAAAAAGCCTAACATCTCATATTTTAAAGTTTTTGAATGCCCTTGTTATATTCTGAAAACAGGAGATCAGCTTAGAAAATTTGAACCAAAAACAGTTGATGGAATTTTCATGGGTTATTCTTCAAGGAGCAAAGCTTATAGAATCTTCAGTAAGCAATCAATAACGATTGTGGAGACCATTAATGTGAATTTCAATGAATCATATTTGGAGATGGCTTTTGAAAATGATAAAGATGAAGGTGGTGTGCAAGAAGACGAAAAAGAAAGCAATGAAGTTGAGGCAAACAATGAAGAAGTCACAGAAGCAATAGCTGAAGCTGAAAGGCTGAAATTCAAACCCAACCATCCTCCAGATTTGGTAATTCGAAGTCCAACAGCTGGTGTTCGCACTCGTTCCTCTCTCAATAAGGATATTTGTGCTTTCTGTATTCACAATGCTTTTATTTCTGAAATTGAACCAAGTTCCTATGATATTGCTCTTAATGATGAATCTTGAATTTTAGCTATGCAAGAGGAACTTAATCAGTTTGAGAGAAACAAAGTCTGGAATTTGGTTCCAAGGCCAAAAGACAATCCAGTCGTTGGAACAAAATGGGTGATTAAAAATAAACTTGACGAATCTAGAAATGTAATTAGAAACAAAGCTAGGTTGGTCACTAAGGGATACAATCAAATTGAAGGCACTGACTTTGATGAAACATTTGCTTCCGTTGCTAGGTTAGAACCAATTAGAATCTTATTAAGTTTTGCATGTTTTAAAGGTTTCAAACTTAAGCAAATGGATGTTAAGAATGCCTTTCTGAATGGAGAGACGAAAGAAGAAGTTTTTGTCGAACAACCCCTCGGTTTTGAGAGTCACGATTTTCCAAATCTTGTGTACAAACTAGAAAAAGCATTATATGGTCTTAAGCAAGCTCCTTGAGCTTGGTATGACTGTCTCTGTTCATATCTCTTGGAAAATGGTTTTAAAAAGGGATGTGCTGACACTACTTTGTTTCTATTGCATGATGGTGATGATTTCTTAATTGTTCAAATCTATGTTGATGATATCATTTATGGTGTTTTTAATGATATTTTGTGTGAGAAATTTGAGAAAGTTATGCAGGAAAAATTTGAGATGAGCTTGGTTGGTGAATTGAAGTACTTTCTTGGGTTTCAAATCAAACAGAGCAGCAAAGGAATCTTCATTTCTCAAACGAAGTATGTAATGGAGCTACTGAAGAAATTTGTAGTTGAAGATGTAAAACCAATGAGAACACCAATGAGCCCAACAACTAAGCTTGACAAAGATGAAAAGGGTGTTGCTATTGATCAGAAAAAATATCGTGGTATAATCGATTCACTTCTTCATCTCTCTGCTTATAGGCCCGATATTACGTTTTATGTTTGTTTGTGTGCTCGTTTTCAATCTAATTCAAAAGAATCTCATTTAGAAGCCACCAAACGAATTCTGAGATATTTGTTGCATACACGAAAACTTGGCTTGTGGTATCTATCCTGTGATAATTTTGATTTAGTAGGTTTTACTGATGTTGATTATGCTGCTTCACTCAGTGATAAGATGAGCACTATTGGACCTTGTTTCATGCTAGGACATTCTCTTGTTTCTTTGTTAATTCGTAAACAAAATTGCGTTGCTTTATCTACCATTGAAGCCGAATATATTGCACTAAGAAGTTGTTGTGCACATATTTTATGGATGATGCAAACTCTATCTGATTTTGGCCTCTTCAATAAACAAGTTCCTTTGAAATGTGACAGTAAGAGTGCAACAGATTTATCAAATAATCATGTACATCACTCATGCGCAAAACACATTGATGTGAGACACCATTTCATTAGATATCATATTACTATAGAGGACATATGTATTGAATTTATTCCAACTGAATCTCAACTTACTGATATTTTTACTAAACCCCTTCCAGAAGAAAGATTTTGCAGATTATGATTGGATTTGGGAATTATAGAAATTAATTAATCTCTCTGCATTTTTGGGTAAAAATTTTCTCAAGGTGTTCAGTTATCATTTTTCATTTTTTGACAATTCAAACCAATCTTCAAATCATCAAGAAAAGAATAGTTTATTTTGGACATTTATAATAAAATTGTGACTATGTTAGATTTCAAAATATGAGATGGTTGAAAGTTTCTCAATAATCCTGATTTGATTGAATATATTTTATAATATGAGTAATTTAGGAAAAAAAATTCACATCAATCTCTATCATCATTCTATCATTCATCATAGTTGTTGTATATATATTAAGTGGATTTTGTATATAATGAAAAAAAATATGATAATAATAATAAGTGTTTCTCTGACCTCATTTAAAAATCCAAGCTTTGGTCATGCATGGTTATGAGATTACTTATTTATTTTCATGTTGCAACTAATACCATTTAAAAATCCAAGCTCTAGTTATGTGTGATTAGTGTGCTCTTGAAATATATATATATATATATATATATATATATGAATTAAAAGAAAAAAATGTTATATGTTTGTAGGTATAATAATATATATATATATATATAAAATCGTCCCTGATATATATTATCTAACTCTCCAATCCATCTTCTAAATTGTGAAATGTGTTCCTATCTTACGGGTTATTATGATTTTTTGTTTGATTAGTTGGAAGTTTGCGCTTTTTGATTCTGTCAAATGACTTGATTTCTTACTATGGTCCATATTCTTTGCAAATGTCCAACCCTGTTCATCCTTTGATGATTACAAAGGAGGATAAGAGTTAAGATTTTGATACGTATGTAGATATCTATAGAATTTGATTTTTCCACTAATACTAAGTATTTAATTATTTTCTATTTTTTTAAATATTTCTTTAATATTTGTTATGTCTGTTTATGGTTGTACGGGGAGCTGTGTTATAGGGGAGCACATATATAGGGGAAGTTCTTATAATTTTATTTTCGAACACTTTGCTATATTTAAAATCTTAAGTATGTTTGTCATCATCAAAAGGGGGAGATTGTTGAACCTGTGATTTTATGTTTGATGATAACAAACATATTTTATTTTTACAAATGTGTTTGAAACTGTACTGAATTCTATTCTCCACATCATACATAAATGAAATTGATTTTTGATTGATAATATCTATACACAAGATTGAAATATTCACAAAAGAATCTTTTATTCAAAAATCAATTTTTATTTCATAAATAATTTAGTACATTTTTCAGGATTCCCTGCTATATACATACAAGTTTTCACAAATCATTTTTTCTTTACAAATGGACCTCACTACATTTTTCACTCTTACTCAAGTACATCTGTGCACTCTTACTGCATCAACATTCTGTTCTGCTCCTGCTGCATCATCCTGAAACCTGTCACAGAAATGAAATATACACAGTATACTGGAACTAAAATGAACACTGAACAAATAAAATTTTATTTTATAATTTTTTATTTGCCTCAGATTTTCTGTGTGTTTTCTCATCATATTTCTGACTTGATCAGCCTCAGTATAACCACACTGGTTTGCTGATCAGAATCAGCATTACACTCAGCTGATTCTGACCAGCCTCAACACAGTGTAGTCAGTCTGCTGATGAGTATCACATATGCACATACAATATAATACACAAAACAACTTAATGGTAAATGATCAAGTGAGTAGAAAAAATAACAAGCAGCATGGACTAAATGATCAAGTCAAAGTCAATACAAGTTTTACAAGGAAGAATGATTCATGGATTCAGCCTATATGAGCAGCCCTTTAGTTCAACATGAACATGCATGTGTTCAACACAAGTCAACAGTGGAGTAGCAAACAATAACCAAAGCTACACAGAAAATACATGGTGCAGTCAACATGTTCAAAACAGAGATGCTTTCTAGTCAATGTTACAACAGGATGTGTGTACATAAATGAATGGGTCAGCATAGTTCAAACAGTGGTACAACAAATGATACAGCTACAAAATGGTGCAGCAACAACTCAAGCATAGAGATGGAGCATGTCAAAGCAGCAAGTATAAATTGGCAGATCAATAACATGATGTGATACAAACATGCAACAACACAAGCATGGTTCATGGCATGAGTAGAAATACATGCATCAATGTTTAGCAGGGTGCAATGTCGAGCCTGAAATTCATGATCACAGCAAACAACAATGGAAAATGAAATTGTCTCAATACCAAAACAGTAAGCCCAAACCAGTTTGGCTCAGCATAACCAAGCACATATGCACAAGTTTCAAACTCAAGATAGTGTCAAAACAATGTTCTCAAGTCAAGTGATCAAAATAAAGCAAATACAAAGGTGGTGCTCAAAATGTGTATGGATACATGTCAAAAATGTTTCGGTCTATAGTCAGCATATGGAATGAATTAAAAACATGTATGGCATGTAATAAATCATAGGAACAAACAAGGGAGTGGTGCAAATGTGATTGTACTATGAAAAGAATGTGAGAAATGAAATTCTGGCAAGAATCTAGTGCTTTCTTAATGAAATTTTTTCTCTCTAGAATTATTCAATCACACATGGGAAATTAAAGATTAGATTTAATCATTTATAGAATGATGATTAAATAGGGGATAAATAGAAAACATGGATAACGCTTAGCTGTGTGTAAACATAGTATGATGAATCAGCATGATTCAAATTGAGCAACTAGGCAATTTCAAACTTTTTCCTAGATTCAATAAAACCGACTAAGTACATAGGAAGGGAGAAAACTGTGTCCACATATATCAAGCAATTTTCACGCTGCTTTAAAATCGAAAATTCAAAGTTGGCATTTTAAGAAAGAAATCGTTTTCAGAAAGAATCAAATTTGCTATTGGGGGCCAAATAGATTCAATTTTTTTCCAAATATTCCTCAATCAAAACAGGCAAGTCATTGAATCGAAATCAAAGGAATAGGGTTTCAAATCCTCTATATAAACACACTATTCCTCACTGGCAAACCCATCCAACTCATTCGAAAACAACTCAAACCCTAGAGCTTAAATCAGAGAACTTACAGTGTTCGATCGAAGCAGAGAACAGTTCGAAGTTAAGCTTGAAGGCGGAATCAATTAACTGAAGGAACATCGAAGCCATGGAGATTTAAGTTTGAAGAAGCCCTAGCCGATTTGGAGAAAGCACTAGCTGATTTGGATAAAGAAAAGTGATGGCCATTCATTCTCAAGTCATACGAAGATATAACAAAAGGGTGTATTTTTTCTAAGGGTTTTTTTTATCATTTATTTGTTGTATTTTTTTATTGTTGTAAAAACAAGCCTTGTTTTTCTAGTTTTATTCAAAACTAGGGTTTACAGATTACTGGTCTGTAGTCTGGGAAAATCTAGTCTAGGATACACAAACTAGTCTAGGATTTTGAGCTTAGGGTTAGAACAAGAGCAGGCATTGCAAGTTTACATGGGATTGTAAGAAGGATCTGATTATAACACCTAGTAGAAATCTTAGGAATGCAGCAGTAGGAAAAATTTGCCGAAGCTGGGTATTTATGTGTGTGATTTTCCTTTACTGCATTTTTATTATTCTGTGATTGTTTAAAATATTGAATAAACCCTATTCACCCTCCTCTAGGGTTAATATTGATCTTACACCCGCCCCATTGTCATTCCTGTTTTTAACCATACAACCATCTAATCAAAAAATGCAGGTTTCTTTTCATCAATGGAGACTATGAATTGCTATTTTTTTCCTTTTTCCTTTCAATCTTCCCTTTTTCTTAGAATTTTCCTCAAATGCCTCCAAATCCCTCCCCCTTCTCTATCGACTTCCGATCCCCTTTTCCCCTTTCTAGTTTTCCCCGTCGTGGTAAAGGTTGCATTGCTAACCCTAACCTTGTTTTTTATCAGATCCATACTTTCTTCTGCTTTCTTGCCTTACCGCCTCTTCCTAGATCAAATCTAGACCATAGTCCCAAACAACCACCTATGCTCGCTGTGTTCCTCTCGGCCTAACACTTTCCTGATTTCTGGTTGATGCTGGCTTCACATCGCTACCTCCCAACCTAAACATATTCTTTGCGGTGCTGGATCTCTACTACGCATGACATCTAACCAAAAGGCGGTTCTTTTGGATGTGGATCAAACTTAATTCAATGTGCTCGTAAGTGTCGTGTGTTCTGGTGATCTTTTCTTCTAGGATGCCAGTGTTCTTGTTGGTTTTGGTTGGTTTGATGGAAGCATGAGACTGTTTTAGGCATTCCTTATGTGTTGTGAGCTTTCGACTTGAGTGTGTGGTGTTGCTTGGTTGTGCAGTTGTGGTGTTGCTAGGAATTTCCTTTGTTTAAGTTAGTTTTCTTATTGGTTGTAGGGTGGGTAAGGTGCTCTTTGAGCTCGTGGAAGTTACATCGATGCTTGCTTCATTTTTTGTAGCATTTAGAATATTATCAATTGCTTGCAAAATTGTTTTGTGAGTCTGGGACTATTATAGGCATTCGCTTGAGCTTATGACTGCTCTTTCTTCCTGTGGATGTTCATTTAGTGTTGTAAGATGCAGTGTGTTTCAATTATGTGGTGTAATAGTTTTAATCTTTCTAGCCTTCGGTGTATTAGGCCTGATTGTCTCCATGTGTGGTGATTAAATCAATATATAATAGTCTGTAGCTACGGCTAAGAAAATATCTTTAGAAGATAGACAATTTGCATATATCATGTATTAATATGTACTCATTATTTATTGTAATGAAAGCGGTGTTATGGATGACCATAAAAGCTGACTGGCTTTGCCATAAAAAAATCGTTGTTTTAAATCGAACCAGAAACAAAAATTGAGTCAATGAATCTTTAAAAATCTTGAAAATAGAAATTCATAAAAGATCAAAAAATCATGTTAAAATATGAAGTAAATCATTAATTATCAGACGTTCTATTTAAAAGTGAAACATATATTTAAGCAAAAACCATCTTTTTATCAGAATGAAAGGTTCTTTTTGAGAAAATCCGTTCTTCTAAAGCTTATGAAACTAACATAGGTTCCTAGGATTTCCAAATTCCACATATCTCTATCCTAGACAAAGAAAACCTTCTAAGCTATCTAATCATTTAAACTAGATTCTACTTGGTTTCGTATCTTTCTCAGATATTGATAAAATAACCAATAACCCTTTTTAGACTCCCTCGTCGTCAATTTATGATGAAACCATTTTAATCTATCTTAGAAGTACCATTATTCTCTTCAATGATTTCTAGTGTTTCTCTTATGCCTTTAGTAAGGAATTATCCTTATCGATCTATCTTGTTCAATTCTGAAGATTGCTTTCTTGAAAAAAATCCTTAATCTATATAGCCAAAAAATATTTGATAGTCCTTTAATACTATAGGAAAACGTTAACCTGATTCCTAATAGATTTCTTTTCCTTAAGGCTTGGAATGACATGTTTATTGGACCTTGTTTTAATGGATTTCTAGCTTTTTTTGTTGGTATTGTTCTTGAAACCCCGATGAATTTTTCCCTAGGGGTATCCTGAATGTGGATGAGAAATCATATTTCTTGATCATGAACGAAATGTCTGCCTAACACCTTCTTCTTAAACTGCATTGATATGATCAACCTCTACTTGCAAGGTAATAACCTTTTGCCTAAAATGTCATGACTTGACCTCTACTGAGAATGGATTCTCTCCACCTTAGGAAGTAATGCTTTGAATGGCCCATGGGAGGGTATTATATGATAAATCTTCTACTTACGAGGGAAATGATATGAATGACCCTTTTCTATGTACTCATTATTTATTTTAACGAAAGCAGTGTTACGGATCACCATAAAAACCGGCTCTCGTTGCCATAAAAAATCATTATTTTTAATCAAACCAGACACAAAAATCGAGTCAACGAATCTTTAAAAATCTTGTAAATAGAAATTCATAAAAGATCAAAAAATCATCCTGTAATATGAAGCAAATCAATAAGTACCAGACATTCTATTTAAAAGTCAAACAAATGTTTAAGCGAAAACCATCTTTTTGTCAAAATGAAAAGTTCTTTTTGAGAAACTCCGTTATTCTAAAGATTCTAAAACTAACATTGGTTCCTAGGCTTTCCAAATTCCACATATCTCTATCCTAGACAAAGAAAACCTTCTAAGCTATTTAATCAACTAAACCAGATTATAGTTGGTTTCCTATCCTTTTCAGATATTGATAAAATAACCAATAACCCTTTTTAGACTCCCTCATCATCAACTTATGATGAAACCATTTTAATCAACCTTAGGAGTACCATAATTCTCTTCAATGATTTCCACTGTTTTGCTTATGCCTTTGGTAAGGAATTATCCTTATTGATCTATCTTGTTCAATTCTGAATATTGCTTTCTTGAAAATAAACCTTAATCTGTATAGCCAAAAAATATTTGATAGACCCTTAATATTGTAGGGAAACGTTAACCCGATTTTTAATAGATTTCTTTTCCTTGAGGCTTGGAATTACATGTTTAGTGAGCCTTGTTTCAAAGGAGTTCTTGCTTTTTTTCTTGGTAGTGTTATTAAAACCCTGATGAATTTTCCTCTAGGGGTCGGAGGCACTAATAGCCCAACTAGGGTCACTGCCCCCATCTGAAATGGGAAAACCCAGGCAAAATGCAACCAAATATAAGCTTCTGCCACAAGTCAAACAAAGCTCGTGCCCTATCTAAAGGACAGACACAACCATAAGTTAGTTGCTTTTATATTAAAAAAGCATATGTTAATATATATACACTAGGTTTTTGGTTATTTTTGCAATGTGGGACAAAAGTCTTTTGGTTTGGCCCTAGCTCAATTGAAAATATAGCTCTGCCACTGTAGGGGTATCCTGAATGTAGATGAGAAATCATGTTTCCTGATCATGAATGAAATGTCCTCATGACACCTTCTTCCTAAACTGCATTGATATGATCGACCTCTACTTGCGAGGTAACAACCTTTTGCCTAAAATGTCATGACTTGACCTCTACTGAGAATGGATACTTAGGAGGTAATGCTTTGAATGACCCATGGGAGGGTATGATATGAGAAATCTTCTTCTTGCAAGTGTGACGACCCGAAAATCCGTACCATTTGAGTTGGCTGAATACAACTTACGTCCAACCCAAATTGCACGAAAATACGAATCATTAATAGAAAGAGGTTAGATGATGAAAAATTGAGAGATAGATAATTAGAATAGAAGAAAAATAGTTAGGAGATCGAACTGAACAACAATATAGAATCTCACAATCGCAGCGGAATAAAATATAATATATAAATAATCACTTTTGAAATATAAACTGTATTTGAACCTACATACATTATCAGAGTACATCATACATGTACAACACAACGGAATAAATTCTAAATATCTAACATTGAAGCCTTCTGCTCCAAGCTCCTCTATATAAATCTGTAAAATCCTGAACTATTGGACTGTCCGTACAAATTTGGGCACCCAAGAGTTTAGGGAAAACATAGAAAAATAAACTCTAGGTCAGTCATGGGACCGGTATGAGTAAATGATTTTAAAACAACTAGATTTGATAAAGGATATCTCATAAGACCACGCCGTAAAAACGAAACGGGTTTTCGCCTTATGAGAATCCAATACACTTGTTTAACTTTCAAAAACGTTTTGAAAGAAAAGATAATCGTAAGACCGATCCACACATAAACACGGACTGCTTTTTCCTTATGATAACTCAAAACATTTTGAAATCAATATCTTATTCTGGTATTATAATAATGTATAAATACAAATAGATATCAATCTAGCGGAACGCTTGCATCTCACGCTCCACATATATGGTATACAATCAAAACCGCTGGCGCTGATTGGATAATGGATTTCCAACTATGACAAGGTATGGAACCACATGCCAATGGTGTATCTCTAGAGGGGAATACACTGGGTTCAACAAGAACGTCTTGCAACCCGGCCCACACATGACCGACCACTCATTTCTCTTGAGTGTATCGAATGTATATCACCAACGGTTGGGATCAACAAACATTTCCCGAAAGGGACAACATCAAATAGAATAAATAAGGAAACGAAATTTCTCTAGATAGGTGATTATACACCCTAATGGGAGCGACCCACATAGCCATGTTGCCTGCCCAATTTTTGTTATTTCCCGGTTGTGAGGCTTGAGGCTGATCTTACCTTCAGATATAATACGTCTTCATTAACTTTGAATGTTGCATCGTCAAACCCGCCAAATCATAAATTGATTTCCCCAAAAATTATCCCGGGTATAAAGCGAAAAGAAACGAATTCCTCCGCTACCAAATGTAAATATGTTTGAAGTGATCAATCCACGCAATTTATTAGGCATACTCTATCATACACTCGTCCATACAAGTTGTCCTGGGACTGGACAAACCGAAGACACTATCATATAAACAGAACAACCCTTGTACAAACTTCGTCTTCATTAGTCTTCAATAATTACTGAGTCGAAACGTATATAGAGTCAAAGTGGAATTTAGATTCCGGTCTCTTCGAAAACGATAACGAAAAGGTCCAAATTTGATAGTCGGTGATTTAACTATCAAATATAAAATAAAATAAATGGATTTATTTCCACTGGATCTGCGAAGCTTAATTTAAATAAAACTATAAATATTTATATTCAAATATTAACTTTGTATGTATTTATTTAGATACATAAGTTTAACTAACTTAGAAAATTTTATTGTCAAACTTACGTGATAATCTCGTTCTCAAATATCTGTTTCCATAGCTGAAAACGATATTCAACTCTAACACCCATCCAGAACGCAAACTAATACGATCTATCAGACAATAGCGAAATCGTTCAAGTTAGGGTATTTTAATTACCTCTCAGACCTTGAGTCGAAATCATTCTCATCGTCAAGATTCATACAAGTTTGATATTCAAATGATTCGGCAACCTAGAATTTGCAAACCCAAATCGATTTCAAATCTTAAACCATTTCAAAACAATGTTGTTGTTTGAGAATATATGTCAAGTTATTAAAACCACGGAGTTTCAATCGACTTCATTTCCCTTTTTCCTTTGATAATTAAATTATCTCTAAACTTACATAATTAAGAAATTAATTAAATTAAATATTTTCTTAGATAATTTACCCAAGTTTACCTTCTCTATTTAATTGCACCATTTACTTATAAAAAACTGTTAATTAAATCTTAATTAGCTTATCGCAATTCATTTAAGAAAATGAATAGTTCAAATGATTTTAACTATTATTTCTTTTTAAATTAATTAAAAATATACTTAATTTAAAATAAACCATTTAATAATTTATATCAAATTATTAAAACTTAAGTTCATTTCTAAATTACTTTACAGGAAACGGCTTAGCAGTTCCAACTGTATTTAACAATTCTTATAACAGACAACATTCAAGTCATTAACCCAATTTGCACAAACAAACATGTAAATACGATTCAGTACTATCCACTGATAATATAATATCTCATATATTAACTAATAAAATATGTTAAACTAATACAATGGCAGAATGGTGTATATTTGTGCTAATATGGTGTTTGAACAATTCAATCAACCAAATCTATAGTGGATCGGTTTTTATTTCTACTAACAGATGTCCATACAATATATAATTACGATTAACGTAATTTAACATGGCTAGAATTAATTAATTAATCATCAAATTCAGAATTTACTGAATCATCGGTTATTGCTTTTAAATGGTTTATATGTTAATTTAGTACAGCATCTAAATTTACGTTTGATAAATTTTAACTAATATTTAATATTTAAAATCACTTTTAATAAATCAATTTATTTTGAATTAAATTGTTCAGACTCGATACTTATGTTGAGTTACTGACGTAAACTATTGATTTACTCGATTATACTCACACGAACCAAACCCAATGCGAACATCATGCCCATTAAGAAAATACGAGCATTGGCCGTATATCGTTACAGTGGAATATTATTCACGGTTGATTGGAACAGTGGAGTATTTCGTTTCTTTTACAGTTTATCTTCCACGTAGTGCACGACATGCACCGTGCACGTGCACAACTCCTTAAAAGGATTTGTGAATGATGTTTTGTGATAACTTCTGAAAATGATTTGATTTATTGATTTTGATAAAGTGTACATGAAAGTGGAGAGATTGTTATTACTGAATTGAATAGAAAAATACAATGTACAGGAAACGTTATATATAACTATATATGGATCTTTAGTCTTTGGGCTTCGAAGTGAGTTGGGCTTGGGCTTTGGCCTTTCTTCAATGTGATATATTCTCTCAGCCGTATCCATTATCCTTTATTACCCCCCCCCCCCCCCCCCACAAATCAATTCTAGGGTTAGGTTTTCTGCTTCGATCTCTTGAGCGATTCTCTGAAATCATCCTTAATTTCTTGTCTCCTGAGCTAATCTCTGATTTCGTCTTCAATTTCTCGTCTTCCCTGATGGCCTCTGCGAAGCTTGTGTCTCTGGTATGTGTAGATCTTTTAGTTGATGTAGCCTTTAGTTCCTTTACTGCTTCGTTGTGCTTCTTGTCTTCAGATTCTTCCTTTTTCTCCTTAGGTCTCCGGCTTGACTTCGATTTAGTGATTTGCTTCAGTTTGCTTCTGATGTCTTCAACTCTTAAAGATTCTCTGAATTTGATGAAGTTGCTTGAGGATAGTGGTTTGGTGAGGGTGTCAGCTCTCTGGTAAGTAACAGGTATGTGCCTCACCTCTAGGTTTCCTTTCATCACTTGTTCTCTAACAAAGTAGAGATCAATTTCTACGTGTTTAGTTCTTGTGTGTAATATAGGATTTGCAGACATGTATATAGTGCTTTGATTGTCACACCATAGTATTGATTTGTCTTGCTAGATGTTTAACTCTGAAAGTAATGATCTCAACCACATTATTTCTGCTGTGGCGTTAGCAGTGCTCCTGTATTCAACTTCAGTGCTGGATCTGGACACTGTTGACTGCTTCTTTGAACACCATGATACTATGTTGTCTCCAATGCAAATACAGTATCCTGTTGTTGACTTTCTATCATCTGGGTCTGATGCCCAATCAGCATCTGCATATCCTGTAATGTTGTAATTGTGGCATGCTTTGAAAGTGAGACCATAATCTGCAGTAGCTTTTAGATATCTTAGTATCCTCTTTACAGCTTTCCAATGTGTGTCCATAGGATCCTGCATGAATTGACACACCTTATTAACACTATATGATATATCAGGTCTAGTAATTGTTGCATATTGCAATGCACCAACTACACTTCTGTATTGTTTAGTATTATATATGGGTTCTCCCCTGTATTTAGATTGAGTTTGACTACTAATCATTGGTGTAGGTTGACCTTTTGCCTCATGCATTTTTTCTTTAGTCAGTAATTCATCAATGTGTTTTCTTTGGGATAAAGGTTTTTCATTTGATGATTTTGAGTTTACTTCTATCTCAAGGAAATAATTCAGATCTCCTAGATCCTTGACAGAGAATTGCTTGTCTAAGTACTGCACCTGTTTGCTAATTTCAGTTTTATTGTTGCTTGTAACAATCAGATCATCAACATAGATAAGTATATACATTGTACAAACATTATCTGCTTTTATAAATAAGAAGTTATCAGATTTGGTAGGTTGAAAACCCATGTTAGATAGAGTTAATTTTAGTCTATCAAACCATACTCTGGGAGCTTGTTTAAGCCCATAGATTGCCTTGTGCAATTTACACACAAGATTAGAATTCTGAACATATCCTTGAGGCTGTTCCATATACACATCTTCTTCAAGTATACCATTGAGAAATGCATTATTGACATCTAGCTGTCTAAGATTCCATCCTCTACTGATAGCAATAGTTATTATTACTCAGATTGTAGTTGGTTTGACTACAGGTGAAAATGTTTCCTTGTAGTCAAAATTTTGTTGTTGTGTAAATCCTTTTGCTACAAGTCTGGCTTTGTATCTGTCAATAGAACCATCTGATTTCCTTTTGATCTTGTATGTCCATTTACATCCTATAATATTTTTATCTTGAGGTGGTTCAACCAGTTGCCATGTTTGATTTCTTATGAGAGCTTGATATTCATCATTCATAGCCTTAACCCATTTGTTATTAGCTCTTGCTTCCTCATAGCTGCATGGTTCTGTCTGATCAGTGACAGCAGCATATGTTTTGGGCTTAAAAATTCCACTTTTGGCCCTTGTAATTATATGATGTGTGGGTTTGGCTTGTTGATGAGTGTCAGGTTGTTCCTCATCATTTGTCTCTTCTTCATTAATAGTCTGATCTTCATCTCCATCACTATTGATATTGTCTTCATTATTATATGGGACAGGTGACATGCTGTGTTGGCTTGATGATTGAACAGTGTCACTGCTTGATGGTGTTGTTTCTTCATATGCTCTCACAGTCTCACCTGCACTCAAGAAGTCTATATATACAGGTATGGGAGGTATAATAACACTAGCATCATGCAATTTCTTTGTGTTTTTCATAGTATTTTCATGATATGGAAAAAAATCCTCATTAAACATGACGTGTCTACTAATGTATACATGACCATTGTCATCTAGACATTTATACCCTTTCTGATTGTCAGCATATCCTAGGAATGTACATGGTTTGGACCTGTAATCAAATTTATGTCTATTATATGGTCTCAAGTAAGGATAACATAAATATCCAAATGATTTCAGAAAATTGTAATCTGGTTTTGTTTTAAATAACCTTTGAAATGGACTGATTCCTTTAAGTACCTTGGTAGGTAATCTATTTATTAAGTACACAGAAGTTTTAAAAGAATCAGGCCAAAATTTTAATGGCAATTTTGCTTGAGCTAACAGTGTCAAGCCTATTTCAACTATATGCCTATGCTTTCTTTCCATAAGTCCATTTTGTTCAGAAGTGTGTGGACAAGTAATTCGTGAATTATTCCCTTTTTCTAGAAATAATCTTTCAATGGTTTATATTCTGCACCACCATCTGACTGCAACACTTTTAGCTGAAAGTTAGTTTGTTTTTCAGCCTGAGTGATGAAATGTATTACAACATTACATGTATCAGACTTTGATTTTAATAAGTATATCCATGTGTACCTACTATATGCATCCACAAATGATATATAGTAATTGAACCCATAATCTGAGTTAGTTGGTGCAGGACCCCAGAGATCTGTGGCAACTAACTCTAATGGTCTAGTGTATTCAGTAATTGAGTTTGTAAATGGCAACTTATGAGATTTAGCCATTTGACAATAAGTGCATAGGTAAGGTAGGGAATGTCATTACATTTAATATTGTTTTCAACAATGACCTGCTTAGTGACACTAGTACTAGGATGACCTAGTTTATTGTGCCATATATCAAATACACTTATTTCTTTCTCAGAAACATTATTACTGAAATAGCAATTCAATTTCCTTCTTCCATCATTGTTGCAGGAATTTTGATTGAATTTGTATAGTCTATTGACTTCATTGCCCTACAACAAAATTTTATTAGTTAGAATGTCTCTGATTAAACAGTCTTCAGGAAAGAATTCAAAATATACTTGATTGTCCTGGGCAAACTGTGACACACTAAGTAGATTCTTCTTTATGTCTGGCACTCTTAACAGGTTTTTCAGAAGTAAATTTTTATTGTTATTTAACATACCACAACCTGTGTGAGTTATACAAATTGACTTACCATTTCCCATTGAGACAGACTGCTTACCTCAATATTCTTTGCACCCCAGATTTAGATTTTCAAGGTTGTTTGTTAAGTGATTGGTTGCTCCAGAATCAGGATACCAGCTTTCATCATTTATGTGATCTTTTCTTGTTATTTCTTCACCACTCACCGTCTTCCCATCACTTTGATTAGTTGTATCATTCTGCATTTGTGCAACATTTGCATTTGCATTTGCATTATTTCTTTGATTACTTGTAGACTGATTGGGTGTATAATTCTGATTGAATCTAAAGTAGCACTTAAATGTTGTGTATCCAACCCTATCACAAATTTGACATTTTGGCCTGTTATTGCTGTTATTTCTGCCTCTTCCTCTTCCTCTATTACCATTGAAGCCTCCTCTTTGAGGATTTTGTACTGATCTTTGATCTCTGTTTCTGAAGCTGTTTGCATAGTTTATGGATAGATCTGTTTCTTGAATTTTCTTGCTTTCTAATCTTGCCTCATAAGATAGCAGAATTGAGTGAACCTCTTCCAGAGGTGGTGAAACCCTTTGAAATGAGATGATTGCTTCAACAGCTTCATAATCATTGCTCAGACCATTCAAAATGTTCAAAACTTGCTCAGATTCAGTCACTTTCTGACCTGCAGCCTCAAGTTGATCACTTAATGTCTTCATCTTAGATAGGTATTCTCTCATTGTCCCACTACCTTTTCTAGCATTCTGAATTTGTCTTCTATAATGCATTATTTTGGCAGAGGATTGAGCATTAAAATTTCTTTCAACGTTTATCCAAATTTCATTAGCAGTTTTGCACCTTACCACCTGAGATATGAGACTGTTGCTAATAGATGATAACAACCAAGAACTGATTAGCCTGTCTTGCCTGTGATACTTTATGTATTCCTCATTGGGTATAACTCTATTTTCTTGATTAGTAATATATGCAGATGGGACAGGTAAGGTACCATAGATATACCTCTCAAGACCATATCCTTGAATAGTTGTTTCTATTTGATATTTCCAATTCAAATAATTTGTTTCATCAAGTTTTATTGAAATTAATTGAGTCTGAGGGCTAATGGATGTCTTGACTAATTGATCTACGGGTGATGGAATGATTGGGGGTGTTGCAGGTGGAATATTCGATGAGACAGATCCAGTTCCAGATTTGTCACCCATGATGACAAAATGAAATTAAGAAAATATCAGAAGAGAAACTTACAGAACTTAAGTTTAGAATGCCAAGATCAAGATTGAACTTCAGAAGTTTCTTGCAAACAGGGAGTAAATAGTCTCTCCTTTTTTTTCTGTATGGCAAGGCCTTTTGAATGACTTTCTTGAATTTTCTGGTGATCTGAACTTTTTTTTTTTTTGATTTTCTGATCTGTCCAAAAACTGATTGTCAAGATTTGTGCAGCCAGTTATGGTTGCTTGGCGGGGCTTGGGTCTGCAGCAGTCAAGAAAGTATTCTTGGCAAGGCTCATATCTGATGCAGCCGGTGACTTTAACTTGATGTGGCAGGAATCTTGATGATCACGACAACTCTCACGTGATAAGTGTGTACACTTTGATGAGAGGAATCCCCAAATGATGAAATTTCTCTGATTGGTATGCCAATTCAATTCTTCACCGACTTTCAGAAGCGAATCTTGTTGTTAAGCGAAAAGCTCTGATACCATAAAAGGATTTGTGAATGATGTTTTGTGATAACTTTTGAAAATGATTTGATTTATTGATTTTGATAAAGTGTACATGAAAGTGGAGAGATTGTTATTACTGAATTGAATAGAAAAATACAATGTACAGGAAACGTTATATACAGGAAACGTTATATATAACTATATATGGATCTTTAGTCTTTGGGCTTCGAAGTGAGTTGGGCTTGGGCTTTGGCCTTTCTTCAATGTGATATATTCCCTCAGCCGTATCCTTTGTTACTCCTCTCTGTCTCAGTAACAGCGTCCTTACTTCCACCAAAATCCTCATCTCTACTAAAGGAGCTTGTGGTAGTTCTTTCATCTGCATTCTATGTTTGCGTCTCTCCCAGCCAACATATTGCTTATTAATCCTAAACAATTACTTATTTGTTGTTGTTGTTTTTTTCTGTATTTTATAATGTAAGCGCTATATTTTTTTCGTACTTAACACGTTAAGGGACATTTCATTATTTCAATTCATTTTAACAAGGAACTGTTTCTGCATTATATTGTTACAAAAACTTACTACTTACAATTTTCCATCAACATTTCCTACTTCTTTCAAATAATCACAGTAACCACTATAAAGTCCTATGCGCTAGCAATCAATACTTCATCAACCAAACATTATTACTACAGCAACCACTGCTGCTCACTTGATCTCATCGTACCAGCACAACTCAAATTCAAAAAAACTACCTCTGCCTTTAATGGAGCAACACCCTCTTTACCTTATTATCTTCACTTAAGTCTACAACTCCATCACCATGCCACTGTTTTTTCATTCAACACAAAATGTTATACTAGTGCTACTTGGTCATCTATTAACTTATTCCCGACGCATATATATCCTCACTCAGTAATACCATAAACACTGAAAACATCAACCCAACTATTAAGATTTACCCCTTTTTTCATACATACTCTGTTTTTATAAGGATAATAATAATGATAATGACGGCAGTCATGAATTTTGAATCAACACATACATATATAGACATATATATTGCCATAATCAACAAAACAAAAAAACAAATATACCTTACCTCGTTCACTATTTTATGCATACCAATTACAGGTTTGTTCTAATTTAGTTTTAGTCAGTATGAAAATCTTATTCCACCAAATCAATATATGTACAAATATACTTGCATAATTAATAAACAATGGAAATTTACTCACATTTTTGTCCCCTGTTTTAGTAGCTCTTTCCCAGGTTTCTTTTTTCTGTTTTATTTTAATTTTCTCTTTAGTCTTAGCTTGAATGAGTTTATGAAATGCAACGCAAATGGCTAGTGTATTTATAGACAAAACAAATATAAAATATACGTGCATTGGAAATGAAATACAGTGAAAAAAACTGTTCTTAGTTGTGCCTAGTACTTTTAGCTATATGTGTAGTGATTGAAAGGAATGGCTATGTTTCAGCTGGTTCTATGATGTTTCAAAACACAATACATTGCAGTCCTACTATTGAAGTACATACGGGTAGCCATTTTATTTAGCTCTTGTTGCTATGGTTGATGGGAATTGAAGCTATATGATAGACGTATGTGTTGTTACTTCAGATGCCAAGGCATGGCAGCCTGCTTGAGTTACATGAATTTGTACTGCCATGTGCAATGTATGATAATACTTGAGTTTGATTGAAGACGAGATGTTATGGAGTGCAATACTGTGCCGCCTATATGCATGTGTTTGCAGTCTATACACAGTACACATCCATGTGCAAAGAAATGGGATGTTTGGGTAATGGTATAGGCTGACTTGATATGATGTTAAGTCACTTATATACAAATTTTCTCCAGTAAAAAGTATGCACGGCCAATTCTCCTTGAAGTACATATACATGGTTTAACATCTAAGGTTACCAGACTATTACAGAGTCTATAGTTATGTCTTTCAATTTGATTGAATCTACCTAGCTTAGCTTCTAAGTATCAAATATATTCTATACTGCATATATGAAATGCTTATGCCCTTAGCTGTTACTTATGTGTAAAGTAAATGGATATTTTCTTTTGAACATTCTTATCTCTTTCTATAAAACAAAAATAAAAATATAAAACAATTTTACCAAACATTATTTACTTATTTTCATGCATATATACATATTGATCAAATAATCAAAATTAATATATACTCTTGGAATTTTTTCCTTCCTCAATTTATTAATTTATATTTATTTAATTTAAATAAATTATTAAAATAATTCAAAATAAATTGTGTTATGATAGTCAAAAACCGGGACATTACAGCAAGGAAAATGATATGAATGACCCTTTTCTATAATCGTCTGTCCTATAATCATCTGTCCTATAATAATCATGGTAAACTCCTCCTTTTGACCTAGAGTGATTTTCTTTGGAACGATTTGAATGACCCTTTTCTATAATCGTCTGTCCTATAATCATCTATCCTATAATAAGCCCGCACCTCCATTCATGCAAGATATTGTCTCCAACTTAGCCACCGTACAAGTGTGGGGTTTTGTTCCACAAAAGGCCTCGGCGTTAGTAAGAGATGGACTCTACTATATAAGTAACCACTTCACACAGGCTTCCACGATGTGGGACTTGGAGGTGTTACATTCTCCCCTCCTACAGAGCCCAACGTCCCGTTGGCTCACAAACACCTCACCTAGGCGCTGTGGTCCATACAGAAGCCTGTAACAGCCCACACCTCCGTTCATGCAAGATATTATCCCCAACTTAGCCACCGTGTAGGTGTGGAGTTTTGTTCCTCAAAAGGTCTCGGCGTTAGTAAGAGATGGACTCTACTATATAAGTACTCATTTCACACTAGCTTCCACGATGTGGGACTTAGGGGTGTTACAGCAGCCCTTTACATCTATATGAGAAAAGTTCTTTCCAAAAGAGGGATGGTTCAAGTAACCTGGATTGCATTGCTATTAGCTTTTCTCCATCAGTAGCGTATTTTATTTTAAGTGACTTAGCATGAAATCTTTTTAGTTAATCTCCAAGTAATTCCTTCTACCCTTGCTTTATGTTGGCTAACTCATAAGATCGATGGTTGGATCATTATATATATGAAAACTCAAAGTAGAATAGTTCCCGAGTATAGATGGTTGGTCCTTGATAGCATCTATACCATTTAATATCAGCTTTGTGAAATATAAGTGCGAAGAGTTTTTATTTGATTGCTCCATAAATATTATATAGATTCATGTAACTTAAAAAAAAACTGCAAGATGTTCATTTGGATCAGAATCTCCATACTATGTAAGGAACCCCAAAGTCCATGGGAACATCAAAATCCGTAATCTCTCTTGATAAGTTAATTCCTTGAAATGACATATCTTCGTCGGTTTGGGTAATTGCCTATCCTATTGATGCGGTAGTACCTCGCTTTATATGTTGAATGGCGTCGTTTAATTGCTTTGGTGTTCCTCATATTGAAACTTGCTGATCCAGTAGTATTAGTATTTCTAACCCCCTTATACTAGGATTTTCTACGAAATGCTCTTGAATGTTTCTTTCAATGAATTCTTGTAGGATTTCCCTTTTTGAAGTAGTTCTGAATCACGAATTCTATTATACGCACTTCTTGTTAAAGGTTGTCAGCCTTCCATATTCTTTAAGTGGAAGTTCAAATCAATGATATCCTCTAAAGTTCATGACCTTGTGTCTCCTTGATTAATGTTGTTTCCTGATTGATACATTTAAAAAAACAATGTTATGCAACTGAGATTGAAAGAAGAATGAATAAGTAAGTCGACAATTCAAATTCTCTCCTTGATTTCAACTCTTAGTGGAACACTAAAAATGTTAGTATAAAATATGGTCTTAAACTCCAATATGAGATTAAGAGAATGAAACTTCCAAAGATAAGCACGAATAACAATTTTGAATATATGAAATCCAGTTATATTCCTGAATTATTAAAGGTTCGGTTCAAAATCTATGTCGCTACGAATGGTTCAGAATTCTAGTTCAAAACAAACAAAAGGATCCAAGGGTCAGACAATCAGTTTAGAAGTCAGTGTTTAGTCTCTTTGACATGATTGGGATCAAAGCACATACCGAGTTCCTGAAATATGAAAAATACAGTTCAAGGCAAGTTGAATAGTTCGATTCAGCTTTGCTTTTGGCAGGCTTGAAGCAAGCTAATATGTATAGACTTAAACCAGTTCAATAGTCATATTGTCCAGGTAAATATGCAAGGAAGTTCATAATTACAAAGTTGTGTATAGTAAGAAATGTAATCAGTTCAATAATCAGAAGTTAATCTTGTATTCGGTCTTTGTTCTCAAGTCAATTCAAATTTTATGAATATAAAGCCCCAAATCAATTTGGACAAAGTTTACCCTAATTTTGACAAAATTTTTGAACCCAAGCAATGTGGAAAGCAAAGAAATGATTTGGAAGATTTAGAGAGGAGCCCCTTTCTTGGCACTACTCCACCCTTATTTATAGGTGGATTCTTGATGCTTCTTTGAAGGCAGGAAATGGAGGAATTGGTGCTTCTGAGTTTCTTTGAAGATCCAACTCCAATGATTCCTTCTTCAAAGATATAACTTTGGAGGCTCCAGCTTCAAAACTCCTTGTTTTGAAGGCTTTAAACAGTCTTTGTCTCGTATTCTTCTGCTTTGGAGTACACCACTTTGAAGGTTCTGGTTTAGAATTGGCTTGACTTCTACATTCGAATCAAAGGACCTTATTGGATGCGGTTCTTTATGGAATCTTGTGCTTCGAAGGCAAACCTCAAAGTCTTTAACTTTAGGTAGGCGAGCTTTAAGGAGATGGATTCGAATGCTTTGTTACTTGATGCGATTCCATTTTTGTGAAAAAGCTAGCTACCTCGAACCCTCTTTGGTGTGTAACCATCCTAACTTAACAACGATCCATATGGCTACGTTTCAAGGTTTGAATCCAAATGTTGTATTATAGCTCAAAGATATTCGTTTTGAATGACATAGGTATACTTTATATGGTGCAGAGATATTTGAAGTTTTGACACAAAAGCTCCAAGGTTCGAAGCTGTTTAGTAAATTAGAACTCTATCAAGCAGCTAACTCCAAGCCATGAGAACTATTTATTTCAGATATGAAACTTTTTTAGAGTGAAGCGATCTTTCTAGAGCAAAGCTGATTATGGTTGAGCTATATTCTACTCATTTTATCGCATGCATTGAAATATAAATAGATTTGTTTGTACATTTTTTGTTTTTAACATTAAATATAATTTTAATAAATAAATTCTAACTTTCAAATTTTGGAAATTTTCGATAGAGATTTCTTTATATGGAGAGCATTCCAAAAATGATCAACAAAAGATAATTATACAATATATATCTCTGAAGAGGCATCACAATATGGGGCATTCTGAAACTCTAGAAACCAAAGCAATAGCACAATATATGTATATACATGCATACCAATATTTATAATTTTGTTGTATTTTATCCGGAAACCTAGCTTTGTTATAGCGTTTAAAGAAACTTATTTAACTTGTATGCAAGAAAAGGCAAGCCAAAGTGGTCAATCAACCACATATGCTCTAATGCTACATATTTTCAACTCAATAAAGATATTGTTACGTTAGAGTTGATATGAGAAACCTGAATTTATGTAGTGAAATAATAATACAATTTCCATATGATTTTGACCTTAATTTCCAATTTGTATAGGATCTCCCGTATGTAGATATAAGGAAAATTGTGTATATGTGCAAGCACCACACTTAGGCCATACTCAAACATGTCAGGTTCAAATCATTCAAGCATGGTGCAAGAGTGTACAAGTTAGGTAATTCATAAGACATGACATGTTTCTGCAAGTTTAAACTGGAGTAACCTACAAATTTACAAAGAAATACAAATTCAAGCTAAAACTAGCATGTAGCAAGGGACACACAAATACACTCATAGCCATACACATCACATGGAAACACACACAACTACCACATACACACTAAAATACATAATGGTTTAAATAGTTTATCCTTAAATACACATAACGATTTTAACAGTTTTTCCTATTTCCTTGTGGATTTTTTCCATAGGAAACCAAGATAAAAGTATAATAATAGATGTATCTCAATTAAGTATATGTTTATGTAACCTGTATGTCCTTGCCTTCGCTTGGACGACATGAAATGTTCCATGCAAATATATTTTATATTTTTATTTTCAATTTTTTGCAGTCTTAGTAGCAATATTAAGATTGGATATCTATTATAAAATTAGCATTAAAAATAAAAAAGGATAACACATGATTGTATAGGCTGTACCTAAGAATACTATCAATATACCTTTAACTCATGCACATCCAGTAAGCTAAAATGCAGTAAAATCCATTAGGGTGGTCAAAGTTTGATTTCTATTTGAGTTTGATAAAATGATTTTGTATTTTGAAATGCAGTAGTAGAAAGGATGAAGCAGTTTGTAAGTAAGAGGAAAAAAACAGTGTGTTATTCTTTGCTACAATACTGGATGTTTATACAAGTAAATACAAATGAGATGCACGGCCCAATACCAGGCAAATATACATTATACAAAGATAAAGAAATATCATTCATTTTGCTTAAAAGAATAGAAAATGTCACCGGATCATGGCGATTCGACAAAACTACGCAGTCCGTTAATTGAATTGCCTCAAATCGCTCTGATTGGTCTTGATTTGGTGATCTCATGACGCTCCAGATCTTATTTAGGTGGATAAACTAGGGTTTGCAAATTGGATTTGATTTCTTCTTCATCGATGTTCAATTCATGCTTGAGTCTATTATAACTTGGGACCGATAGAGACTTTGTAAATATGCCTATCTTTTGGTGAGTAGATGGTATGTTGTTGACCTTTAACTTTCCTTGAATTACTTATTCCCTGATGAAGTATAAATCCAATTCAATATGTTTTATCTTAGGGTGTAGAACTGGATTTGTTCTAAGAGAAATAGCACTGACATTGTCACACCATATTGTTGCCCTCTTTTCAGTTTGATTTAAAGCTCACTTCATAGGGATTCTATCCACATGATTTTTTTCTGCTACAACACTAGCGACACTTGTAAATTCTACTTCTGTACTAGATCTTGATATGATGTTATGTTTCTTAGCACACCATGAAATTGAGTGTAACACCCCGTAAAATATATCCTAAATAGACATATGAAATTAAATTAAATTAAACATAAATAATAGTAAACAATAATAAATTTATAATATTAATAGGCTGAAAATAAGAATTTTGGATGAGTGAGGATAATGCCATAAAAGTACTTCTATTGTATTCATGGCGAGATTCTAGTCCATTTTCATATTTTATTTGCTGAAAACGGAGTCTGTATGAAGAAGTTGTTAATGAAGTAATTTATATGTAAATTGTATACACACAAGATTTGAAGTTCAAACGGAATGAATATAAATTTGGAATAAAATTATATATTGATTGGCATAATATAATATCCTTGAAGATAAGAATTTGTGTGTGTGTGTGTATATATATATATATATATATATGTATGTATGTATGTACAATAAGGGGACAAGAACAAATAGAAATGGAAAGAATCAATGTAATAAATAAAAAGGAGCATTTCGAAATAACTAAATTCTCCTTTCCATTTTCTTAAGGGTGGTCGACCGCCTCACCTTAAGAGGGATCGACCTAAGGGTCGACCGCCCTCCTAGGAAGGGTGTCAATCGAGCTTAAGAGAAAAGAGTGAAGATGGCTTGTTTTGTTAGGTGTTTCTATATAGTTTTGCTTAAACAGACTGTCCAGATTAAATATAACTAATTCTGGCCTCTCTTGCACCTCTAGTTTGTCTCTCTGCCATTTTCTTCCTTTTAGAAACAGGTTAGGTTTCTTCTCTTCTTCTAATCTATATTATATATACTCTAAATCTAAATTCTTATCTAGATTCTAGAATTAAGCATGATATATGTAAAAAAAACTCTAAATCCAATTCATATATATATATAGGAGGATTTGGAGTACGCTGATTCGAAAGGCTCAATCCAGATTTGTTAGATTCTACACTGAATTCATTATTCTTCTCTTCCTATCTTTATGAGTGGAAATTACATCAATTTTCTATTTTCTATAGTGTAGATTTGGATTGTTATACCTAAAAGCATCTGGATTGCGCGAAAAAATATAAACAAATCCTACAAATCCCTTATAATTTGCGGAAATGGTCAATCAATTAGTAAAAGTTAGGTTTTGGTTATTGATGTAACAAAATATAGGTTTTTGAGTGTTGTATAATTTCTTATAATGATCTGATTCACTTCCTTGTAAAATTCTAAAAATTATGCATGTGTGTGCAAAGGCATAAGACTTTAGTATTGTAGATTTAATAGGTTTAGCCTTCTATTTTTAAAATAGATAGTTTGAACGTATTATATATAAATCACTAAAGTCTTAAGTTTTGGCGCGTATATATATATATATATATAAATAATATAAAAAGTGAAGCAGTACCAAAAAGGAGATTTTGATGTTAGGATTGATATTTCAAAGGTTTAGGGCATTTCTTACACGCGCTTAATTTACGTTTTATTTACTACTATTTGTTGCCCTACTTTGTAACTAGGCCACACAAAGTCCAGACATCACGATTGTGTGCATGAGAGACCAAGTTGATCCAACAACATAGCTATGGGTCGAATGAAATAAAGAAGACAACGGTTCGAATAGAAGAATGATATGCGGCTCGAGCTGGAATCAGAGCCATTAGGTCGAATAGATTCAATCCGACCCGAGTATAATTCCTGATGCTATCTGAAACTATTACCCATTACTCCCACGATTTCCTGAAGGCAAGGGGACGATGCAATGCGGCCATGAACCGGTCACCAATACCCAGCTATAAACACGCGTTTTTGGCCATGTATTGGCAACGATTCCTGCTACTTTCCCTGGATCCGACCCCTATATATACTCGACCAGAATGATGTATAAGGGATCTTTTGGACACTTGAGAACTTGAACGACTTAATTTCCACCACCATTACAGTTCAACTCGCTTACTATTAAGTGAATTTCGAGTATTTGTTCATAGATTAGCAAGAAATCAATTGTAATTGAGAGACTGAGTGATTCAAAGCCTCGTAATTGTAATTCTCTATTGAATTGAAGGATTATAAAGTGGACGCAGGCTTGTTAACGCTGACCATTATAAATCTCGTGTGTGTTTGATTACTTTTTCTTGCTTTTAATTTATATTTCTTCATTATTCTCTACAAAATCTTGTTAGTTGGGTGTTAGTACCATTTTTTGGTCTAACATTTTTGTGCTTTCACTGAGAAATTTGAATTCTCAGCTTTCTGGATTATTATTCTACTGTTTGGATCACCAAGTCCGAAGAAGTAATCCCTATTTCCATCACTTCCAAAGTTTTCATCGGTTTCAACAAGTTTGGTTACCATGGCTCCGAGAAAAGATAAGAACTAGCAATCTTCCCGAAGAAAGGAGGCTAATGAGGAGCGACAAGATGATCTGCAAGTCGTACAGCAGCCCAGATACATAGGTCGAATCAACCTGGGTCGAGTGTGCCTGGGTCGAATTCGACCCGACCTGGTGATGATGCACCGACCAGACCCGATGCAATCACTTTGATCCGACCCGATGTTGGGGCATTCAACCCAGCTGCAGTGACAAACAATCAAGCTTCTGCTTCAATGTCCATCTCGTTCGATGACTTGGCATGCTTGCTCACCAGGTTGGAGGAAACCAATATTGCTCTAGAAGCTCAAAGACGGGAAAACATCGTGATCCATAATGATATGAGCACGATGGAAAAATAGATGGATGAGCTTTGAAGACAGAGGACACCATCACCTACTTATCACTAAGAAGCAGGAGACTCATCTTCCTATGAGGAAAATGAACGCCATCCACGCTTGAGGGGACCTTTGGAAAGGCCTGAAAATCTCGAAAAATTCTGGTTTGGCTCATTGGCTTCTCGAGAAGATGCAGCGGTTCATCTTGGCCGTAATGATCCTAGCCTAGCGGAACCTATGCTACTACCAACGTGCCGATCTCTCTTCCTAGAGAACCAAGCCTTACTCACCCCGCTCAAGCACAAGTCCTTCAGTCTACTCGTCATGTGAATGACCGAGACCGCACGGGAGAAGGAAACTCTGCTCGGATGGAAGCTCAGGTAGTGTTGTCTGAGATAAGGGAAGGAGGGTCCAGGAGAGATGAAAGCATTGAACTGGAGCATACATTGACTAATGCTGAGGTAGAAGCAATGGTTCATCAGATAATGAGAGACGGTAGCGGCTATACTAATGAAGACTGGGGTATAGATCGTTGTCATACACCTTTCACGGATGATATCTTAGAAGTGCAATTCCCGAGATGGTTTAACATACCCACTATGAATCATTATTCGGGTAGAACTGATCTACGCCAAAATTTGATGCGATACTCATGGTATATGAACGTTGCGGTAGCTCTTGATTCCATAATGTGTAAAGCCTTTCAAATATATCTTGAGGATGTCGCTATGATGTGGTTCACTAGAGTCCGCCTTGGTCGTTCCCAACTTCAAGGACCTAAGTGAAAAGTTTTTGAATCAATTCCGACTGCACGCCAAGAAATCTAAGCATGTCATAGAGCTTTTAGTGATTAAGAAAGCTCCTGGGGAGACCTTGAGAGGGTATTTAGTTCGTTTCCATATGGCTATCACGGAAGTGAGTAATCAAAACCCCGAGACTATTCTAATGGCGATGATAGACGGGGTGGACAAGGACACTGAATTCGGAAGATACTTGACCGGAATGCCCCCTACAACCATTGAACTGTTTCATGAAAAAGAGAATATACTATTGCGAAAGGAAGAAGTATATTTAAATAGAAAAAGAAGGTCCATCGAAGTTGTAAGAGAGGACATCTAGAGTAACATTGCTGTTAAGCAATCTAGCGATAGTTCTGGAAAGGTTGGAGTCAATGTCGACAATCGTAACGAAGGAAATGTTTCTCAAGGCAAGAATGATAATAAAAGGAACAAAAAAAGGAGGGGTAATTCCAAGGAAAAGCCCCAATTTCAATCTTTTGAAACTTTCAAGTCATTAAACGATACCCTGGAAAACATTTATCTGGATGCTTGCAATGTAATGCAATACAAGAAAGCCTTGCCAAGAGACTCAACAGAAACAGAATGCGAAACAGAAAAGTTTTGCCTATTTCATGAAACTTATGGCCATACCACAAATGAATGTCTGCATTCTTAGAGACGTAATGAAAAGATAATTGCGAGAAGGAAAGAAGGATGAATATAAATATGCCTCGAGGAAATGAGGCAAAGAGGTTCTGCTTCGAATCAGGGGCAGGTAGCTCCTAGAGCTACGATCCAGCAGAAAGGAAAAGGCATAGTTATAAATATTATTGCCGGAAGGCCTTACCCGGCATGTTTCAGTACCAGAACCATAGAGCAATATGTCAGCGCAGCAACGCATCTTGATGTAGGGGAGTGCACTATTCCCGAGGATGCTATACCCATCAAACAACAGAAAACATTGACTGGTGACATTGTATTCTGTGAGCAAGAGAGCATCGGAGTGGAGACTCCAAGCATAGACCCTTTGGTGATATTAGTTGTAATTGGACTGGCAACTGTACGAAAAGTTTTAATTGATTACGAAAGTTCAGTCAACATCCTATTTAAGAAAGCTTTTGACCAGATGAAGTTGGAAGGTAGAGATTTAAAACCGTGTACAGGCTGGATACGTGGCTTTAATAGTTCGGGAACTAGCCTGACAGGAGTAGTTGACATGCCTGACGAACTTAACGAAGGAGACTGCAGGAGGGTACAGGTTCTCCCATTTCTTATGATGGACATTAAATCCCCTTATAACGCATTTTTGGGATAGCTAGCTCTTGCAGAATTTAGAGTGCGCATCGCACCTTGGTGTCTATTGTTGAAATTCCCAACTGAATTGGGAATAAGGATGGTCCGCGGAGACCAGGTCAAAGGGAGAGCCTGCTACTTAGCTGAATGGAAGGCACTCCGCCAAGGAGAAGATGAAGAATGCAAGAAAACCTCCTCCCCTTCTAGGGAGGCTTTGGCGTAGTAAATAAAGGATACATCCTAGTCAGAGTCGCTACATTATCAGTCTGAGGATATTGATCCAAGAGAGGACGAGGAATCGGGAAGTAGAAAGGCGACCCCTAATGAAACAACTATGGATATTTCGATTAACGACGACAACCTAACCAGGTCTTAAAGATTAGATCTTATTTAGATCCCCTCCGGACGAGATAATTGATGAATTTCCTATGAGCTAATTTGGATGTATTTGCATGGACCCATGTTGACATATGTGGGATTTCTCTGTCTGTTATGAGTCACTCACTGAACATCAATCCGAAAAGTCTCCCAATCAAATAAAAAAGGCGTACGCTTGGCCCAGAGAGGTCTGCAGCCTTAAAGGAAGGATTGGAAAAGCTGGAAAGCAATGGCTTCATTCGTGATTCAACATATCCTGACATGATATCGTACCCAGTTCTTATCAGGAAAGCTAATGGGAAATGGTGGACATGTATCGACTTTTCAGATTTGAATAAGGCCTTCTCGAAAGATAGCTTTCCACTTCCAAGGATCGACCAATTAGTGGATTTGACAGTGGAACACGAACTTTTGTCATTAATGGATGCATATCCAGGGTACAACCAAATCCCGATGCATGTTCCGGACCAAGGGCCTACTAGCTTTATCACAAATCTTGGGTTATATTGTTATATATGTCAACCCAAGGAAGCCCCGAACATCCGTCGCATTCTTAGGTCGATCCTAGTCCTGGATTGTTGCCACCTCAGCGGAGTCAACCGCTATTCCATTTCCAGAAACTACATGACCTAAGAACCTCACTTCCTTCTTCCAGAAGTGACATTTCGAAAACTTAGCTCTCAGCTGATGCTTTCGCAAGATTTCTAACACAACTCTCAAGTGCGTCTTGTGCTCTTCCTCATTACGAGAGTAAACCAGAATGTCATCCACGAACATAAGTACGAACTTGTTCAACTGATCTCTGAAAACTCTATTCATAAGATCCACAAAGTACGCTGGCGTGTTGGTCAACCCGAATGGCATTACCACCATTCGAAGAAACCAGATGGTGTCCTAAAAGTAGTCTTTGGCACACTATTCATAGCCACCCTCAACTGGTGAAATCCCGTTGCCAAATCCATCTAAGAAAACACTTTGGCTCCGTGAAGCCGATCGAACAAGTCGTCAATCCTCGGCAACAAATACTTGTTCTTCTTGGTCACCTTGTTCAGCTTACGATAGTGCACACACATTCTTAACGAGCAATCTGCCTTGGTTGCAAACACGACTGGTGCACCCCACTCAGAAACACTCCTCCGAATGAATCCTTTTTCCAAAAGGTCGCGAACTTGTACCTCTAACTCTCGTTGTTCCTCAGGCGCCATTCGCTTAAGAGGCATAACGATTGGTCTAGCACCAACGACCAAATTGATCCTAAACTCGATCTCACGACGCGGTGGTAATCCTTTGACCTAGTCAAAGACATCCTCATACTCATTTGTGATCAGCACAGATGACAAGTCTTCCTGTGATATCCCAAGCGAATATAGATAGCTCACGAAGACCCCGTCTTCGCGCTTACATCTAATTAACACTTTTCGCCCTTCCACATCCCCGACCCTTACCTCTAGCTTCTCGCAATTCACTCTTGTCGCATACCTCTTGAGCCAATCCATGCCCATGATGATCCCAAACCTAGCGAAGTTAAGAACAAAGCAATCACACACAAAAGAGCAACCATGACTCGACAACACTAGACCACGACACAACATGCACAAAATGGACGAACCCCTAACTGGATTAGTTACGATCAATGGTCTATCACAAATCTCGGGTTCCAAACCCAAGCGACACACAAGCTCACTATACCGAATGGTAAAATCAGAAACACATGGATTTTTTTATTTGAAACCCTACCATAATGTTGCTAGCTTTAATACAGTTTTAAAGCGTTTCTGCCTACGGTTAAGCGTTTCTTTTTTATTTTTTTTATTTTCCAAATAATGTTTCAGCGTAAAAATAATTGGTCTTCGTAGTCTGCAAGCTAATATAATCCATTGCCCGTTGCTTTTTTTATATGGCCGAAATTAATTTAATTAATATTTTTCCTGTCCTAAGACCTAATCCACTAAATCGCTGGTCGAAATCCAATTATTTGGATCATTCGGACTCCACTTCGAATCGTTCATCAATATCGGGCATCCATCTGGTTCATCTGTCACCATGACTTCTTCCGTTCGGCATTAGTTCATCGATCTAGTCAAAACACCTAAGGTACTATTTGTATGCCCTGTAGTCGAATTTGATTGCTTCAATTAATCAGATCATCGATCTAGTCAAAACACCTAAGGTACTATTTGTATGCCCTGTAGTCGAATTTGATTGCTTCAATTAATCAAATCTGGGAGGTGGGTTCGATGTAGCAATCATTCAGACCTGGGACGAACTCCACTATATATGCGATGAGATCGTTTTGATTTTTCTGGGACAACCGTTGAATATTTCTACTAGTATTTATCTCTACAGGCGACAAGCGGTCCTATTCGATTGTTATCAATAGTAAATCTTGGAACTGCCATATAAGACGACATGCCATAGTGTTGGGATTACTGATGAATGCTTAATTGTTTGCTCTAGTTTCTACAAATAAATTGAATTGCGTAAACTAGCAGTATAAAATCATGGCTGATAAGTTAATTTCATTTTTGTAATTGTTAGCTTTCTGTAATCTTCGTTCCACACATACTTTTTGTGTACATTTGTAGTATCATAATTTGGATAAAACTGTTGTTTGGAAAAAGTGTGCATATTATTTTTTGATCTCCTCTGCCAATCGGTTGAACTAACCAATTTGCCTATCTCTTCTTCTTTTTTTGTTCTGTGTATGAAGACGGCTAGCAATTTAATTAGTTAATATGCTAGTTGAGTTGTTATGTTACCTAATAGAGACATATATTTTACCACTTCTATATACTGCTGTGTGATTGCTTTGTGAGATTTCTTGGTGCGACCATTAATATGCTAATTATTTTTGATTTAAAACAGCAATGTAGAAAACAGTTATTGGGAGGTGAGAATGGTTGGTGCAATTATTAATTTGCTAAAATTTCTTGATTTAAAACAGCAACAGAGAAAACAGTTTTGGGAGGTGAGATTGGTTGGTGCGAAATCGATATCCAGACAATTTTGGAAGGTACACTTTAGTTTTGGAAATCTTATATCCCTGGTCAAGTCAAATTCTTTTACTTAAATAACCAAATAAGTTGTTTTGGTAACTATAACTAAATCTCAAGGAGTCACCATGTTCAATGTCATTCCAGATTGCATTTCTGTGGCTGGCACGTTCAATGAAAAGAGCCTCTCAATTTAGCATTTGATGTTAGTTTTTCCTATGGTTTGACCTTTTCTCCTATCCCAAAGATCTGCTCATAGGAAAGCATCTACTCTATATGCTGGTTGTTTATTGTGACCAAGGATTAAATTTGGTGATCTCCTTCAGATTTTAGTATCTTATGCTTCTGGATGCCTATTGGTATTAGTAACTGAGGTAAGCTTCTCTAGGATAAGTTTTTCCCTCTCTTTAACTTGTAATATTGATTGTGACTGAACGAGGTAGGTGGATGGTGTCCTGGTGAATATCTCATTCTAGCTAAAATGTGGGTTTCATGAGTTATTGAGGGGCCGAGATGTGGGATTGAGTAACATGTATGGAACATTTTGGCTATGGATGATGTTCACAAAGGTGATTTGACGATCAGAGTGGAGCCCATTCCTAGTATACAATTATATTTTTTGTACTAAATGAGCTGGCATTCGGATATATTGGCAGTTAGTATTATTTAGAACATGGTTTGAAAATCCGTCCGGAACCGCGAGATTCCGTTGATCTCGTTCCGGTTCTGGCAGAGGGCGAGACGAAAACATCAAGAAATCTCGTTTCGGTTAAACAAGCGAGTAAAAAAAAAAAAAAAAAAAAAAAACCCTAGATTCGCGAAATCAGACAGAATTTGAAAAGCAAAAGGGAAAGTAACATCTCGTGATCAAACAGTAAAACGTTGGCTATAAATTACCATGCTTTCTTCAATCCTCAGCAATCTTTCAGTGGAATCAAAAATCTCAAATCGAGTTCTAAACCGAGATCGACTTCAGTGGAATCTAAATCGAGCTGCAACCAAACCGCCTTCGATTTCAAAATCGATTTGAGGTGATTAATTCCTTAAATATTTTTGCCGCCTTCGTATTTCAATTTTTTTTCATTTTCCCTCTTTCGTGAGATTTGCGTGTTGGACTGAAAAGGGAGAGGGAAAGAGAAAGTTCACGTGAAAGGGAAGTGGAGAAATATACTGGAAGCCTCTTTTTTTTTTAATGCATACGGTCTGTTTATTTTTAACCATACGGTCCTTAATCAAACATGTCGTGAGTTGTAATTTAACCATACGGTCTGTTTATTTTTAACGTGTTTGTTTATTTATTTTTACATGTTTTTTTTAACGCATTTATTTTTATGCATACAGTTTTTTTTAATGTGTTTTTTTTATGCATACGGTTGGACTGGACTGAATTGAACGTTAGACTTTCACAGTGAGCTGACATGAACATTGCATATACAAATGGACTTGAACACGTTGAACTGACATGAACATTGCATATACAAATGGATTTAAACACGTTGAACTGACCTAGACATGTTGAACTGACCAGAACACGTTGAACTGACCTGAACATGTTGAACTGACCTGCATATGCCGATCTGAATATGGATTAGAATATTGAACATTGGACTTGAACATTGGATCATTTATGTTTCTTATTCTTTTTCTTTTGTATGATTACATTGTATCATTTATGATTATATTGTATCGTTTATGTATAATTTCACGACTTCGATCAATGTTTCTTATTCTTTTGTATGATTATATTGTATCATTTATGTATAATTTCAGGTACGCAATGGCAAATCAAACTGAAATTGGTTGGAATTATGGTACCGCAATCGATGGCAATATTCGAAAAACAAAATGTAATTTTTGCCATAAAATAATTAATGGCGGTGGCGTGACTCGCTTGAAAGAACATCTGGCAGGAGTAGGTGGTGACGTAGCAGCTTGTTTAACTGTCCCTAAAGAAGTTAAACAACTTATACGATCGCATATCATTCAAAAGAGAAATGAACGAAACAAAGGAAAATTAGACAAGCAACACTTACAAGAAGAATTGATGAGCAGACCACAAGTACCAGAAAATGAGAGTGAAGAAGATGAAGAATTGCAACGTGCCATGCGACAGAGCAGAGATATGCTTAGAGACGAAGATATGCACAGATCTCTACCCAGATCTCGTACCACTGGACGATCGGGTGGTAGTTCAAGTCAAACACAGCGTGGTAAAACTGTTAGACTAGATGAAGATTTTGACTCTCGTGCTGCTGGAAGAATTGACTCATATATGCAGAAACGAGGTGGAAGAACTCAACCTTCTATCAAATCTGCAATGAAAGGTATTAAAGATGCCAAAAAACATATCGGTCGAGCTATTTCTAAGTTCTTTTTCTTTAACCATATTCCTCATAATGTTGCTAATAGTCCATATTATACAACAATGGTTGACGCGATTGCCGAAGGTGGTCGTGGAATTGCTCCACCTACTGCTTATGAAATATCGCACCCGTATCTTAAAATGGAAATAGAAGAAATTGGACATTATATTAAAACGTTGCACAATTTCTGGGATGATTATGGTTGTACACTAATGTGTGATGGTTGGAGTACACAAAACCGACGAAAAATTATAAACTTTCTTGTGTACTCTACTCATGGAACGGTGTTTATCAAATCTGTAGATGCTACAGATGAATTCCAAAATGGAGAATATATTTGTCGATTAATGGATGATGTTGTTGAAGAAATTGGTGAAAACAGGATAGTGCAGGTTATTACAGATAACGGAGCAAACTACAAAGCTGCCGGGTTGTTACTGATGCAAAAAAGAAAACATTTATATTGGACACCATGTGCAGCTCATTGCATTGATTTGATTTTGGAGGATATTTCACAAGAAACAGAGGTAACAAATGTTATCAAAAATTGCCAGTTAATAACAACATTTATATACAATCATGGTTGGTTACTTTCTATTATGAGAAAAGAGACAAACAACAGAGAATTGATTAGACCGGCAGTAACACGTTTTGCAACTCACTTCATCGCACAACAATCTATTTACAAACATAAAGATGATTTGAGAAGAATGATAGCTTCGCGATAGTGGACAACAAGACTTCCGAGGCTCAATACCAAAGATAAAAGAACCGCAATTATTGTCTCAACGCTAATTTACAACAATGATTTTTGGAATAATGTTGCTTCTGTCATACTTGTTTTTGAACCACTAGTGAAAGTTCTACGATTAGTAGATAGTGACGACAAAGCAGATATGGGATATCTTTATGAAGCAATGGATCGATCAAAAGAATCGATTAGAAAAAATGTTGGTGCAAGTCAATATCAAAAATGGTGGAATATAATAGATAAAAGATGGGAAAGACAATTACATCGACCTCTTCATGCGGCAGGTAATTTGTTCACTTTCATCAACCATCATACAAATAGTCACATATATTACAATTCAATAATATTTGCATTTTTTTCATATAGGTTATTTTCTTAATCCTATCATTCAGTATGGAAATCCAACAAATGATAGAGAAGTAACGGATGGATTTAACAAAGTTCTTGATAGGATGGTGCCTGATATTAATATGCAAATTGAAATTGGAAAACAAGTAAAACTAACATCATAATAGTTGTGAATAACATTTAACATTTGAGTCATCAAATATTTAACTTATACATCAACAGGTGCAAAGATACAGAATGAAAATTGGTGCGTTTGGTTCTGAAAAAGCACATGAAGCTGTAAAACAATGTTCTCCTGCTCAATGGTGGTCAATAATTGGAGTGGTGGAAGCTCCAAATTTAACAAATCTGGCAATGCACCTTTTAAGCCAAACGGTTTCTTCTTCAAACTGTGAAAGGAACTGGACCACGTTTTCAATGATTCATACAAAATTAAGAAACAGAATAAAAATGGAAAATCTAGAAAAACTGGTATATGTGCATTACAACATGAGACTAAGAGCAAAAAATTTACGACAACGCGACACTGAGAATCATTTGATCGATCTGGATTACATATTCCATGAAGAAGATCCATTAGCAGAGTGGACTACTGAAATTGAACCACCCTTGTTGGACGACGATCCTTGGCTAATCGACACGCTGAATGATGCAATAGCTGCCGCTGATGGCATACCTACACGAGCAACAACGAGTCAAAGCAATGAAAATAGTAGTGGTTCGTCAAATGATGATCAAGGTAATGTTGGTGGAAGTGGTGTGGGGTTGACAAGTAATTATGGCATTGGTTCTAATTATGGTGATGATTCACGTAGGTTTGCTCAAACATATTCAAGAAGAGATGCAAGTGACATTCCCAACCGAAGAGATCGTAATTTAAATGTTGAACATGGACATCAACATAATTACGAACATTACAATCCATATATTTCGAATGATCCACCAAACTATAGGCATTCTACTTCTGACTATACAAGTGGCAACTCGTATTATGGAACAAATGAAACGTATAGTGACATCTCGAGTGATCAAAATAGTCAATTTACGTATGCAACACAAAGTGCAGAACCATCGCCGTTTGACAATATGATGGAGACATTTATGGGTTCAGGACAAATACAATATGGTTATCCATCATATTATGCAACACATGATATTGAAGAAAGCTAGTAGTATTGTATTGTATGTTACTTCATTATATTTTTGTAAACTAGTAGTATTGTAGCTTCAAGAATAGTTTCCATATGTAATACTAGTAGCATTCTATGTGGATTTGCAACAATTATCGTAAACTTTTTCATAAAAAATATAACTGTTTGATTTTTGGACCGAAACCGAAACAAAAACCGAAACCGCCGAAACCGTCCGAAACTAGTAAATTTTCAAATGACCGAAACCGAAACCGAGTTTTCGAACCATGATTTAGAAACACATAACAAGGATGGACTTAACGATTATAAATAAAATTGGACAACAAGTTGAACGTGTTTCGAATTTTAGCATCAGGCTTTGAAGATGTTAGTGTCATTGGAATTGATGATGCTCCTTTTTGTGCAAATGATGCAAGTTTCTAAATCTTTTGGTTTCAGTACTCCCAGCGATTGTAGGTATTTGCCCTGAATTGGGATATGGTTGCCTTTGTTTGTATTGATAACTTTGTGTGTTACTCCCATTGTTTGTTCTATAAATATTTGTTGCCAAAGATATATCAGTTCAACTTCTAAGCGATTACGTGTCGTCAAAGAATTTTAATATTAGTTCACTCCTTCCCATCAGATGGCTGTATAATGTAATGTGACACTGCTCCTGCTGTATAACTATTTCAGGACTTTATCATACCATTTTCATATATTGGTATCAATTGTGGAATATATTTAAATAATATGAAGTCATGAACATCCCTTACATTTGAAATATCTAAACTTGAATAGTAGTTTTCTAAGTTATTTGCTTAGCCTCCATTTACTACTAAACTAAATTTTGGTATATCATTTTACTATTGCTCATATAAATATCAAAATTACTGGCACTGGGATTAAACCTGCAAGAAGCTTACAACAAGGATAAAGATTAGGATGATTAGGTTTGCTTCCTTTTATAGATTTTTCACAATCTTATTATATAAATAGCTTGATTATATGTACCTGATTAGCTACTCTATGTTGTACGAACAGTGGATATTCTGGGTTGGTCCATTCATTGGGGAAGCAATTGCAGCAGCTTATCATTAGTATGTGCTAAATTCAGGAGCTGTGAAGGCACGTTGGTTCTTTCAGGAGCAATGTTTGGATGATTCTAAGGTGATCTTCCTTTGGTAATTTGCTATTTACTTGTCACTTATAAGCTCACGGTTACGGTGAATAGAAGTTTAGTAATTGTGTTATGTTAAAGAGTCTAGCATGAGGAACAGGCCCTTCTAACTCATTATAACATAAATCAATCTTAGATAAGCTGATTAAATTCCTAAAAATCGATGGAATTGGCTCTGTCAAATTGTTGTGAGATAGATTTAAACTTTCTAAGCGAGTTAACTTCCCATAATTTTTAGGTATCTCTCCAGACAGCGAGTTGTTACTCAGATCAAGTGAAGTCTGCGACAAAACAAACTTTCAAATTTCCAAATTGTTCAGGTGTCTCTTTAGGCAAGTTTTATATTTGTAGTTTTGTGCATCGACTCATGTTTCCTAAACTTAGAGGAATACTGCATGTCAACACATTATTTCTAGACAGGTGTAAAATAGTATGGAACGGCCTCACTATCGAATCCTTTTGAACAAATCAACAAAAAGTAGACTAACTGAACGACTTCTATATGATATTAACTTCGTTAGGTCTTGTGCACTACGTCCTAAAGCATCTCCGGCAGGCAGTGCTCTTTTCATCCGTAATATTAAGGAATGGAAAAAAGATAGTGCCGAATGGTCCTGGCAAATTATTTTATCTTTCAGAAAAGAGAAAGATATTTTCTTCTATTTTTGTGATACTAACTTTCCCATACTATTTGTAGTACTGGCAAATCAATTGGTGTTAGCTCAATTCTACTAGGTTTTGTAATAGTAGGAAGAGTTGCTTTCGTCTTCCCGCTATCTTTCCTCTCAAACTTGACTAAGAAGTCTGCACATGAAAAAATTACTTTCAATTAACAAGTAAGCACTTGTTCCATTTAGTCGCAACTCCTTAAACAAAAGAATATATGTTCCTCACCTTCCTTCCTTTTTTCCGTATAGGTCACTGTATGGTGGGCTGGCCTAATGAGAAGTGTCGTATCTATTGCACTTGCTTACAATCGGGTAAGTACTCTTAACGAAAATGATTTCACAAGCCACTAAGTGTCTTATTTATTCAGCAACATTAGTGTCATGTTTCTGCAGCGCGGATGAGTAAGTCGATTATTACATTATTCGTTAATTTAATATGACAAGCATCATTAATGCTTATGTTGTTACTGCAGTGGTAAATGCAGTGTCATATTTCTATGCTTTAATTGTAAAGAATAGCACCTCCAATTATCCAATGGACGCATGCTTTGATGCACCTCCAAGAAACATTACTTTAATGGCAGGGTTTACCTCTTGTTTTCATGTTGCCAATGACTTCTTTTGTTTTTTGGCTTGGTTTATGTGCAACATTTTTCTATTGACAGCAAACCCAATTATCACAGCCATTTACAGTGTTAGACAGATGCTATCTTAGAGTTAAATTATTGTGAATTGTACAAAAATTAAATGAGTAATAAAAAATTTAATTTGCAAACTGGAAGAAATTTTCAGCCTAGTTCTAGTCTGCATGTAGGTGTATATACACCTATGTTTCTTACATTTGTCTCCAGAACTATTTGCTTATTTATGCCCCAATACCGAAATTTTCAACCACCAGGATGAAAGTCTAGATGAAGTTATCAAGATTGTCAACAAAAACAAGTACTTTTCTGGCAGTAGGCTCTTGTATTCACCATTTAAATTCTGATGGTCTCATGTTTCTAAATCTAAGTCTCGAAACTGCTGGGAGGTTTCCAGGTCCATGATGAACTGTATGTTTACTGATATTAGCAATATTTATTAGTTATTGTGTATTCGAATGATTATAATTATCGAAGGCCTGGATTAAAATGGATTGATCTGACGGCTAAATTTCCTTGTATGTTCATGGCTTATTTTCAATTCTCTCGTCTCCATCCATATGGAGAGCGCCATCTGTAGATAACAGATCCGTATATTTCAAGGGGACTGGAGAAGTTTGGCAAAACAAACTCGTCGTATATAGGTATTTATATACATTTACATTAGAAACTATGTAAACATGCGCTCTAATTCTTGCTTTTTACCCTTTTTCCCTTCTTTTTTCTTTTTGGACACTGTATGGCTGAGCTGGGCAGAAATGTCAAAACAGATGATGTTTCAGAATTTTCTGGGTTAACAAACATTGATCTACTGGTTTGCAAATCTCTGAGCATTTTGTATTTTCTATTTGTATGGTTGAGCTTGGCAGAGGTGCAAAAACAGCTAATGTTTCACAATTTTCCGGATTAACAAACATTGATCCGCTGGTTTGCCAATCTCTGGGCATTTTAATTTTTGTATTTGTTGTTTGCATGTATAGTTTTATGTTACTGTCACTGAAATCGCACGGTTCATGCAGACCATTTATCGGCCATGCAATTCGAGGGTGATAATTCTATCTTTATATATGCAAGAAATGTTCCATTTTGATGTTAGAATATTCCTATCCTGCACCTGTATAATGTTAGAATATTCTATTTTGATGTTCCGTTTGCAGTGATTCTGCAGTTGTGACTTCTTAGTTTTTTTTTTTGTGCAGATATAGATTTCAAAAGACACCATGATGAATCAGATGCATAGAAAGTGTTTACGAACAAGTTTTGTTATCGTTGTCTATTATTTTATTTTATTGTCAACCTTATACTTGTGCAACTTGGATTTGTTGTGGTACTTTTGTACTTATTTGTTCCTTTGAAAATATGGTTTATCTTTGTTCTATACTAATTCGTTTATGGTAGACTTGCTTGTAGAATTTCTTTTTATATTTTTTTTGGCATTTAATTTGGAAAATTGTTGAATCTATTTACGGTACTGAAAGTATCAATTGCATATTTTAAAATAATTGAAAAATTATCGGTTTGAAACAAGCATTTTGAGTGTTGCGTATTATTAATTTGAAACGCTTAACGAGTGTTTGAAACACTCAACGAGTGTTGCAGATTATCAATTTGAAACCCTCACCGAGTGTTGCAGATTATCAATTTGAAACACTCAACGAGTATTCCAGATTACCAATTTGAAACACTCAACGAGTGTTGCAGATTATCAAGCTGATACACCTGTTAAGTGTTTCAACTCGTCAATTTGAAAAACCTGCTAAGGGTTTCAATTTGTCAATTAAAAACATAATATAAGTGTTCCAAAATTCTGCAACATACTATTCTGCAACACCTAAAAAGTGTTTCTAAAATTTTCAGCAATATTTTATTACCGTTTCAAATTGGTCATTTTAGTGTTGTAACTCATTGCAAATGAATGAATGCGATGCTCCGGTATCGAACAACACACGAACTGAAAGAGCACCTCGAATGACGACACCCTTTCCCTTCTCCTCTGCAGTAGGAGCTCTTGAAGAAGATGACACGACTTCCAAAACATATGCCTTCACAATCTGTTTGCCCTTAGTTGATTCTGGACAGTCTTTCTTCTCATGCCCAGGCTTTCCACACTTGAAGCACTTCTTTTCAGCTTTGAGATTCTTGCACTCATTCGAGTAATGACCCTTCTGTTGGCGGTTAAAGCAAACCACCTCACTCTTAGGCTTCTTCTGGCCAACATTTCCTTTCTGTTGTTGTTGCTTCCTCTTCTTATTATTGCCGCCCTGCTGTGGTTTCTGAACTTCCTTGGTTGCAGCGACAACATTGACTTCTTTAGGAAACAAGTTCTCATGGCGAACCGCTTTTTCCACAATCTTCTCGAATGAATCATCAATGTGTTCCACCAACGGTCTTCCTATGTAGGTATCCAGACCCATAACAAATTTCTCATTCTTCTGATAGGGTGTATCAGTGTATGAACGAGCATATTTGGACAAGGCCTCAAAATCAGAGACATAATCAAGCAAAACCGACCATTCTGTTTCAGTTCTACGAACTTCTTGAACAAAGCTGACTTCTGAGTAGTGGAGATAAACTTTGCTTCAAACTTAGCTTGGAATTGTTGCCACAAAATCTCTTCCTCTGGAGTCTCAAGTGCAACTGAATTCCACCATTCCATGGCTCTGCCTTGCAGCTGACTTGATGCAAACTTTCTCTTAGTTGCATCATCCAACCCCAAGTCTCCAAAGATACGAACAAAAGAATCCATCCACCTCTGAACCTCTTCAGCTGGCCCAGTTCCTTTGAATGGTTTCCCTCCTAGAGATATATAATTCTTGCATAACTTCGCAAAATCAACAACCCTAGGAACTCACACACCTACGTCTACCGTGGCTGCCACTAGAGTTGGTACCCTTCCCATGATTACTTCCATCATGTCCTCAAACATAGCTGGTTAATCAGGTGTACCGCCATTACCCCCTCTAGGCACAACCCCTTCCCTAGCAGTATATCTTGTAGTTCGTCGACTCATTCTAAATCTGCAAATTAGAATGATTGGCCACTTGCAAGAAAAGCTACTAAAGAAGTACAAACACTATTATACTATATAGTATTATATAGTATACATCCAACTGAAATCTACAAATACGTCCCTCATACGTAACTAACGTCCTCGAACTTTGGCTAAAATCGTTAACTAGAGCTCTGATATCAAATGTGACGACCGCCTACAGCCCCGCACTAAACAAGAAGAATAATGCACTGAAAGACGTGTCAGGTAGCTATGGATGATCATCATGGTATGATAACACAATCGGAACCTGTCATAAATTTCACAGTGTAAGGATAAAATATGATAGAATATATACAATAGGTATTAATAGTGAAGCGGAAAACACTAGATTTTCCATAATGGCTAGAAAGTAATACCCACAGACTTGAGTTAGAACAATGGTCTTTGTACAAATTGCCTCACTATAGCACTCAGAGAATAACAAACAGCGGAAATCCAGATACTATATAGTAAAAAGATAGTATGTCAGCCTCCTGCTCGCCTCCGAACAGCTACATCATCCACACTAAGCAATCACCTGTTACCTTCCACCTAGTCTGCCCATCCAAAAACAGATGAGCAGCCCAAGGTAATAAGGGGGAAACATAAAATCTTGAGTCAGACAACAGTCTTAGTGAGCGATAAAACAACTAACAAACTTCATCAATGAAATATATGAGAATAGGTAGATTAACAAACCAATCTACCAAACACCAGAGAAGAACTCAACTCCCGTCTTCCCCGCATCGAACAGTGATAGCCTTTACATTAAACAATTCAACCATTCATCCATGAAAACCAGAACACCCACTCAATCATGATAAAGCACTCATGACATCCAGATTATATATCTCATGTAAACCATGCTAATCGAATTCAGCATCCCTCAAGCACAAGCCCTAGAGGCTTAAACCAATATCAAACAAGCACCTAAGGAATATCTCCTTCGACGTTGGACAATCTACATGAGACGGCACAAACAGAGCATCCAAACAATCAAACATCCATGACTGACTCTGGCTATCACCGCCAATCCTGCTTTGAAACCATCGTTAATTGTATGACGACCAGCCTTGTTATATGCCAAGGGCTAATGGTATCCCCAGTTCTAGCATAAACTCCATACGCCTTTCAACGATATGTATGCATGTCCAACCTTAACAACTAGGCCTTTCAACGATACCAAGGGTACTCGACCTACAACTGGTGATCGACCCCTTCCTGGTCCAAGACCCACTTGCATTGCATGACTGACCCGACCTCTGCTCGACCCCAGGCTGCTCGACCCCTGGCTTCTCCGACCGACTCCAACATGGCATAACCCCACTATGGTGTGACCCATGCTGCTCGACCCTTGGCCTTGCTCGACCTCGTGCATTTTTGCTCAACCCGACCAGGATATTGAGAAAACCCGTAACTTCCCCGTAAAGGAAAGCGACGGATAGTTCGAGAACAAGCCACAACAGAACACATACAGAAGAACATTTCATTGTATATTACAACAATGCATCAGATTACAAGAATATACAGAGTATGAATAAATATTACACCGAAATATCAGAGATTTAAATTACATTTAAATACATAGCAGCGGAAAATAATACAATACACAACTAGAAGTAGATATACGGATACAAAGCTTTCCGGATATCGTTCCAGCTGTAAACCAGGATCCTGTGAATATAAATCTGCAAAACCGAAACTACTAGCTGCCCGTGTCAAAATAAGGGCACCCAGAGTTTAGGTTAAAACAATAAACTCCAGGTCAGTCATGGGACTGGTGTGAGAACTAAAACAGTTATTAATCTTTATTTTTAAAGTTAGGCAAAACAAGGGACCACGCCGTATAACACGGAACGGGTTTCCTCCCAAGAATACCAGTGCATAAAACAACAGCGCAATGCTAAATAAAGAAAAATGAAGCTGTTATAAGACCCAGGTCCTATCACACAATGCAACGCAAGTCGGGGGATAGGGTTTTCCCTTATAACAGCCAAAGAATGCTTGATACGTTTAAAACAAATCATTTGATACTATTATAAGTGTATAGTGTATAAAACAACTTCAAATCATAAGTATTAATCCTAGGCGGCATGAATGCCCCATAACACTATGTCGCCATATATAAGTTTACAATCAAAACCGCAAGACGTCGTATCGGAAGTTGGGTTATCATTTATGGTATGAACCGAGGCTAGGGGCAAGATCCTCACTGATTCGAGACTGCCTAGCCCGAGTCTCAGGATCAGAACGCATCGACCCTTGGATCGTCAGGGCCGGTCCACCGATGTGGATTATTATATCTGAGCACTACGTTTTGCCGCCCTTTGGGGCGTAAGCGAGCCAACTAAATGACTCCATCGGTTCGAGAACGACCGATCAATCCGAGGCGCCTCGCAACAGCAACAACCACATAAGTCAAACTCGTCAGGGCGTGTAAAACCACTGACGCCACTTTTAGCTAGGAGGAAACGTAGGCCCTCCCTGAGGTCCGTCTCCCGTTTTTGGTTCATACCGGGTGTGAAACTCGCGAATCAACGTTACACAAAGCTACGCCACAAAGGCCGTGCTTTGATCATCAACCACAAGACTTTGCTTTTCAACAGAAGCCTTGATCAATTGCCACTTAGGCGTGCCACACAGGCAATTCACTCCATGCGATTGATATCCATCAATACATAACCCCTGAGCTCGTACGTCTCAGAGAAGGGCGTTAAGCAAGAGAATAAATTCTCCGCCGCCAAACAGATATATATTTAACAGAGATCAATCACACGGACTAAAATCCAATGTCAGATACACAGTCCATTTACAAGTCCGTTCTGGGTCTGAACGAAACCGGAGGCACCTAGTACCTCGCATATCCATCGATCTCCAAGTACGTCTGGACGATCACCAACTGTTTCCATCTTCTTGGGTGTACAGCCCAATCAAGATCATCAGTAATCACCCAAACGACGTGAAGACTTACGGTTTTCGACCATCGTCTTCATCTTCGACTTATCGTCGTATCAGTTATTCAGAATGGGATAAACCCGGTCTTTCCGAATAACTCGCGTATATTTTAAATAAGTGTTACACAAACACAACATACGCCTCATTCCAATTCATTAGTCACTAACCGTAAATTAATCAAGAGAATAATTCACCAAATATTAACCCCGAAGGCCGAAACCAACATCAGATCAATATCCAGAAAACCATTCTGCTTGGCTAACCGGCAGTTAGTTTCTAAATTTCACATTCATAGGGAAAGGTTCCCATTAATTTTATCCAAGATAAATTCCTTGAATTTATTCTTTATTCTATCCCTTTGAATTTCGATTCAACTAGTCGGGATTAACGAAACTTACCGAAGTAATCATTTGTTTTAATTTCCCAATCCCAACCTATTTATCCCATGAAGTAAAACTGGTAATACTTCATATCTAACACCACAGTGTTATCGGTAAATTCAATTACCATTTCACGTTCAAATCTAATTAAAGATTTATCTATCGCCTGGAGCAAAACTGGTGATACTCCATTTCGATTATTTCAATCTAATTAAAGATTCATTAAAACTCCACTTAGTTTTAATCTGTGACTGGGTTAAAGAATCAGTGTCATTTAAAATACGGTTCACGATAAACCCAAAATCACATCACATTTCAATCAGTCCCTAATTGTAAATTAGCAAGTGAGCAATTCCCTAAGTATTAATCCCGAAGGCCGAAACCAACATCAGATCAATACCTCGGAAACTATTCAACTTAACTAATCTCCAGTTAGTTTCTGATTTTCTTAACTCCTTTAGGTCTAAGAACTGTATTATTGAAGATACCGTTCACGACAACCCAAAATCACATTTCATTAATGATCGGGTTAAAGAACGAGTGTTATTTTAAAACACTGTCCACGATAAACCCAAAAATCAATATCAATTCAATTCCAATTAAATATTATTTAATTGGTACACTTCATTAAATCTAAATAAAAAGATTTAATCTTTTCTCAACTGGGTTCAAGAACAGTGTTAATGAAGACACCATTCACGACAAACCCAAATCACATTTGATATTAAATACAAGGCTCTGAATAGAAAATATATCGGCTTATATTCAATATCAAATTCTACGACAAACAAATATCGTATGGGAAATAACGATATATATATCTATATCTTTCAAATTTCCATAACAACATCTGTATAATCACGAAACCCAACATCGAAATATTCCGAAGACAATTTCGATTTCAAATTCATTCCAATGCAATCATTGGAATTTCTGGTTATTTTTAAAACCCTTTTTAAATTCAATTTATTTATTTAAAAATAAATAGAATTATATTTCTAGTTTAAAACTAGTTCATTTCGATAAAAATCTATTTTTATCTTTTCAAATATGGAGTTTTTCATCCCAAATCTTCCCAAAACATTTCTTATTATTTTACACAAATTATTACTATTTTTAATAATTTTATCAAGGCCCGTTCAGTCGATTTCCATCAACGGCCATCGAACTGCACTTACAGCGACCTTTTTCAAATTTGATTTGGACGTATCTCCAAATCCAACCGTTAGATTATGAATTTCTAATATTCGTTAGAAAGCTCTTTTCGATACGAACCCAACGGTTCCGGTTTTAGGAGAATCCGACGGTCGGATCTGCCGTAATGTCCGTTTGAAATAAAGGGTCGAAATTCACGAACTGCCGCGGCGCGGCGCGTTCTATTCAGGCCATTATATTATATATATAATATATATTTCGTCGATTTCTATTTAAAACGAATTATATAAATAGTTTTAAAATTCGTTTCAAAAGCAATTTCAACTTCCATTTCAATTCAAATCAAAATTGAATTCTTCTTTATAAATTCGTTTTAAAATTCATTTCTATTCAATTCAAATTTCAATTCAATTTGAATTCATTTCAATTCGCTTTCAATCCCATTTGAATTCGTTTTCAATTCAATTCATTTCGAAATCGTTTTCAATTCAATTCATTTCGAAATCGTTTTCAATTCAATTCAATTCGAAATCGTTTTCAATTCATTTCATTTCGAAATCGTTTTCAATTCATTTCATTTCGAAATCGTTTTCAATTCAATTCATTTCGAAATCGTTTTATATTCAATTCATTTCGAAATCGTTTTCAATTCATTTCATTTCGAAATCGTTTTCAATTCATTTCATTTCGAAATCGTTTTATATTCAATTCATTTCATTTCGTTATCGTTTTATATTCAATTCATTTCATTTCGTTATGAATAAAATCGATATAAATATCATTCACGTCAAAATGGCGTCAATCTAATCAACACGGCTTCATAAATTTCTATTTTCAAATATTCTATTTCAAATATTTCTTTTTCAAAACAGTTGTTATTATCAAAATATTTCGTTCAACACATGACCAATCTCAATGGATGAGTACTGTCAACACATGAACCTTTATTTTATATTGATAAAGATGTAAATTTTATTACTAAAATATTTCGTTCAACACATGACCAATCTCAATGGATGAGTACTGTCAACACATGAACCTTTATTTTATATTGATAAAGATGTAAATTTTATTACTAAAATATTTCGTTCAACACATGACCAATCTCAATGGATGAGTACTGTCAACACATGAACCTTTATTTTATATTGATAAAGATGTAAATTTTATTACTAAAATATTTCGTTCAACACATGACCAATCTCAATGGATGAGTACTGTCAACACATGAACCTTTATTTTATATTATTCTTTATTCTCTAAATTGGAATGAGGCCCAATCAATCACCATATAAAATTAATTATATGGATTTTCATACAACACATGTATATAATAGCATTGAAAAATAATCAACCATCAACCAAAGTGCACTACACTGTATAAGCATCAAATATAGATATTCAACGCTTATAACAACCTGTCAATCAATCGATCGACATATTTAATCAATCAGGATGAGTGAACTTCAAATTTCATCCCAACACCCGTGTGGGGTTTCAAGCAATCAAACACAGATTTTATTTGTGCAGTTGGGCGATGTGTAAAATTTATCGACCCAATCAATCATTCAAATTAGTGTATATAAACAAATCGGCCGATTTGTTTATAAATATTCATTTATTCATATTCCCGTTAAAATTATATTTTTAACGATAAAACATTTTATTCCAACACATGAATTTCTATTATTCATTTACACAATAAAATGATATTTTTATTTTCTAACATATTTTAGAAAATTTCGGCGGCATAACGGCACGATACTAGAAACGGGACAAGGCTTAGCCTTATCCCCGGTCTAGTGAAGGCCCACGCCATTCACACATCAATCAAATTCACCAATCAACCAAATACAAATCAAATCATCTAACTAATTTATGCAACCAAACAAACAAGTCCATGGTCTGTGGACGATTGTGTCGGGTGCTACTAAGCACCGTCTGCATCCTAGTATATATATATATAACTAGAAAAGAAATTGAAAGGTGAGAAATTCTCACAAATAGCTATCCTAGCTCCACGGCACTTTATTGATAGAAATCTTCATTGCTATCGCATCTTCGTCATCTTCGTTGCCCGTAGTCACTATATATATAAAAATCATATTTTTACTTCGATGTTCAATATATAAAAATCATATTTTTACTTCGATGTTCAATATATAAAAATCATATTTTTACTTCGATGTTCAATATATAAAAATCAAATTTTTATATTCTCTATTATATATAAATATCAAATTTTATAACAACACTTCATACATGTAAAAATAGAATTTTTATCGCTACTTCTATTATGTAAAAATAGAATTTTTATCGCTACTTCTATTTTGAAAGCAATTCTCTTGCTATTTCTAAAACCATGGTATTTTATTTCTAAGTTGAATATATAAAAATCATATTTTTACTTTATTAAGAATCGTATCTTTTCCTTAATAAAAATCATATTTTTCTTTCAACTTATTATATATAAAAAAATCCCATATTTTATTATGCAAAGTTATTTATTTTAAATATTTCATTTTGAAATCAATGTTATTTACAAAAACAAAATCTTATATTTTGCAACAACAATGTATGTTTTACTACTTTAAAACAAAGTATATTTTTTTCTACTTTAAAACAAAGTATATTTTTTTTCTACTTTAAAACAAAGTATATTTTTTTTCTACTTTAAAACAAAGTATATTTTTTTTCTACTTTAAAACAAAGTATATTTTTTTTCTACTTTAAAACAAAGTATATTTTTTTTTCTTTATCTTTCCGTATATAAAATTCACTAAATTAGCAAATGAGTTAAACTAATTACTTAATAAAAGAAAATTACACTGCTGATGCTCAAAACAGTTCCTCCACCGAGCTTCAGATCTAGGGTAAACCGAGCCCACCGTTGCCAAGAAGAACTCCAATGTCGCCGTCTCCAGAAGCTTCAAGAATCTGATCAAACTCCCTCACTCGATCCGCCTTCGCCAACTCCCTCCTCACAAACCACCGTGGGCAGTTCGAACCTTCCAGCGCCCAGAGAAACGGACCCAAAACTGACGGCTTTAATGCCTAAATCTGACCGTTACGACGCCTTATAGCTGATCATCACCGTCCATCCTCACCATCTCGCCAAGCCCTTCGATTTCGTGTACTCGGTTTCACGAATTGCTGCGTGGATTTCGAATGATGGGAGGAAATTAATTCGATCGATTTTAATCGTCTATTTCAGAAAGCGGTGGCTTGAAAATGTGATTAGGGTTAGGGTTTATAATCATATATATATATATATTAATATTTTATAATATTTAATTTCAAGAATATATGCTTATCGTTACGAACTCCAATCTGAACCCAACGACTGTCGCTCCTAGCCAAATACCCTCATTCCGAACACAATGGGATAGGTTTCGTAAGCTGATTTGATTATTACAATCTGTTTTCGTTTGAATTTACATTTAAATCATTATATTGAATTTTAAACGTACATTTCAATTTACCAGGGTCACATACTAACTAGAAAAATTCCCAAAAAATATTTTTTATCTTCGTATTGACGATACGGTCCTAACAAAACAAGTTTCGTCGAATTCTGAGACCGTTGGAAAAATGGCCAATTTCCAGTCGATTTAAAATCAACTGAAACTGGTCAAACGCGTTTTCCATTGCCACGCTCACCTATTGATTCAGAAAATTATGAAAATTGGAATCTAGCAATAACTCGACATCACGGACCCAACAAAATTGGTTTCGTCGAAATCCGAGGTCGTTTGCAAAATGTCTATTTTTAAGGGCCTGAATTCCATAGCGACTATTCAGAAATTTCAACTGGACATATCTTTTGATTCCCGCTATGAAATCTCGATTATTCGAATTCATTGGAAAGATATTCACAAAGAGATCCTAATGTTTTTGGTTTCACTAAAATCCGGATTGTTTTGCACCCGGTACATTCAATTGAAGTTTGAAATCGAATTATCGAACTACCGCGCCATTTTCAATTCTATTCTAATTATAAATAATTATTTATATTCTAACGACGACGTATATAAATATATACGATCGAATTATATTCAAAATAAATTTTTCGTCGATATGATATTATTTAAAATAATTCATTTTAAATAATCAAAATTCGCTAAAATTGCCAAAATAAAAAAAATTAAACTGGCCCAGATTTTCGGGTTGTTACAATCTCCCCCACTTAAAACTTTTCGTCCCCGAAAAGGAACAAAGTCGAAAGTGGTTTGATTAATCAACTCAACGTTCGATCTGGCTTCCATTCTCCAACTTTTCAGTTTCTGAGAATTTTCAAATTTTTCAAAAATTTGGCTAACACCCTAAATTTCCGAAAAATTTCGCCATAACCTCCCCTGCACCGGGAGCATCGGGGAATTTCAAATAGCTTCCCCGGTCCTTCAGATCTCAAAAAGAAAAAGAAAAAGCCAAGCGGCTAGCCAATAGGCTCATAAAATCATCATCACCCAAACAAAACAGTAAATTATGTAGTAAACATGTACCTATTTGTCGGGCAAACAAATTTTATTCTCTGCTCTAGCCTCCTTGCTATGACCTGTTCAATGTAAGTATATGTATATGCAAGCAAATGCGACCAATTTTCAATACAGTTCAATATTTGGTTCAATTAGGCAAAATGGTTAAAAATTAGCAAACAAATAAACAAACAACACAAACATCAATCAATTAGTGAATTAGAGTTTCAAATTCATAATTTTGATACCTATACAGAAAATCATGTTTTTGATGCCAATTCACAATAATGTGTTCTAGCTATATTAATTTTGGTTCTCACACCAGTCTAATGGAAATATATAGATAATCACACCTTCGAAACACGAACATAAATATTGATGATGCGATCGCTATCATCAATATCATCTCCGGGCGACTAGAGTGTAATTCTATATCTATCCAGTATATTAAAACTTTGAATACACGCGGATCAGACGTATACGCAAAATCTATATATACTGGATTGTCCACTTCAATATAAATAAATAACTAAATATGAATAATTGATTTATATTTTAAAACAAGATTTGTTTTCATTTTAAAAATATACCCTTCACACTCGTTCTAGGATACTACTGATCCTATCTCTAACGAGTCATTCTAATTGGATATTACTAATCCAATATCTGATGAATTCTTTCGTACGGTTCTAATGTGTCTTGTTCTCTGGCTTTGTAAACCAAAGCTCTGATACCAACTGAGAAAACCCGTAACTTCCCCGTAAAGGAAAGCGACGGATAGTTCGAGAACAAGCCACAACAAAACACATACAGAAGAACATTTCATTGTATATTACAACAATGCATTAGATTACAAGAATATACAGAGTATGAATAAATATTACACCGAAATATCAGAGATTTAAATTACATTTAAATACCTAGCAGCGGAAAATAATACAATACACAACTAGAAGTAGATATACGGATACAAAGCTTTCCGGATATCGTTCCAGCTGTAAACCATGATCCTGTGAATATAAATCTGCAAAACCGAAACTACTAGCTGCCCGTGTCAAAATAAGGGCACCCAGAGTTTAGATTAAAACAATAAACTCCAGGTCAGTCATGGGACTGGTGTGAGAACTAAAACAGTTATTAATCTTTATTTTTAAAGTTAGGCAAAACAAGGGACCACGCCGTATAACACGGAACGGGTTTCCTCCCAAGAATACCAGTGCATAAAACAACAGCGCAATGCTAAATAAAGAAAAATGAAGCTGTTATAAGACCCAGGTCCTATCACACAATGCAACGCAAGCCGGGGGATAGGGTTTTCCCTTATAACAGCCAAAGAATGCTTGATACGTTTAAAACAAATCATTTGATACTATTATAAGTGTATAGTGTATAAAACAACTTCAAATCATAAGTATTAATCCTAGGCGGCATAAATGCCCCATAACACTATGTCGCCATATATAAGTTTACAATCAAAACCGCAAGACGTCGTATCGGAAGTTGGGTTATCATTTATGGTATGAACCGAGGCTAGGGGCAAGATCCTCACTGATTCGAGACTGCCTAGCCCGAGTCTCAGGATCAGAACGCATCGACCCTTGGATCGTCAGGGCCGGTCCACCGATGTGGATTATTATACCTGAGCACTACGTTTCGCCGCCCTTTGGGGCGTAAGCGAGCCAACTAAATGACTCCATCGGTTCGAGAACGACCGATCAATCCGAGGCGCCTCGCAACAGCAACAACCACATAAGTCAAACTCGTCAGGGCGTGTAAAACCACTGATGCCACTTTTAGCTAGGAGGAAACGTAGGCCCTCCCTGAGGTCCGTCTCCCGTTTTTGGTTCATACCGGGTGTGAAACTCGCGAATCAACGTTACACAAAGCTACACCACAAAGGCCGTGCTTTGATCATCAACCACAAGACTTTGCTTTTCAACAGAAGCCTTGATCAATTGCCACTTAGGCGTGCCACACAGGCAATTCACTCCATGCGATTGATATCCATCAATACATAACCCCTGAGCTCGTACGTCTCAGAGAAGGGCGTTAAGCAAGAGAATAAATTCTCCGCCGCCAAACAGATATATATTTAATAGAGATCAATCACACGGACTAATATCCAATGTCAGACACACAGTCCATTTACAAGTCCGTTCTGGGTCTGAACGAAACCGGAGGCACCTAGTACCTCGCATATCCATCGATCTCCAAGTACGTCTGGACGATCACCAACTGTTTCCATCTTCTTGGGTGTACAGCCCAATCAAGATCATCAGTAATCACCCAAACGACGTGAAGACTTCCGGTCTTCGACCATCGTCTTCATCTTCGACTTATCGTCGTATCAGTTATTCAGAATGGGATAAACCCGGTCTTTCCGAATAACTCGCGTATATTTTAAATAAGTGTTACACAAACACAACATACGCCTCATTCCAATTCATTAGTCACTAACCGTAAATTAATCAAGAGAATAATTCTCCAAATATTAACCCCGAAGGCCGAAACCAACATCAGATCAATATCCAGAAAACCATTCTGCTTGGCTAACCGGCAGTTAGTTTCTAAATTTCACATTCATAGGGAAAGATTCCCATTAATTTTATCCAAGATAAATTCCTTGAATTTATTCTTTATTCTATCCCTTTGAATTTCGATTCAACTAGTCGGGATTAACGAAACTTACCGAAGTAATCATTTGTTTTAATTTCCCAATCCCAACCTATTTATCCCATGAAGTAAAACTGGTAATACTTCATATCTAACACCACAGTGTTATCGGTAAATTCAATTACCATTTCACGTTCAAATCTAATTAAAGATTTATCTATCGCCTGGAGCAAAAATGGTGATACTCCATTTCGATTATTTCAATCTAATTAAAGATTCATTAAAACTCCACTTAGTTTTAATCTGTGACTGGGTTAAAGAATCAGTGTCATTTAAAACACGGTTCACGATAAACCCAAAATCACATCACATTTCAATCAGTCCCTAATTGTAAATTAGCAAGTGAGCAATTCCCTAAGTATTAATCCCGAAGGCCGAAACCAACATCAGATCAATACCTCGGAAACTATTCAACTTAACTAATCTCCAGTTAGTTTCTGATTTTCTTAACTCCTTTAGGTCTAAGAACTGTATTATTGAAGATACCGTTCACGACAACCCAAAATCACATTTCATTAATGATCGGGTTAAAGAACGAGTGTTATTTTAAAACACTGTCCACGATAAACCCAAAAATCAATATCAATTCAATTCCAATTAAATATTATTTAATTGGTACACTTCATTAAATCTAAATAAAAAGATTTAATCTTTTCTCAACTGGGTTCAAGAACAGTGTTAATGAAGACACCATTCACGACAAACCCAAATCACATTTGATATTAAATACAAGGCTCTGAATAGAAAATATATCGGCTTATATTCAATATCAAATTCTACGACAAACAGATATCGTATGGGAAATAACGATATATATATCTATATCTTTCAAATTTCCATAACAACATCTGTATAATCACGAAACCCAACATCGAAATATTCCGAAGACAATTTCGATTTCAAATTCATTCCAATGCAATCATTGGAATTTCTGGTTATTTTTAAAACCCTTTTTAAATTCAATTTATTTATTTAAAAATAAATAGAATTATATTTCTAGTTTAAAACTAGTTCATTTCGATAAAAATCTATTTTTATCTTTTCAAATATGGAGTTTTTCATCCCAAATCTTCCCAAAACATTTCTTATTATTTTACACAAATTATTACTATTTTTAATAATTTTATCAAGGCCCGTTCAGTCGATTTCCATCAACGGCCATCGAACTGCACTTACAGCGACCTTTTTCAAATTTGATTTGGACGTATCTCCAAATCCAACCGTTAGATTATGAATTTCTAATATTCGTTAGAAAGCTCTTTTCGATACGAACCCAACGGTTCCGGTTTTAGGAGAATCCGACGGTCGGATCTGCCGTAATGTCCGTTTGAAATAAAGGGTCGAAATTCACGAACTACCGCGGCGCGGCGCGTTCTATTCAGGCCATTATATTATATATATAATATACATTTCGTCGATTTCTATTTAAAACGAATTATATAAATAGTTTTAAAATTCGTTTCAAAAGCAATTTCAACTTCCATTTCAATTCAAATCAAAATTGAATTCTTCTTTATAAATTCGTTTTAAAATTCATTTCTATTCAATTCAAATTTCAATTCAATTTGAATTCATTTCAATTCGCTTTCAATCCCATTTGAATTCGTTTTCAATTCAATTCATTTCGAAATCGTTTTCAATTCAATTCATTTCGAAATCGTTTTCAATTCAATTCAATTCGAAATCGTTTTCAATTCATTTCATTTCGAAATCGTTTTCAATTCATTTCATTTCGAAATCGTTTTCAATTCAATTCATTTCGAAATCGTTTTATATTCAATTCATTTCGAAATCGTTTTCAATTCATTTCATTTCGAAATCGTTTTCAATTCATTTCATTTCGAAATCGTTTTATATTCAATTCATTTCATTTCGTTATCGTTTTATATTCAATTCATTTCATTTCGTTATGAATAAAATCGATATAAATATCATTCACGTCAAAATGGCGTCAATCTAATCAACACGGCTTCATAAATTTCTATTTTCAAATATTCTATTTCAAATATTTCTTTTTCAAAACAGTTGTTATTATCAAAATATTTCGTTCAACACATGACCAATCTCAATGGATGAGTACTGTCAACACATGAACCTTTATTTTATATTGATAAAGATGTAAATTTTATTACTAAAATATTTCGTTCAACACATGACCAATCTCAATGGATGAGTACTGTCAACACATGAACCTTTATTTTATATTGATAAAGATGTAAATTTTATTACTAAAATATTTCGTTCAACACATGACCAATCTCAATGGATGAGTACTGTCAACACATGAACCTTTATTTTATATTGATAAAGATGTAAATTTTATTACTAAAATATTTCGTTCAACACATGACCAATCTCAATGGATGAGTACTGTCAACACATGAACCTTTATTTTATATTATTCTTTATTCTCTAAATTGGAATGAGGCCCAATCAATCACCATATAAAATTAATTATATGGATTTTCATACAACACATGTATATAATAGCATTGAAAAATAATCAACCATCAACCAAAGTGCACTACACTGTATAAGCATCAAATATAGATATTCAACGCTTATAACAACCTGTCAATCAATCGATCGACATATTTAATCAATCAGGATGAGTGAACTTCAAATTTCATCCCAACACCCGTGTGGGGTTTCAAGCAATCAAACACAGATTTTATTTGTGCAGTTGGGCGATGTGTAAAATTTATCGACCCAATCAATCATTCAAATTAGTGTATATAAACAAATCGGCCGATTTGTTTATAAATATCCATTTATTCATATTCCCGTTAAAATTATATTTTTAACGATAAAACATTTTATTCCAACACATGAATTTCTATTATTCATTTACACAATAAAATGATATTTTTATTTTCTAACATATTTTAGAAAATTTCAGCGGCATAACGGCACGATACTAGAAACGGGACAAGGCCTAGCCTTATCCCCGGTCTAGTGAAGGCCCACGTCATTCACACATCAATCAAATTCACCAATCAACCAAATACAAATCAAATCATCTAACTAATTTATGCAACCAAACAAACAAGTCCATGGTCTGTGGACGATTGTGTCGGGTGCTACTAAGCACCGTCTGCATCCTAGTATATATATATAACTAGAAAAGAAATTGAAAGGTGAGAAATTCTCACAAATAGCTATCCTAGCTCCACGGCACTTTATTGATAGAAATCTTCATTGCTATCGCATCTTCGTCATCTTCGTTGCCCGTAGTCACTATATATATAAAAATCATATTTTTACTTCGATGTTCAATATATAAAAATCATATTTTTACTTCGATGTTCAATATATAAAAATCATATTTTTACTTCGATGTTCAATATATAAAAATCAAATTTTTATATTCTCTATTATATATAAATATCAAATTTTATAACGACACTTCATACATGTAAAAATAGAATTTTTATCGCTACTTCTATTATGTAAAAATAGAATTTTTATCGCTACTTCTATTTTGAAAGCAATTCTCTTGCTATTTCTAAAACCATGGTATTTTATTTCTAAGTTGAATATATAAAAATCATATTTTTACTTTATTTAGAATCGTATCTTTTCCTTAATAAAAATCATATTTTTCTTTCAACTTATTATATATAAAAAATCCCATATTTTATTATGCAAAGTTATTTATTTTAAATATTTCATTTTGAAATCAATGTTATTTACAAAAACAAAATCTTATATTTTGCAACAACAATGTATGTTTTACTACTTTAAAACAAAGTATATTTTTTTCTACTTTAAAACAAAGTATATTTTTTTTCTACTTTAAAACAAAGTATATTTTTTTTCTACTTTAAAACAAAGTATATTTTTTTTTCTACTTTAAAACAAAGTATATTTTTTTTCTACTTTAAAACAAAGTATATTTTATTTTCTACTTTAAAACAAAGTATTTTTTTTTCTTTATCTTTCCGTATATAAAATTCACTAAATTAGCAAATGAGTTAAACTAATTACTTAATAAAAGAAAATTACACTGCTGATGCTCAAAACAGTTCCTCCACCGAGCTTCAGATCTAGGGTAAACCGAACCCACCGTTGCCAAGAAGAACTCCAATGCCGCCGTCTCCAGAAGCTTCAAGAATCTGATCAAACTCCCTCACTCGATCCGCCTTCGCCAACTCCCTCCTCACAAACCAACGTGGCCAGTTCGAACCTTCCAGCGCCCAGAGAAACGGACCCAAAACTGACGGCTTTAAAGCCTAAATCTGACCGTTACGACGCCTTATAGCTGATCATCACCGTCCATCCTCACCATCTCGCCAAGCCCTTCGATTTCGTGTACTCGGTTTCACGAATTGCTGCGTGGATTTCGAATGATGGGAGGAAATTAATTCGATCGATTTTAATCGTCTATTTCAGAAAGCGGTGGCTTGAAAATGTGATTAGGGTTAGGGTTTATAATCATATATATATATATATTAATATTTTATAATATTTAATTTCAAGAATATATGCTTATCGTTACGAACTCCAATCTGAACCCAACGACTGTCGCTCCTAGCCAAATACCCTCATTCCGAACACAATGGGATATGTTTCGTAAGCTGATTTGATTATTACAATCTGTTTTCGTTTGAATTTACATTTAAATCATTATATTGAATTTTAAACGTACATTTCAATTTACCAGGGTCACATACTAACTAGAAAAATTCCCAAAAAATATTTTCTATCTTCGTATTGACGATACGGTCCTAACAAAACTAGTTTCGTCGAATTCTGAGACCGTTGGAAAAATGGCCAATTTCCAGTCGATATAAAATCAACTGAAACTGGTCAAACGCGTTTTCCATTGCCACGCTCACCTATTGATTCAGAAAATTATGAAAATTGGAATCTAGCAATAACTCGACATCACGGACCCAACAAAATTGGTTTCGTCGAAATCCGAGGTCGTTTGCAAAATGTCTATTTTTAAGGGCCTGAATTTCATAGCGACTATTCAGAAATTTCAACTGGACATATCTTTTGATTCCCGCTATGAAATATCGATTATTCGAATTCATTGGAAAGATATTCACAAAGAGATCCTAATGTTTTTGGTTTCACTAAAATCCGGATTGTTTTGCACCCGGTACATTCAATTGAAGTTTGAAATCGAATTATCGAACTACCGCGCCATTTTCAATTCTATTCTAATTATAAATAATTATTTATATTCTAACGACGACGTATATAAATATATACGATCGAATTATATTCAAAATAAATTTTTCGTCGATATTATTTAAAATAATTCATTTTAAATAATCAAAATTCGCTAAAATTGCCAAAATAAAAAAATTTAAACTGGCCCAGATTTTCGGGTTGTTACAGATATGCTCGACCCGACCCCATTTTGGCTCGCTCGACCCCATATTGTATTACACCGTACTACACTTGTACTACACGCTTGACCCATGGCCTGTACAGCCCCAATTCAAGTCCAATTTCTACCAAAACTTTGCCAATCGACACAATCGACGAAATATACTCGCCTAATCTATCCAATACCACCACAAGCATGTTATGAGATCACTAACAACATAAATATGACAATTTCATCAAAATCATACAATTTCACCAAAATCATAATAAAATGAACATATGATCTAAATTGCAGATCTAACTTGCATAAACATATGAAATGACGTAAGAATTACTGGTTTAAACATGCTAACTAGATTATAGGGTGATTCATATGAAAATGGACTTGTCAAGTTATAGATCTACGGTAAAACACTTGAATTTGATGAAAAAGATGATCAAACATTCATATACTTCATTGAATCCATGTGAGTGATGCAAATCACTCACCAATTCTACAAAATAAGATAAAATCAATGTATTAAGATTCCGGACAGCAAGCAGTTCGAACCAAACTCCTTCATCCGATGAATTCTCACTTCAAATGGTGTAGATCTAACCTCAAATGGTGTAGATCTTCGATTTTCTTTCCTTAGATCTCGATTTTAATGGTGGAAAGATGTTAGAAGGAGAAACATAGGCCACCAAATGAGAGAATGAAGAAAGTAAACTATTCTCCATACCTCTCACCTCCTATTTATAGCTTTCCACCAGCTCATTAATGGGCCTCTACAAATCAGCTCATTAAGGCTTCACAAGCCTGAACAACCAACTGTTAAACCTTAAAACAGGAATTTCTCACAAACCGCTGAGTCAAATCTTTAATGTAACCACTCTACGGAAAGACAATCATTATTTCTTTTCCAATGGCACAGGTCTCACCACCTGATTCGATCCGGGTCAAAAGTTATTCCCTGTACAAGACTAACAAGGGAAAAATGATCACAAACAAAATTGGTAAAAATTATGGACATGTCTCACATCTCCATAAGCAACATATTAAAATATGAGAATGATCCAACTCTCGGAAAATAAAATAAAAATATTTTACGATCCTCCGATACGTAAAATGCGGGCTGTTACAATGCCCATCCTTAGATATAATATAGGGGCGAGTTACTTTAATCGCAGGTATATGAACAAAATCTTAAAGAAACATCCATCAGCTATCTCAAAATGTAGTACGATTATAACTCATCCGCCGTCGGCCAGAACTATGTACAACTTAGCATTTCAATCCCATCTGATGTGGCTGCTGTGCTAATGTGATGATATTTACCAGTCTCGATTGTAAAATTTCAAACCTGAATCAAGATAGGAAATAGTAAAAATAGTTTTAGATAGATGAATTCTAAACAGAAAAAAAAGTCCAAATAAAATACACATCTAATTCCCGAAAAATAAGAGAATCTATCATCTAAACTGGCATGAGCATTTTGCCATAACCAAACTTCAAAAACTGGAAATCACATTTAAAATACATGTTTTTCTATCCTTATTTTTTCATACAACTCACGAATGTATCTGTATTGATCGTTATGACATACAACATCACCTAATAGTTACCAATTTGGGATTCTAAATTTTTTAACTCATGCATTCATGATGCAAACGAGTATCAAACTAAACAATAGTCAACGGTCAACAAGATCACAACAAATAAATAATTATTTGATCACAACCTGAGCAGGATAGTTGCCATCAACAACAGCGTAATCAACTAAATTCATTCCACCTCTTGATTCAGCTTTATAAATTCCATACAGAAGCTTTATGTCATATAAAAACAATACTGTGCCCAGCTGAATTAAAATACATGTTTCAATATATATCAAATACCAAAAAAATGTAAAATTTACAGCACCTTTGGTATGATTTTTTTTTTTTTTTTTTTTTTTTCCTCCATCACAGAACTAACCCATGTTTAACTTGAGCTAGGAATGTAAGTGATTAGATAGTTTAAACAAAAAGTGATCAAACAATTCACCTCGATTTATGGTAGGTAGGAGAACATGATTGGGTGCATGTTTCAAAACAGATGACATAAGAAGCAGGAATCAAAAATATAGGTTAGCTTTGATATATGAAATTAACTTGTATCCTTATCGGAAAAATATCCTGCATATATAATATACGCTAGGTTGTAAAATAAACGAACCATGACGAAGATTGTGAATTAAAAAAGCAAAACATACATATATTAAGTTCGAAAGACAGTGCTTTCAAAATTAGAAACCAAAACTAACAACCCTAAACACTTTTAGAAGCCCAGGTTGGAAAATGAGCTTAATCACAAAATGGTGAAATAGGCCAATGGTAATTTTCCTAAAATGATTATTTTCAAATAAAATTAAATAACCAAAAAAATGATAATATGAAGTAGGGCTGTTATGGTAATGGTTATTGTAACCGTTTGATAAATACCGTTACCGTGTCGTTTTTACTGATAAGCCAAAATTGCCGACTGTTACCATTACCAAATCGACTGGTATACCGAAGACTAGTATACCGATAATCTGATAACCATTACACTGATAATGGTAAATTACCGTTTGTCCATCAAAGTTTATATCTCGACATATTTTTTGTATACAGTGCATGTTTATTATATTATATGTAGTGTTAGTTTATAAAAAAACATAAATGAGAAAGAAAATAAGTGTACTTGAAATTATTTTACCTGATTATTTAACTAAATATAATCGTTTTTTGGTTCTACATGAATGTAATAAAGCATATTAGATGAGTATACTTATATTTTAAATTAACTGGTAAAATTACTGTTACCGCTGGTATTGAAGAAATGTTACCGATAACTTACCGTTAAAAATGGTAAATTTACCGTTACCATACCGTTTTAACTGGTGTACCGATTTCAATTAAAAATGGTCACCGATCGACTGTTAATTGTATGTTGATGGTAAATTTATCGTTACCGTAACAGCCCTATATGAAACATCAACAAATCAAATTTAAAACATTTACTGCACATACATTGAAAATAAAAATAATGATAAATTTAGTATTGCACAACAAAACTTAATCAATCCACAAACTACATTGTAATGCTAGACATATATACCTAGCATCAAATTTCATTCATAAAAAACTGTAAAAAGTTTGAGGAAGTGTACAAAACAGTGAAATATAACCAATATTTCAGTTGACACAAATTTGCATTAAAGACTGCATTGTTACATCCAAGCAAATGATATTTGAAACCAACAGGATGTCATTTTACATTTTAGTGAATTCGAGCAAAAGGAACAGGCAGAAGATCCCCGGTTCATGTGCATATAATTTCTCTAACATGGCAGTTCACTGTTAACCTTCAAAATTTTATTATTTTTTCAAATTTTTAACACCAGTTCTACACTTAAATGAAGGAAGAAAGAGTAAAATGGCCTGTGAACGCAAGCACTCTTATGTGTATGGACACTGATTATATTTTACAAAATAAAAGGAAAAGTGAAATATTTGATTAATACAAAGAATGAAGAAGTTATGATAACCTGAAAAATAGAACATTACAGTAAAACAAATGTTCATATACCTAATTTCAACATGGTTCTTAATTTGGAACCGAATAACCCTACGATAGCAACAGGGATATTTGTTTTCTTTACTAAAATGGATGTGGAAAAGGTGGTGTCTGGCGCAACGGTAAGGTTACCCCAGCTGGTAATCTGCAGCGCTCAGGTTCGAATTCGCACAGCCTTTCCCTCACATTATGTGAAGAGGTCGGGATTCGAACCTAAACGCTCCAGATTACCAGCTGGGTAACCTTACGATTGCACCAAACACCGCTTTATAGCCTTTTGGGTATCCATCTAAAATGGTTGTGGAAGGAAGGTAAAATCGAATATTACATTATGGAATAAGGATGGGATTTGGAAATCTGCTTACACGAAAACCATCATAAATAAGGAAAAATCAAACTTAATATACAAAATTGAACAATTAAGAAGTCTGATTATAGAAAAACCATCTTAAGTGAAGCTCAGCAACTAACCAAAAGTTCAAATTGGAACCACGCAAAACGTGAAGCGAACACAGATAAGAGTAGATCAACATTCTGAAGGAAATACAGGAAAAAAATACGATTTTTAATATAAGAGGAGAAGATTGGGAGGTGGAAATTAGCATTCACGAAAACGAAGCCAAAATCAATTACAGGCGACGAACTGGATTTTGAATCGGTTTGCAAAAGGCAGAAGGAGCGTGTTCTATTATAGGTGACAAACTGGATGCGGAAACTGAAGCCATTGAAAATCACCGTGATTATGAGAAAATTTAATTAATGGGTTACGGAAGAAAAAATTGGAGTTAAATTGGAAAAGGCACAAAAAACTGAAAACAAAAGCTCAATGTGAGAAGCAAGGAAAGAGCTAGATTACTAACTGATCTTTCATAGTAAAGTATCAGATAAACTCAAACTGAAATATGCAATGTAAAAATCACATAGAAGCCATCAATTTCTAAAGCTAAAATTTAGAAATTCAAGGTGTGCTAAAATTAAAACCAAGAGGGCCTTGGAAAATCCATGGTTTATACAAATCAAGAAATGAATGAAATTGTATCGATTCTATTGGTTTGTTTTGAAAGAAACTAAATAGTTAAATTTTCAATTTTTTGCAACGAATTTGATTCATATGTAATAACCCAAAAGATAATTGTGCAAAAATAAAAAGCCTTAAAACTGTCATTTCAATTATTATAGCAGTACAGCGAATGAACTGTTAGAATCAGATGAATCATGTGCTATGTATAACCTCCTAACTTACCGAAACCAAATTAAATTTGCAATTTTTTCTCACATTAAATTGGATATTAAAGATCCCTCTTTGGACGTGATTGGCTATTTCTAAGCATTCAGGTTTCCTACATGCCGCTAAAGGGAGCATTTGAAATGTACGTATCTATACATATATAAAATTATAGTATATATCCATTTGTATATAAATGAACATTTATATCAACTGAAAATGATATTCTCTGTATATCTCATTCTACAACTCTGTAATACATATATAGAGGCAGTAGCAAATATAATATGGACATCATTAAGTCAAGGTAAAAAGTTATTATTTTCCTGTAACTAACTGGAATAACAGAGAAGCTATTATTTATGGCCTTATCTGGACTTATGTAAGGTTTGAAAAGGTCAGCTTTCACAACGAAAATTCAAACCATTATCATACGTGACCAATTAATACAAAAACATGAATAAAACGTAAAGTTTCCAACAAATACATTAATAATAATTGTTAGAGTAGTACAAAAATAAGTTTCTTAGCCATTTAATAAGCAGACATGGTTGCAGCAGGTTGATAGATACCCAACAATAGCATATTGAAGATATGGAAAAAGTAAATTAACACATATTTTGGTACCTAACAACTGCATATTGAATTCAAAAAAATCACTGCTAAGCACCTTGATAGATTCCATAGCATGCCAATATGCCTTTATTAGAAATAAACGTGTAGTACATTTAACACCAAGTAGAAGAAATGAATTTAAAAGTATTGTGACTTTTTTAAATCTACATAATAGACTAACATAAATATTTTCAAATGTAGTCTCCCTAATCTAGCTAGTAGAGTGGAGAAAGAATATATACATGAATAAATGCATATTTAGTGAAAATGATGAAAAAATAGGCCAAAAAATGCATATTAAGGCATTAAATTAAACCTATGTCATTCTCTTGTTTATTTTGTATCAAAACTTGAAATATACATGATAATGCCAGCTTGTGCATCAAAGAAAGGATGTGGAAAATGTTAAGGCTGCAATGTATGGAATAAAATGTAGAATTACGTAGAAATCTCTGCCAAGTTATAATTTATGCCAAATTGCAACAGTCAAAGAATGATTAAGTACCTAATGCAGGAAAACAAATTATTTCATAAAAGATGAACAATTCATTCATAAAACTTGGAAAAAATCCCATAACAAACTTCCATAAATAAGATCGTTCCAAATGCTTAAACTCACATATGATGTTAAAGTCCGCAAGAACATATTAAATGTGAAGGAATTCTTACTGTAATAAGTAGCGAACACTCAAGAAAATTAGAAACTCACATATGTCTCGGCATATGTTGAATTGCTTCATATATGAGACGCTTAAGGAGTTGATGTTATAAATTTTTAAGCTACTCTCAAGTTTCACAATCTATATTTACAAAATATTGGTCTGATGCATAACGCACATCATAGCTGATGAGTGCAGATGTATAACATCTAATGCATGAGTTCATCTACGGCATCATCGGTCACTGACGTTAGGTTCATTCACTTCATAATCTAAAATTTAGTCTTGAAATTGTGGAAGCAAATGAATAAAACGAATGATCCTATATGAGATTTTGTTATTCATCCAAACAACATCTACTGGTATATTGAATTTACTATGTGGAAAACCAAATGTGTTATTGTTTAACTTTACTTTTATATTAAATACTTTATGATAAAATTTCACCATTTCCTATTACAGTTCTCCATAGCTGTAGGTTACTAATTTGTTATACTGACTTATATTTTTGTTGTTGGATGTAATGGTAAAATCTCATGTAGACATACCGTACGCCTAATGGTCTAGAAAGTTGAACACATTACATTATAGTACTTCCTAAACTTGGTGTGTATTTTAGATCCACATAGCATTACAAATTGGGAGGAATATATCATACTGGATATGTAGATGGTTGAGTAGATAACCTGATACAAAAGGTAAATGCATTTGAAGGATCACCACATGTGCACATGTCCAAATTTTAGGATGCAGGCACATATGTCTGCGTAGACTATAAGACTCGGTCACCAAAAGCATTTCAAATCTGATTAAAAATGCCATCTGAAAATAAGCATAATCAGAAGCTTAATCTATAACATTATCAAGTTACAGATGGAAGTGATCAGCAACCTTTTCTGCATCAGTCTACAACATGTAATTTTTTTTTAACATTTCTTGTTTAGTCTACTAAACGTATAAAAACAGCAGAAAAATATTAAATTAAACCAAAAGGTTGACGCCTTCAATTAATTTATGACAACTCATTATTCAGGTCAATGGTACTCGAATACCAAAGAATCTAAAGAAACTGACCAAATAAAAAAAAAAAAAAAAAGGTGTATTTCTGGAATGAATGGATGAGTTGGGCTTAATAAAACAAAAGTAATCGTGTTTCAAAGTGACTCCTAACTTAAGAACAAAATTTTGTACAAATAGAACAGTTTAAGAAGTTGTCAAATCAACACGCTGATGCCTTAAATTTCAAGCACATATGCCACCATCATTGTCTAATTAAGAATTTTCATATGAATACATCCCTGAGAATCTTTAGATATTTCATAATGCAAAAGGCCGTCAATACCATGAACAGAAAAGTTTCTTCAATTAGACATTTATGTAATAAGCAAATTCATAAAGTTTACTAATTTTCTTCAAGGAATTGCATATAACAATTGAAGCTCTTATATGGTAGTTATAAAATGGAATAAAGTATGATAATTAAGTATCGTGTTGTTTACAAAGACTATAGATGTTGTTTTGTAGTCATAAAATTAGTTCATGTAGTATGAAGCTCAAAATCGTGGTAGTGAAGAGTGAAGACCCAGTCAAAAAATCATATAAAATAATTTATACAAATAATCTTATTAGTAAATAAAATTTATCAAAGTATTGTGAAACACAGTTAAGAAACCAAATAGATATAGGATGAATAAATTTCAAACCAAACAAAGTAAATAGCACACATTATTAGTGATGTATTTTAAATCATTATATAGTTATTTTGATAATAAAATACGCTTCACAACATATACTTAACCGCCACAGCAACTGGGCTGAATAATTTCAGATGAGTAAGTACCTTCGAAGTACAGCCGTAATCACTGTCTTTGTCCAGCAGTTTGAGTAACCACAATATTTCCTAACTGCAACGGTTGTTACTGAAGTGGCTGAAGATGAAAGAAAAGTTCAAGTAATTAGAAGTAGAAAGGAAACGTAAAAGTAGAAATCAGCAATTTCGATAAACATCAGATCGGAAGGAAGCTGTGTAACAAATACTTAGCGTAATTTTTTCATGTAAATCGCACATTAATCTTGAGATAACATTATTTCTCCCATTCCCAGAATCCAATCAGTGTATAAACCGTGGAAACAAATACTAAACCACCATCATAAATAGCACAACATGTATTCGTTAGCAACCAACAAACAAATTCGACTTTTACGTTATATAGTTACAGCTGCATTTGTACATTAGTTATAAACACAACTACTATAGGAAGAATATTGGATGGAGTTTAAAAAACGAACCAAGTAAATTAAATAAAGCAACTATAAATAAACAAAGGCTTATGTTTTTTGCTCTTGTCTGAAGAGTGAAGCATACTGTGACCCATTAATATAATTTCAGCGAAACTAATAATCATGCCTCATACGAAATCATTATTTTAAAGAACATTTACATTTCACCTTGTATTCGGTTCCAGATCCAGGTATCAACTGCTTAGAACCACCAAAATCCACAGAATTGGAATTGGAAGAACGAAATCTGCGAAGAAAATCATCAAATCCAGCAGATCCTTCCATATGCCCACCTTTTTTACTCAAATTCAATTTAAACAGATCTTCATACTCAATCTCATTATCACTGCTTGCGCTCCTAATCCCAGGCACGCCTGAAACGCATCATCATCGTATACAGGCTTACCGACATCGAGGTAGCCGAGCTCGATTTGGAACGAAAACAGGGTTATTCTGCAGGAAATGTTCGGCTTCTGGAAGGGAGATTCGTGGAGGTAGGTGGAACAGTACAGTGTAAATTAAAGTACGGTCATTCGAACAAAACGCGTATGAAAGCAAAGTGAACTGCCAAAGTTTTGCTCTGGTACTCTTTGATTTCGTGACTTTTGGTTTTCTAATTTGAGGATGGCTGAGAGTAAAGAATTCCAAACTCATCATTTATAGTATAGTATAGATATGCTTTCACCTTCGTATAACAACGAAATCAAAAATACATCACTAAACAGGTTGTGCAATGATGCCAATGTACGCACTAATTATAAATGAAAAAATAAATTAGTTAACATCTTGCTCTTTATCTTAATTTTTTTTTAATGAATAGGTTTATTATTATAATTTCAAAAGGAAATTTTGAGTAACTTTTTCAACCACATCGGACGCAATTGTAATTATTATTTTCTGTGGTCGATTTCTAATTTTATTTTGTAAAATGTTTTGTATTTATTTAAACACTTTTTACATCATATCTTGACTAAAAATAATAATTTCTACTATTAACTCGTTTTAAACTCAGTCAGTAGTCCACAGAAGTTAGAGCCTTAGAGGGCAGAACAAAGTAGAAATCACTTGAAACTTTGTTGGAGTAATAAAAAATAACTAAGATGGAGACCACAAATTTTCACTCCAAAATTGATTAGGTCTATGGATCAGTATCGGTCCATAGGCTACGGACCGATATCGATCCATAGAACTGAAGTGCAATCCATAGTGGGCTTTACCATCCTGACTCTTATCATCATATTAGCCTCTTCACCGAGTTTGGCTGCAATCTGATATCTCTACCTCAAGATATTCGATGGATCATGTAGATTTGAAAATAATTCAACATAGCTCGAGAGCAAAGTACTACCAAACGAAGGTCAAATCCTACGAAACTTGGCAGAGGGCATCACAAGGACACAACGAGGACAGAAGAATCGATGAGGACAACAAATTGACTAAGTCTATGGATCCGTACTGATCCATAGGTTATGGATTGGTATCAATCTATCGGACTTACTCAAATAGGCAACTTTTTGTAGTGTGGCACCCTACCCCTTAAACAGGCCTAGTGAAGTAATATCTTGGTTCAGTCCGACTCCAAACACCTATAAATACTAACCTACCTCATACACGCAAACGATCAGAATTATCCCTGCCTACACTTCGCCAAAGTACTTCACCAACATAATTCTCTGTCGAGACAGTCATCAAAGAGAGTAAGAGACTATCGTGATCTACTCCGATTAGCCTTGTACTTGTGATAGCAACTCCAAGACATATATTCAATCTCCCTTGTACTAAAACACTTGTAATAGTCGCTGACCAATAAAAAGTTAGCCTTCTAAAAATGGACGCAGGCTTCGTTAATAGCCAAAACACTATAAATCTTCTTTCCACTTTCTTTCTTTCTTTATTTTATTTTATTTTATTTTCTTTTCTTTTCTTTTCTTCTTCTTTTTTTTTTTTTTTTTTTTTTTTTTTTTTTTTAAATCTATGTTGAATCTACGCATGGCTTTATTTAGTTGATTGTGAAAGGTTGTTTCCAGTTAAATCTGGGGTTAATGTCATTTTGGCATTAATGTCTATCGTTTACATTCAGTAACATTATATGTTTTCACATCAGGTGGAAAGCCAAAAACCAGTTCAGGAAATATAGAAGTTTAATAGTTGACATTTCAGTTAGGGTTGTAAAAAATTTAGGAATTTTTGATGTCCAGCTCGATTCAAAGTTGTAAAGCATCTGATCTCCGTTCGCAAGTTTCTGGTTTAAAACAAGAATTAGAACAAGAAAATATGTACGGAAAAACTAATATATTATCCATCTGAAAATGTCCAAACGTTATTTGCCTATTTTACAAGCCTTACGAACAATATCCAAGCTTAATGCTTGTATGTTTTGTAACCGTCCGAAACTTTTATACGACATAAGTAGAAAACGCCTTCATTTAATCTATTTCAATCAGATTACACCTTTAATTTGATCTATTTCAATCAGTTTACACTTTACACCTTTAACTTGAGTGATTATTACAACATCACAGCTTTACAATTTGAAAATAAGGTTATAAGCCTATTAGGAAAAACAAGGGTATAAGCGTAGAAAGTTGACGGAAAAAACTGGAGTGTAGTAGAACAACGTATGCTCAGTTATAGGAACAGTGTTATCGTCTACGTTTACTTACTATACTCAAATTAATGAAAAAAGGTACCGAATGAGTTATATAGACATCATGCTTTCCATCCTAGACAATGTGGTACATACAAGTAAAACATTGTGGGTACAGTGAGAATAAGAAGCAATAATTCTTCTCTGAATCATCAACATGATCTTCTATACGTTACGTGGAGGTAAAAGATTACAGATAGCCACTTAGCCCTGAAATATTTCATATGTCATCAGAAAATGAAATAGAAACTAGAGCCGATCATCACTGAAGTCTGGGTAGGTGACACATTTGAATACTTTACATTTCTCACAGAGGATGTATCCAACCTGAAGAAGAAAGAGTCTGTTTTGAAAACCCCACATCGTTTTAGTGGCTAACTTACGTAGTGTGCCATCTACAGACTACAATCAAAATGAAAACTTACAGCTTTACAGGTCGGGCAACGACGATAAATCCGGCTGGTTTCAGACTTGACGTTGGTTTTCTGACCATTACAGAAGTCGCAAACAAGCCATCCTCTTCCATTACAAGGTTCGCACATTATTCCAAATCCCTGTGAAAGCAGAAATCCAGACATTGAAACGATTAATGACTACCTGCTTTCTTCATTGTACTAAACCAACAATTCAATTATATTTTGCTTAAGGCTAATTTATTCACTGCTCAAAACTCTCTGCTCTCGTATCATTTTATCAAAATATTCTCACCTCCTCATCTTCTTCCTCTTCGTCGACAATACCGCTATCTACGGGAGAGCAGTGTCTAATTAGAAGCCAGAGGGATCTATTGGTGTTATTATTCTTCAATTTCAAAGCTCGTGCTGCAGGAGCGATCTTCGATTGGGGTGTTGATTTAGAACAGATGGGAAAGTAAAACTGATAGAATCGATTTAGGCTCATGAGCTTGGTTGGGACCCAGGTTGCCATTGTTATCTTTTGCTGTTTTCAGCTTGGACCTTTTATCTTCAGCTCTCTTCGAATGAGCTCATTGCCCCCCTCTCGTTTTTTCAGATGGATGACGAATTGAGAACAATGCAGTATGTTGTTGGAAGCAGCCCAAAAAAAAAAAGTTAATTTGAAATTTTAACATGAAACAAAACAAGGGCCCAAAAAGAAATAACAAAGAGGTTAAAGATCTGAGTCCGGATTTAGATTTATTTGGATCTCCCCAAAGTTCCAACCTCCAACCTTAAGAATCTCTTTCTAAAGCTCTATGTAAAGCTGTCAACGGATGCTTTCGGATACCATATCCATATCCATATCCGAAATTATTTTCGGATATCGGATATCCGTATCCGCTATATTATCGGATATCCGTATCCGCTTAATTTTCGGATACGGACGGATATCGGATATTTATCCGCTTCGCTTGTAATTAATAATTTAAGAGTATAAAAAAAAAGTTTGGACCAACATAAAATAATTTTTATACTATTATTTGTAAAAAAAACCAGAAAATAAAGAAATATGATGATGAAACATTGTTTTTACTAATATCCATAGGCATATCAAAAAATATTCCAAAATTAAACACTAAAACTACCATTTTTCACTAAAAATGGATAAAAATTTATATCATAGTAACATCCAACGGTTACAAAATAATTATTAACTCTATTTTTCTGTTTCGATTAATATATATTACATCAATTAGTCGAACGAATATTTTTCGGATACGGATACCACTATAACCATATCCGAAAAGCTTTTCGGATATCGGATATCCTTATCCGCTTTTCGGATAATGCCGGATAACGGATATTTTGGATACGGATTCGGACGGATATCGGATTTTTCGGGTATTCATTGACAACCCTAGCTTCATACAAGGGCCAATACCACTTGGCATTGTTTGACGAACATTTGTTCTTAATAAGATATTATAAAACACATATAAAAGTAACCAAGGATCTGGTTATATGAATATTTCTAATATGCAGATATAAATAATAATAACAATTATAAATAAAGTAAACAAAAAATAATCTCATCATATATTTTTATACTAGTACGGACCTGTATGCAGTCTTGCGTTTGGGTCCAAACTCCTTTTGAATTTCACTAAGGGCAACTCCAGTGGATTACGGGTGTAATATTCATGGGACTGAATATTACACCCGTAATCGAGTGTAATGACACAGTGGTATGACGCCTATTTTATAGACGCCAGACCCTGGCGTCTATTTTATAGGCGTCAAAATCCTGGCGCCTATAAAATAGGCGCCAACACTCGGCTCCGCAGTAGCAAAGAACAGACCTACCTGTCATGCTAGAGTTGGACCTATCAGGGTTTTGCCGAGCAATTACTTCCCTCAGCCGAGCATTATGGGTTTTTTGAGGTGGTCCAATTTGTGGGACGGCAACGCTTGGTTGCGTGGCAGTAAATAGTTCAAACTCTGCTTCTTCAGATTCCGCTTAGACATCGTCGATTGGTCGTTTGTTCCTTTCGTACTCATCGTACATTCGAACCATGGTTTCATCATCGAGATCCGAACTTGCCATTTTGTAATTCAGAGAGTTCAAAATAATGAAGAGAGGAAGAGAGGCAGGGTCCTCTTTAATAACACAAGTCCACTAAGTTATTACTCTGGTATATTTAGGCATTAAACAATTAGTGCGGTGCTTGCAAGCATCATTAATTTAGACGACTAGCCAAGTTATATTAATTTTTTCCTTGGTGTGTATTTTAAGACTGATGGACAGGTAGCAGAGATTCCATGTCTCTCTTTAATAGTGAGATTCCATGTCTAGTGCATAGCGTTGATGGCGACTTTACCGGCCACTTGGTTCGTACTGAAGAATTCTTTTATCGTTTCTAGTGTTGACGGCGAATTGACTATGCCTCTTCGAATGCAAACGAGTTAACCAGTACTGTAAACCCATTGTTAATTGAGCATTTGAAAACATAAAGGACACAAATACTATTTTAGATAAGGATACAATTAACAATAAGCTTAAAGCTACAACAGGTCATACAGATACAACAACTAATGATACAGGATGCAACTATAGCATCGAAGTTGACATAGAAAATAGTTACTTAAGGCAACTACATCTTACGCTTACTCTCAAGGGAGTCTCATTATGTTCAATCTCAACTATTCAATATCGTTTTGAAGGCGTCTAATCTCTCATTCAAGTTCGTTTGCATATGCTATTCCCTATGAGCGCAATGGTTCGTCTATCCATTATGTATAATTGCATCCATTAGGATAGGATGCACATTGCTGCATGCGACGACCTATATTGTTGCCCTCTGCTCGAACCACAACTTGAATAGCATAACCACAATAGCAACAAACTGGATAAGAATCAACTTCATGTTCAGACGGTGGTACTAGATACGCCTCTACTTCTTATTGTGGTTTAGCGACCGATAGTAGCTCTGGAGTGAAAGAAAAGCCTTGTTTTGTCTGCTACCCTCTTGCTTAGAAAGACCCTATTTCTGAGCCTTCCCCTCCTCCTTTTGACTCATCTTGGATGAGAAGAAAGAGACCGACTTCATCGACTTCTAATGTCCGTGTGGAATGTTCTTTGAAGTGGAGGCGCTGGGACAGACCATTCTTGTGAGAACGAGGGCTGGTCCAATCCGAGGTCTCTCTTAAACCAACCAACTCTCTAGGGAAAATGACTAGCTAGATGATCTTTAAGTCAGAATTCGAACTTCTTGACGCAGAGAGCCATCAAATGATAATATGTTGGGTCTGATTTGTGAGTTGAGAAACCCGCGAAAGAGGATGGGATAGCATAAAACCCTTTCCTTCCATCTTTTGGTCGGCTAACTAAGCAGTGATCCTTTCTTCCAAGGGAAGATTCCCCCCTGTAGAATGTAGTATATCCACTGGAAAGAAGAAGCAAGCAATAGAGCAAGCTTTATAGAAAGGTGTTGTTTTTTGCTAAGTTACATAAGGAAAAATGCGGCCATTTTGATATACTAAGTGCTCGTTGGTATACGATAGTTGAAGGTGGGGTACTTGAGCTTTAGGTGGAAGTTGTAAGTTCCTATGTTCACACGGTGCTTCAACCTGAGGTCTTAGTTGGTTAAGAAACTGGAATTCGTCCGCAAGCTCTTGGAGTCTCATCTGTTCGTACACATGTTCATCGGAGTCTGTAGTTGATGTCCATGAAGGCATTGTTGGGGGAAGGCAAAGAGTATTTGAAAGCAATCGTGTTTGAGCGAGGTAAGCTGGGACTAATATGACAGAGTTATATAGTTGCCCGACACAGAATAATGTAATCGGTCAAAAAGTTTACGATTGCTTACAAGTGAATAAAACAAAAATACAGTGGGGAATCTACTCTTCCTACTACCGTGATGTGATTGGTCACTGCTACGACTTTTCTTTAACGTGATGTGAGTGGTCACAAGTCATTTGTCAACAATAATGCTCATGTGGATGAGTACGACTCCATTTTTTAACTCCTCTGTGTGTTGAAATGTTTAATTTACTCGGGAACGACCCTATTTTTTAACTCTCTTTCAATCGTAAATATAAATAAACAAACAAACAAACTTAACACTGTGACAATACAAATCACAATAATATTTTTAAAGCGTACTACAGTCATTGACAAGACTTCACACTGCGACATAGTACATAAACACTGCTGAACGAAAGTACGAAACAACACATATTAAAAAAAAGATTTAACCACAATTGTTAAAAGATAGTACGAAACAGCCGATGTTTTAACACAAACGAGCATAAATAGTAGCACGCGTACCTCTACCAATCATAACCAAAGCGCGCTAGCCAGCTGTAATGAAGTTCATAAGCTTCATGGCCGATGAATTCCGTTCCGTGTTCGAATAGGTAACGCGAATGGAAAGTGGAACAATTAGCTTTAAAAATATCTTGAACTTCTACCGCCTCGATTATCTCGCGGTATCGGGCACACTCATCCCAAAAGCTCCTATGTTTTTTATGAATTTCTTCTTTAGACCACCACAACGGACACTTGGGGTTGTCTTAGTACTTTTTTTAAATCAACTGCCAGTACATTTCATGGGATACTCCCCCACCTCCTTACAGCATTTTGTCATGCATTTCTTGGAAGTCAATATACGATTCCACAAGTATAAGTAACTCGGATGGAGACCAATTACCGATGAACATGGATAAAGGAAGGTAACGGGGAATGAGTTAATTTTTATTGCGTGAAACTAAGGACCCAAAGAACCCTTTATATGTAGCCTAAGATTTGGAAACGGTTATGTGCATTTATTATGAGTCACGAGTATTTACTACGTGCCATTCACATGGGTGTATGCCATGGTTAGACCTTACACTAAACACTTTGTTTTCTTGCCATTAGAATCTACTTTTTTATGGTAAAAAACAAACATGTTTACGTGGAATGATTTGACCCAACATTGAACAGATCAACAGTAATGATAGTTGAATTGTAGGGCCATGACTTTTAACATAAGGAGACTACAGTCCAAACATTGAATACTGTGTTTGATTGAACATAGGGAGGCCGAAGAATGAATATTGTGCCCAACCTTTCAAGTTTGAGCAAATTTTTCAGTGATTTATTTAACATAAGGAGATTAAAGTCCAAACATTGAATACACTGCTTGATTTGACATAAGGCGACCCAACATTGAATACTTTGCCCAATCAGACAGTTTACAGCAACTAAACATGGTTACAGTGCCCGATTTAACATAAGGAGAGTAAAGTCCTAACATTGAATACAGTCCCCTAACTTTTACAAACCATATAACGACGCGGCTATCATACTTCACCACCATAATTCAAAATTAAACTAGAACTCCTCAATAAAAATGTCTGGCCATTTACTAAAAGCTATATTGTTATGCGATAGCGACTCAGAGGATGAAGCCTACGCATTAACACACAAACAAGAAGAAGATGAACTTATAGAGATTTACCATGAAGCTTACAGTTCAACTAGTGGACAACACGGTGGCTCAACAATGGGTCGAAGATACTTTCACGGGGATCATGCAGCATTTCATAAAACACTGATGAAAAATTATTTCGTATCTGATTCGACTTATGGTCCTATGATTTTTCGCAGATGTTTCAGAATGAGACGACCCTTATTCTTAGAAATTCTTAAAAATATTCAGGAGAGTAATAAATACTTTGTTTTTAAGCAGGATGCTGCCAGAAAAACAAGGTCTGAGTGGACATCAGAAGATGACCGCGGCTTTGTGAATGTTAGCATATGGCGCACCTACCGACGCGCTTGATAACGCTTATCATATTGTAGAGAGTACTGCTTTGGAAAACCTAGATAAATTCTGCCAATCAGTTGTGGACATATATGGGGACGAATATCTTTGTTCTCCAAACGAGGCTGATATAGCTAGGTTGTGTGAAATGCACGAAAGTAGAGGGTGGCGTGGGATGTTAGGGAGTCTAGATTGTATGCATTGGGAGTGGAAGAATTGTCCTAAAGCTTATCATGGAGCATACAACGGTAAAGAAAAAGGGCCAACCATAATCTTAGAAGCAGTTGCATCTCATGATCTTTGGATATGGCATGCTTTTTTTGGTATGCCTGGTTTGCTTAACGACTTAAATGTTCTTGAACGATCACATTTGTTCAGCGATTTGGCGCAGGGTAAATCCACCCCTGTATCATGTACGATTAGACATAACACGTACGATCACGGATACTATCTGGGGAATGGAATTTATCCTAAATGGAGCACGATTGTAAAGACTTTTGCAAATCCACTGACCCTAAAACAGAAAATTTTTATCGTAATGGTTAGTAGTGCATGTATGTTATGGAAACGGTCGAAAATGTCAAAAATTATGTTCTGCTGCATAATTTTGCGTAACATGATAATCGAAGATGAATGCGACATCGTTCAACCAGATTACAAATACGAAGGATCTAGACAATGCCCACAAATTTTTCGAGCTTCTGATGATGAAATTGAAGGACAATTCGAAATGTTTCACGTGGATCAACATGAAATATATCGTAATTTAGCACTGCATAATCGGCTTCAAAAAGATCACATTTGGAATGCTTACGGCAACCAGTAGATTATATTTCAAAGGCTATGTTTTATTACGTTTGTTTGCATTTATATTTCAGAAATCTTTGTTTTATTACGTATGTTTACATTAAAGTGTGTTAGCTTTATCGTATGTAATACGTTGAATTGTTTTTATGTGGTAAGCATCACTTGATACATACAAACGGTCTTAAAGAAAATAAGATACCACTGATTAATTCAAACTATAGAAAAGCACATAGATGAAAACAGTAAAATTAGTACAACACTACATAAGTAAACTACGTACGCCTAGATCCAGCACGACTATCTACAATACGCTATTTGTAATCCATCCAGTGCTGCATCGATAGTGGATCCATTCCAATGACATCCTTTTCCATTACTAAAGTTTCTTGTTGTTCCCGCTTCAACTCAAACCTACCGCGTTCAGTCTTGGTTAACTGTTTTAAGACCTCAAGTTTTTCTGCAATATTTCTTAGACGTTCTTCATTTTCTCTGACATGCTTCTCGTGCATCTGCTCCAACCGAGAATCATGCTAGGTTTGAATAGCATTTTTCTTCTTTGCAGCATGCTGGCCCATAATTCTTGCATCTTCTCAATCAGGGGAGTTGCATCTTCACCCTCATTAGAATCTCTGTGTGAAGATTCTCCTGGACTTGAAGTATACGAATTTCGGCTTGCTTTTTTCCATTGCTTTTGCCTTCGTTTGAACATCTCTTAAGCCCTTCGCATTGTTAGAAGTCTATTTCGGATGACTAACGAGCAATTCATAGCAATTAGCAAACTAGTAGTAATGTGGTTTTTTTGCACCATTTTCTCTAGGAAATAATTTCAAGAATTGGTCGTTCGCCATTCGCTTCTACAAATGATCAAATAATGAATATTGGTATACTTTCGTGGTTGATAAATAAAGAATTGACAAGCAAATTAGAGAGTTACAAATTATTACCAATTCGACTTCGCTGCCCATTCCACTAGGATTTGTGTTTTTATTTTGTGAACTTGAGACTCAAAGAATTGGGTCTGTCGATTAATCTTCCCAAATCGACCTGAAACTGCAGACATTGATCTCGTCTTCTCTACGTGTTTTTTGTTGTAAGCAGCCAGAACTTTTCCCCAAAATACCTCCCCACTTTGATCATTTCCCTTGACCGTATCACTAGAAAAGTGATAGTACACTAAATAGAGATTTTATCTTCGTCCCCGGTCCATGGTGCAGAAGAATGAATCGAGAGTGGTGGAGCAGAATGAGGGGTAAGATCTTCGACTGGTTGAGAATCATAATCCCAAGTATTCGTATTCATCGCATCGTTGTTGAATTGGAATGGATATGACATTGTTTGTTGTAAGATAAAGCTTATTGTAACGACCCGGATCTCGAGCGACTTTGATTATCGACATAAGCACGATGTCGATAACCAAAACACCGAAAAATCCTGGTAATTAGTGAAAGAAATTAGAGGGTGAGGAAAGATAAGATAGAAACTTAGAATAGAAGAAGAAGAAGAACACAACATCAGAGTAACACGAATCTCACAGCGGAATGAATAAATATATTTCATAACATAACTTTGAAATACAAATCTGTACTTGAATATACATATCATTATCAAAGTACAGCACTTACAACACAGCGGAAATAACTATAGCTATATGATCCTGAAGCCTCCTGCTCCAGCTCTTCCAGTATATCTGTAAATCCCGACTACTTGACTGCCCGTACAAATTTAGGCACCCAAGAGTTTAGGGAAAACAACAAAGTAAACTCCGGGTCAGTCATGGGACTGGTGTGAGTAAAACAGTTTAAAAACAGTTCGAACAAGTAAACGACATCTCATAAGACCACGCCGCATAACGGAACGGGTTTTTCCCTTATGAGAATCCAAAATTATCTTTATATCAAAAACCTTTTGATATTATAGTAATGTCTATCAACCACAATATAATAATCATCTAGCAGAAACGCTTTCATCTCACGTTCTACATATATAGTATAACAATCAAAACCGCAAGCACGTATTGGGTAATGGATTTCCAACTATGACAAGGTATGGAACCACCTTTCGCTAGTGTACCTCTAGAGAGGAATACACTGGGTTCAACAAGAACATCTTGCAACCCGGCCACACATGACAGACCACTCATTTCGCTTGAGCGTATCGAATGTATATCACCAACGGCTGGGATCAGCAACCGTTTCCCGAATGGGACAACATCAACAATAGATTTTTAGAAGTAAATGAAACTCTAGATCAGGTGATTATACACCCTACTTCGGTGCGACCGACTTAGCCATGTTGCCTGCCCGATTTTTATCATTTACCGGATGTGAGGCTAGAAGCTACGCTTTATCATCATACCAGATTCACTTTGAATGCCACATCATCAAATCCATCCAATCACCGATTGACGTCCTCAACAATACATTATGTGTTAGCTAAAAGAAGTTTCCTTCTTCGCTTCCACTCTTGGTACGGTTGGAGAAATCTATATACGTGATCGTCTGGACATACTCTGTCAGACATCCGTCCATACAAGTCATCCAGGAACAGGATGAACCGAAGGCACTATTCTGTAAACAGGATAGACCTTGCATAACTCCATCTTCAATTTCCTTTGGCATATATGATTCGCAACGCTTATGCCAATACAGAGTGGTTCTTTGGATAATAATCCAACCGGTCTCTCCATATTAACAACGTTAAAATGGTCAAAACTTCGATAATCTGTGATTTAACTATCGAAGAAAACAGGTGTGCAAACAACGATATTATTTCCAAATGGAAATTATATCGATCAAATATCATTTAACATTCATCTCCTTAGTTCATTAATTTACTTATCTCCTGTTTCCCTATATTCAATATTTCTTATTTTCTAAATTTGGAAAATATATGTTATTAACAATGGAAAACATTTCCATTTCTTGTTTTCTTTATTAGAAAACATTTCTGGTTTCTTATTTGGAAAACATTTCCAAAGCTTCTTCATTGGACTTAGACAGATGTTTAAACAAACCATCGCGATGCCAACCCAAACCATTTCCTTTACTGCCGAACCTTAACTATTCCTTAGTTAAAAACGAAGCCAATCAAGTTGGGGTAGAACTACCTCTCAGACCTTAACTGAACAACATTTCTAACTTTGAAATAGACAAAGTTCACTTTATATCCCTTTACTAACTTCCTTACTTAACCCTCCTTCGAATAGCTATATTCGATTGACTCTTTTCACTTAACTCTATTCGATTAACCCTTATCAATTAACTCTATTGGACTAACACTATTGGATTAACTCTATTTGACTAACGCTATTGATTTACTCATTTCACTTAACTCCTTTCGAATAAACTATATTCGATAACTCCTTTTACTTTCTTCGAATAAACTATATTCGATTAACTCATTTGCTTTCTATTTGAATAAACTATATTCGATTAACTCATTTGCTTTCTATTCGAATGACTATATTCGATTAACTCATTTGCTTTCTATTCGAATAAACTATATTCGATTAACTCCTTTTACTTTCTATTCGAATAACTATATTCGATTAACTCATTTTTACTTTAACTCTAATCGATTAAACTAACATCGATTAGCTCCTTTTACTTTAACTCTAATCGATTAAACTAACATCGATTAGCTCCTTTTACTTTAACTCTAATCGATTAAACTAACATCGATTAGCTCCTTTTACTTTAACTCTAATCGATTAAACTAACATCGATTAACTCCTTTTACTTTAACTCTAATCGATTAAACTAACATCGATTAACTCCTTTTGATTTAACTAACATCGATTAACTCCTTTTCTCTAACTCTAATCGATTAAACTAACATCGATTAGCTCCCTTTACTTTAACTCTAATCGATTAAACTAACATCGATTAGCTCCTTTATTCTATTCGAATAAACTATTCATTTATAAAGATTTACTTTTAGTAACAGTTCTTCACTTTACAAATGATTTCCCTTTTTATTTACTTTCGAAATATTTCCTTTTATAAAATCTGTTGATTTTATAAACTCCCTTTATTTCAATATACATTGAAATAATTCTTTTACATCCCAGGGTCTTTTATGATATTTAAAATATCAAATAAAAATGATCAACATCATTCCAACACACATAATCCATAACAGATTATATAACACATCATATATCACAATATATGAAAACAGTAAAATAAATGTTGAGGAATCCAGTTGGATTCCTCCAACCTGTTTCCCTGCATCACAGATGTTAAACAATATAGATAACATCACTTTCAGTTCCATATGATATATTCTGTTAAACAGAATCAATATAGAACTTCAACTAACTGACTAGCAGTTCAATCAAACAATCAACACACAGTCAATCAGCCAATATTTAACAGTTCTAAAAATACAACATGAAATTATAAAATGTTCAGAGTTAGTGAGATTTACTCACTTTGGCGCGTTAACCGTTAAATAATCGGTTTGCGTTCTTTGATTGAGTCGGACAATTTATTTTGCTATAAATTGTAACGAGCTTCGATTCGCTCCTCGTCAGTTCCTTTGTGTAGATGCCGTCCATACGATCCCAACGGTACCAAAGTTTCGAAATTCTGATGGCGAATGAGTAATTTATAAGCATTGTCATTTAATACCTCAATTAAATAAATTTAAACTTGAGTTACTTTTAGTCGGGCCTTACCATTTATACTTTCCCTTAAGGCCCATCTACCCGTGTTAAAAACCCACGTCCACCTTAAACTAGCCTCCCTTCCTTCCTATTGAAACCCGCTTAAAACATTTCAGCGTCCATTTCCAATGTTCAGTCCGCACCAAAAACAGTTCCTTCTCCCATAACCAATATCACGCTCCAGACAAGACACCTCCACGTCATTCCGTGCTTCTTCAACAAAAATCTGCCAGTTGTACACCTTTATTCACCATCCCCTTCCTCATCAACTTCTCCACGTCCTCCCTCCACAGCTTCACTACTTTAAAAATCAAAAGGGAACCGTGAGGTCAGACTGTCCCTCACGCCATTCTCTTTCTGTCCTCCTCACAGTCTCCTTCCACTTTTATATATCACGAAGTCCACATGCAAACCCATCGTTTCCTTGCGTTTTGTTTCCTTCGTTCACAAATGAAAAACAGACCCCCCGCTCCATGTTTCACAAAACCTCCCTCTCTCAACGTTGACAACTTCTCTTCAAGCTCTCGCCTTTCAGCAATGACCAGCTCGCACTAAGGTACCCGCTTCATCGGATCCTCAGCCACTTCTCGTTTTCCTTCCACTTTGTTCTCTCCATTCGCACTCCCACTAGCTCGCGAGAAGAGGCTTTCAAAGAATCCAAGGTCATAAAATTTCGTGAGTTCTTTTTTTTTAGTAGAGAAAAAGGAAAAACTGTTTTGCTGTCCTTCTATTTATAAATGAAGAAAGGCTTGGGCGTTTTGGCATTCACGATATAGGGTAGGGTAGGTTTAATGTGTGGGTATAATGTACACTGCGTGTAGAGGTAGGTAGGTTAACATGTGGTCTTGATGCCTACACGGTTTGTTTGATAATGTTTGGCAGGTAGCGTATGTGGTCCTGGTGCATACACGTTTTGTTTGATAATGTTTTACGGTCTCTGATACACAAAATTCCATTCGTTTTTGGATAGCTATAGACAAAAATAAAAATACTGTTGTATTCAGCAAAGTGTCTCGATCCCAAAAATATAATAATACCAATAGATGGACTCATATTTTGAAACTTCAAAATGTTGATTTCAGGGTGCGAAATACTTCAAATACAAAGTCGCTTATTAAATTAATTAAAAATTACCATAAAATTCTAAAAATTAAATTATCACTACTTCCCAAAAGAACCTTGTTCAAATTCGAATCTGATAACTAGTTATATCGAATAAACCGTTACGGTCGATAAACGATTCCATAGCGACTATTTTTAAATTTGATTTGGACATATCTCAAAATCTACATGACGAAATCCCGATTTTTCTCTTCCACTAGAAAGATATATTCCACCAACTCCACACGTTTCTTGTTTCACAGAAATCCGACTTAAAATGAATCATGTACATTCAGTTGAAGTTCAAATCGCCAATTTACGAACTGCAGCGCCATTTCGAGTTCAATTTTTATTATAATAAAATTATACGTTCAAATCTTTGTTCAAATAATATATTCGTTATTGTAATTCAATTCTGAACTGAATTAAATATCATAGATGATCCGGTTCACACCATATCGTCATTTCGGCCAATTCTGTTTATTTCAGAATTAAATATATTATTTAATTTATTATTTTAATTAAATATTCACCATTATTTAATTCCACGACCATTTAATTCACTATATCACCATTTATATAATTAAATAAATTAATTATATACCTCTGCCAATGCGGGTCATTACAATCTTCCCCACTTAAAATAATTTCGTCCTCGAAATTGCTAAAAGTAGAGGACGACCCTATCGACTGGTTAGAACATATTTGTTCACTTCTAAATCTTCAGTTTCAACTGAACCAATTTAATTTCAATTAAAATATTAATTAATCCTTATCACGAAAAATTTCAAAAATCCTGAAAATTTTCTAACGCCTTAACTCTTCAAAAAATTTCGTCCGCACCTCCTTTGTACTGGTCAAACGGTCAACTTCAACTCGCCTCTCTGGGCCACCTCCATCCCAAAAGAAAATCAAACAGCCAAACGGCTTGCCAATTCGACTCACAAATCTCATACCATGTGAAATATAAACTTATACTTTTTTTTTTCCGGCATATCATTATATCCTTTCCACCTGTTATCAATTCAGCGGATACCAGGGTCATCCCAATCAAATTACAATCTGCTTTTATCCACAAGACAACCATTCGCTTTTATCTGAGCCAAATACCGTTTTAACTCGAGTTTCTTCTCGATTCCCAACTCTTAACTTGATTATCACATCACACTTCAAATTCACATCTCACAATCTAATTTGTCTTGATATCATTCTAATTCAACCTCAGTTACCACTTTACTGGCTTTACTTTAATTCAAATTTTCTTTCACAAATTTCTGTTAAATTTGTTTTTAATTCAAACAGTCTTTCCCAGGGAGTTTTTTTTAACAGTTTACTCTTTTCAAAAATCAAAATTTCCTTTTGAACATCTCACTGAGCCCTTAACTAATATTCCATTAGTTAAATCACTTCTCTATTTCTTCATCAATATTTGTTAACCAAATATTTTCAATAACCATATTGGCCTTTTATGTTATTTGGAAAACATTTCCGAATATCGCCTTTCTTTATTTTCTAAACTTTAGAAAATACATGCTATTTAAAATTGGAAAATATGCCAATTTCTTATCTCTTTTCCGATCTCGTTTATTTCTATACTTAGGAAATATTCTATATTATATTTCCAAGCTTACGCTTATTTGGGTTAAAACGGATGTTGTGTAAAACATCGTTACGACAATCCAATTACTATATTCAACTAACTCTTATTCAACATTGATCTTCGAGCCTGAAATCTTACTATTTATTTGTTAATAATGAAATCAATCAAGTTGGGGTATAACTACCTCTCAAACCTTGACTGAATAACATTTATAACGTCAAAACAGATATGACTACTTACTCGAATAATCAATACCATACAACTACTTATTCACTTTTAAACACCTATACACTTTCTCCTTCTATTCTTACTAGATTTTATTCTAGACTCCCTTTTTGATTTTACTATTCTATTTCTAATTTCGTTTCCTTATCGACTTCTATATATTTTGATATGTTAATTTCTAATTATCAAATTATCTTAAAAATATTCTAACTCCTTAAATTCCCGGAAAAATTCGCCATAACCTCCTTTGTACTAGGTGCATCGGGATATTTCAAATAGCCTCCCATGGCCCTTACCAATCCAAAAGAAAAAGAAAAAGCCAAGCGGCTAGCCGATACGGCGCATAAAATCTCATATATGAATTAAATACATACCTTTTCATCGAGCATTCTATTTATACCTTCATACCTTATCCATACCTATCTCATGTATATTTATACCTGCCCAATCTATTTTAACTATACCTGATTGTTTTAACTCATTTCGTTAATTAATTTGTTAATTAACTCTTTAGTCTATTTCACTTTTATATTTGAACATGACATGTTCAAATATATTTTAACTTGCTTATTAACTAATTTGAGTCCAAAATTCAAATTTAAGTTCTATATTCGATTTCGAATATCCAATTACAAATCCAATTCACCTTACAAAGTTCAACTTCAAATTCGAAACTCGATTAACTAATTCCTCTTCAACTTAGTTAATTCTATTCAAATTCTATTCAAATTCTATATCACTTCTATTATTCAAATCTATATATCAAATTCTATTCAAATTATATATATTCAAATTCTATAGTTTAAATTCCATTTAAATTCTATATATTCAAATCCTATATTTGAATTCCTTTTAAATTCTATATATTCAAATCCTATATTTGAATTCCTTTATATTTTCTATATTCAAATTCTATATTTGAATTCCATTTGAGTTTCTATATTCAAATTCCATTTGAATTTCTATATTCAAATTCTATATCACTTCCATTGAATTTCATATATTCAAACTCCCTTTGAATTTCTATATTCAATTTCTATTTCGAACTTTCTTTATTCATTCTTTGTTATAAATCCCATTTTGAAATTCAACACAACTTGTCTTTCCCAAAACAAATTCAAAACAATATCTCTGGTAGTAATTCATCACTTACAACTCGAAAATGAATACTGATGATGCAGTTGTCATCATCAGAATCTATTTTCCAGCGATCGAAGTGAGTTCAATACTATAAAACCATTTTTAAACATTTCCACTTTGAAATTCATTTCAAAATATAATTCACACTGCTTGTAAAACAATTTAAAATCTCCCAGGATCTTAAATTTTCCTTATTTTTAATCCAAATCCATTTACAAACACTTATCCAATGCTCCAGAATTCTAATTCAATTTCTGGTTTAAATTTCAGATTTAACTTATCTGAATTCACGTATTTCACTTATATGAATTCTGATTGGTTATTTACATAACAATTTAATTTATAATCTTACTTGATTATAATAACAACCAATATATCCAATATATATCAAAATATACGTTGGGTAAACTATTTTCATTTACCCTCTTTTCAAAACATATCGTGCCGACCCATCGTATTCGAGTGTTTAGTAACTCCTACCGATACAGTGGATCAAACTGATCGACCAGAACTCATAAACGACTCAACCAATGAATCTCCACAATACAAAAATTATTTTTATACCAATAACAAATACGTTCACTCGTATATATACACTCAAACTCAATCTAGGGTATTGCTAACCCTATCTCTACCGAGTCACGCCACAGAGCCAAGTAATTCTAAACTTAACCTCTGATACCAACTGTAACGACCCGGATTTCGAGCGACTTTGGTTATCGACATAAGCACGATGTCGATAACCAAAACACCGAAAAATCCTGGTAATTAGTGAAAGAAATTAGAGGGTGAGGAAAGATAAGATAGAAACTTAGAATAGAAGAAGAAGAAGAACACAACATCAGAGTAACACGAATCTCACAGCGGAACGAATAAATATATTTCATAACATAACTTTGAAATACAAATCTGTACTTGAATATACATATCATTATCAAAGTACATCACTTACAACACAGCGGAAATAACTATAGCTATATGATCCTGAAGCCTCCTACTCCAGCTCTTCCAGTATATCTGTAAATCCCGACTACTTGACTGCCCGTACAAATTTAGGCACCCAAGAGTTTAGGGAAAACAACAAAGTAAACTCCGGGTCAGTCATGGGACTGGTGTGAGTAAAACAGTTTAAAAACAGTTCGAACAAGTAAACGACATCTCATAAGACCACGCCGCATAACGGAACGGGTTTTTCCCTTATGAGAATCCAAAATTATCTTTATATCAAAAACCTTTTGATATTATAGTAATGTCTATCAACCACAATATAATAATCATCTAGCAGAAACGCTTTCATCTCACGTTCTACATATATAGTATAACAATCAAAACCGCAAGCACGTATTGGGTAATGGATTTCCAACTATGACAAGGTATGGAACCACCTTTCGCTAGTGTACCTCTAGAGAGGAATACACTGGGTTCAACAAGAACATCTTGCAACCCGGCCACACATGACCGACCACTCATTTCGCTTGAGCGTATCGAATGTATATCACCAACGGCTGGGATCAGCAAACGTTTCCCGAATGGGACAGCATCAACAATAGATTTTTAGAAGTAAATGAAACTCTAGATCAGGTGATTATACACCTTACTTCGGTGCGACCGACTTAGCCATGCTGCCTGCCCGATTTCTATCATTTACCGGATGTGAGGCTAGAAGCTACGCTTTATCATCATACCAGATTCACTTTGAATGCCACATCATCAGATCCATCCAATCATCGATTGACGTCCTCAACAATACATTATGTGTTAGTTAAAAGAAGTTTCCTTCTCCGCTTCCACTCTTGGTACGGTTGGAGAAATCTATATACGTGATCGTCTGGACATACTCTGTCAGACATCCGTCCATACAAGTCATCCAGGAACAGGATGAACCGAAGGCACTATTCTGTAAACAGGATAGCCCTTGCATAACTCTGTCTTCAATTTCCTTTGGCATATATGATTCGCAACGCTTATGCCAATACAGAGTGGTTCTTTGGATAATAATCCAACCGGTCTCTCCATATTAACAACGTTAAAATGGTCAAAACTTCAATAGTCTGTGATTTAACTATCGAAGAAAACAGGTGTGCAAACAACGATAATATTTCCAAATGGAAATTATATCGATCAAACATCATTTAACATTCATCTCCGTAGTTCATTAATTTACTTATCTCCTGTTTCCCTATATTCAATATTTATTATTTTCTAAATTTGGAAAATATATGTTATTAACAATGGAAAACATTTCCATTTCTTGTTTTCTTTATTAGAAAACATTTCTGGTTTCTTATGTGGAAAACATTTCCAAAGCTTCTTCATTGGACTTAGACAGATGTTTAAACAAACCATCGCGATGCCAACCCAAACCATTTCCTTTACTGCCGAACCTTAACTATTCCTTAGTTAAAAACGAAGCCAATCAAGTTGGGGTAGAACTACCTCTCAGACCTTAACTGAACAACATTTCTAACTTTGAAATAGACAAAGTTCACTTTATATCCCTTTACTAACTTCCTTACTTAACCCTCCTTCGAATAGCTATATTCGATTGACTCTTTTCACTTAACTCTATTCGATTAACCCTAATCAATTATCTCTATTGGACTAACACTATTGGATTAACTCTATTTGACTAACGCTATTGATTTACTCATTTCACTTAACTCCTTTCGAATAACTATATTTGATTAACTCATTTGCTTTCTATTCGAATAAACTATATTCGATTAACTCATTTGCTTTCTATTCGAATGACTATATTCGATTAACTCATTTGCTTTCTATTCGAATAAACTATATTCGATTAACTCCTTTTACTTTCTATTCGAATAACTATATTCGATTAACTCATTTTTACTTTAACTCTAATCGATTAAACTAACATCGATTAGCTCCTTTTACTTTAACTCTAATCGATTAAACTAACATCGATTAGCTCCTTTTACTTTAACTCTAATCGATTAAACTAACATCGATTAGCTCCTTTTACTTTAACTCTAATCAATTAAACTAACATCGATTAGATCCTTTTACTTTAACTCTAATCGATTAAACTAACATCGATTAACTCCTTTTGATTTAACTAACATCGATTAACTCCTTTTCTCTAACTCTAATCGATTAAACTAACATCGATTAGCTCCCTTTACTTTAACTCTAATCGATTAAACTAACATCGATTAGCTCCTTTATTCTATTCGAATAAACTATTCATTTATAAAGATTTACTTTTAGTAACAGTTCTTCACTTTACAAATGATTTCCCTTTTTATTTACTTTCGAAATATTTCCTTTTATAAAATCTGTTGATTTTATAAACTCCCTTTATTTCAATATACATTGAAATAATTCTTTTACATCCCAGGGTCTTTTATGATATTTAAAATATCAAATAAAAATGATCAACATCATTCCAACACACATAATCCATAACAGATTATATAACACATCATATATCACAATATATGAAAACAGTAAAATAAATGTTGAGGAATCCAGTTGGATTCTTCCAACCTGTTTCCCTGCATCACAGATGTTAAACAATATAGATAACATCACTTTCAGTTCCATATGATATATTCTGTTAAACAGAATCAATATAGAACTTCAACTAACTGACTAGCAGTTCAATCAAACAATCAACACGCAGTCAATCAGCCAATATCTAACAGTTCTAAAAATACAACATGAAATTATAAACTGTTCAGAGTTAGTGAGATTTACTCACTTTGGCGCGTTAACCGTTAAATAATCGGTTTGCGTTCTTTGATTGAGTCGGACAATTTATTTTGCTATAAATTGTAACGAGCTTCGATTCGCTCCTCGTCAGTTCCTTTGTGTAGATGCCGTCCATACGATCCCAACGGTACCAAAGTTTCGAAATTCTGGTGACGAATGAGTAATTTATAAGCATTGTCATTTAATACCTCAATTAAATAGATTTAAACTTGAATTACTTTTAGTCGGGCCTTACCATTTATACTTTCCCTTAAGGCCCATCTACCCATGTTAAAAACCCACGTCCACCTTAAACTAGCCTCCCTTCCTTCATATTGAAACCCGCTTAAAACATTTCAGCGTCCATTTCCAATGTTCAGTCCGCACCAAAAACAGTTCCTTCTCCCATAACCAATATCACGCTCCAGACAAAACACCTCCACGTCATTCCGTGCTTCTTCAACAAAAATCTGCCAGTTGTACACCTTTATTCACCATCCCCTTCCTCATCAACTTCTCCACGTCCTCCCTCCACAGCTTCACTACTTTAAAAATCAAAAGGGCACCGTGAGGTCAGACTGTCCCTCACGCCATTCTCTTTCTGTCCTCCTCACAGTCTCCTTCCACTTTTATATATCACGAAGTCCACATGCAAACCCATCGTTTCCTTGCGTTTTGTTTCCTTCGCCCACAAATGAAAAACAGACCCCTGCTCCATGTTTCACAAAACCTCCCTCTCTCAACGTTGACAACTTCTCTTCAAGCTCTCCCCTTTCAGCAATGACCAGCTCGCACTAAGGTACCCGCTTCATCGGATCCTCAGCCACTTCTCGTTTTCCTTCCACTTTGTTCTCTCCATTCGCACTCCCACTAGCTCGCGAGAAGAGGCTTTCATGGAATCCAGGGTCATTCACGATATAGGGTAGGGTAGGTTTAATGTGTGGGTATAATGTACACTGCGTGTAGAGGTAGGTAGGTTAACATGTGATCTTGATGCCTACACGGTTTGTTTGATAATGTTTGCCAGGTAGCGTATGTGGTCCTGATGCATACACGTTTTGTTTGATAATGTTTTACGGTCTCTGATACACAAAATTCCATTCGTTTTCGGATTGCTATAGACAAAAATAAAAATACTGTTGTATTCAGCAAAGTGTCTCAATCCCAAAAATATAATAATACCAGTAGATGGACTCATATTTTGAAACTTCAAAATGTTGATTTCAGGGTGCGAAATACTTCAAATACAAAGTCGCTTATTAAATTAATTAAAAATTACCATAAAATTCTAAAAATTAAATTATCACTACTTCCTAAAAGAACCTTGTTCAAATTCGAATCTGATAACTAGTTATATCGAATAAACCGTTACGTTCGATAAACGATTCCATAGCGACTATTTTTAAATTTGATTTGGACATATCTCAAAATCTACATGACAAAATCCCAATTTTTCTCTTCCATTAGAAAGATATATTCCACCAGCTCCACACGTTTCTTGTTTCACAGAAATCCGACTTAAAATGAATCATGTACATTCAGTTGAAGTTCAAATCGCCAATTTACGAACTGCAGCGCCATTTCGAGTTCGATTTTTATTATAATAAAATTATACATTCAAATCTTTGTTCAAATAATATATTCGTTATTCTAATTCAATTCTGAACTGAATTAAATATCATAGATGATCCGGTTCACACCATATCGTCATTTCGGCCAATTCTGTTTATTTCAGAATTAAATATATTATTTAATTTATTATTTTAATTAAATATTCACGATTATTTAATTCCACGACCATTTAATTCACTATATCACCATTTATATAATTAAATAAATTAATTATATACCTCTGCCAATGCGGGTCATTACACTTATGGTGGTTTTGGATAAGTTTGCGTGTTTTACAGTGAGCTACTCTATATATATATATATATATATATATATATATATATATATATATAGAAAAATATGACCGTTTATGGACGTTGGAACTTCCGTATGACCGTTTATAGCCGTTATTAGTTCAAAAAAGTGACCGTTTATAGCCATTGGAAGGGTAATAGTGTCCGAAATGGGGTATGGGTGCAAGCACGTGTGGAAGAAGGGGGGACCCTGGAGCCTATTTTATAGGTGCTTGATCCTGGCGCCTATGAAATAGGCGCTGGGGTTCGATTCAGTATCTTGAATCTTACCCTGAATATTACGACTGAATTGCATGAGTGGGGGTTATCCCCTTAATTTTCAACCCGTAATTCCAACCACTGGAGTTGCTCTAACAATACCCCCTTTTGTTTCTGGAGAATAAAAACATGAGAAATTGAATAGAACTTCACGACACTTGCCCGAGCAATCGAACGGGATTTCAAATCTTACGTCAGCAGAAGAACATGACTTCTAGTACATTAGTAAAAAATATCGGTCGACATCGTGAGTTCTTAAGTAGCATAAATGAGTCTTTGCAGCACACTCTTCCTATAATCTTCTTCTGAATTAGTAATATTGTGTAATCATGAAGATAGGGTAGGGAACCGATCATGAGAACATATGAATTAATTTTAATTATGATCAAAATGAAAGCAATTTTTTGATTTAACAGAACAAGAATTTATAAGCAAGATAGAAAGACTAGATCATAAGATCAGTGATTGATATTCAAAACTCTTTATTGTAGAGAGATTATATTGTTTCACCCTTTGGTGAAGCGGAATATTAAAGAGAAATGTTTGCATTCATCAATGGAAAGAAACATCTAGTCATTGAGAAGAGTGTCCCTTTAGAAATTTAAAAAAATTATTGTTGTTATGCAAATCCAGTCGATCAAATTCAATGTTTCAATCCATAAAGGAAATGGTAAAAAAATGCACTAGTTCAATTAATTTAAATTCTTGATTCAGTCAGCTAAATAAGACTTGAGTCGACTAATCCAATGTATGCTTTATTATATGAAAAGTACACATATTCAACTGATTAGGGACTTTTGCTCAGTTGACTGAACCCGTATACTTATGAGTTTTGATTTTGAAAAAGGTTTTTAATAATGTATGAGCATACATATACCACTTAGAAGAGATTTAAATGATTTATATAATTCTAGACTAAGACTCTATGACATATATTAAATTGATTGTGTCACAATATGAAACAACCACCTAAACTCCTTACACTGAAAACCTGATAAAAATGTTAATGTTGTGTTCGTACAATGTAAAGTGACCATTTATGAAAGAAATAACTAAAAACTTCATAGAACCTATCGTATATCTCACAATGCATGGAATAAAATATAATAGTAAAACATAATGGTATAAAACAGATGAGACAGTAAACAGATGAAATGAATCCCAAAAATCAGAGTAATAGGTTAAAAACAACAAAACACCATCTCAAAGAACTATATAAAGAAAATAACTCCAACATAAATTGTCTCTAAAAAAAATCGATAAAGATACTACTGAGCCCTCACAGTAGTGAACATCGAAATGAGATAGATTATGTAATGACCCGCCTTCTCGACCATCGAAAATCGGACATCATATACAACCATTGTATATTGATGTCGAACATAGTCATCGAAAACACAGATTGTTAGGATAAAAGAAAAAGAAAAGGAACACAAGAACTGCAGAATCTCATAGTGGAATTTGATAACATATAATAATAATAATACTTACAGATGAATTGCCACTCCAAGATACGATGTAAATTAGAGTTAAAAAAAATCCTATCAGCTGGACAATTATAAAATTTTGACCTTACAAATACTGACAAGTAAATAAAATATAACAGAAATAAAATAGTATATGTGAACTTCAACTCTACTCCATGAGCTCTATATCCAACAGAAGACAACCTGGAAACAAGCTCGATCTGATCCGAGCATTATAACAAAATAATACACGGATCGCTGTGAAATACCAAAGCAAAAAAACTCAAGCAATAGGAAACATACAATATTTCTGTGAGACCACGCTGTTGATCGCAAAATGGGTGTTTACCTCATAAGAACAAAATATATGAATAAGCATCAACACAAAACGAAATCACCAAAACAAAAAGAAATGTGTGTCATATTTAAAATTCGCCAACATAAAAGTAATAACAAAACAACACCTCATTGAGAAGAGCGCACGACACTTCTCTATGGAAACAAAGAAACTGATCCAAAAACTTGGATCGAACAAGGAAAAGGTTAATTTTCCCGAGATAATTGGACTGCACCACATAATGCGGACTAGGCCAATTACAATAATACCAGTTACCATGGATACAAGTAATTTAACATTGTGGAGGTTTTATCTTTCCGATCCAATTAAAACAGGGAAACTCATAAATTTAGAATCAAAGTAATAAATGAGAAATTTTCCAACAAATGACTAGGGCGGTGCGCCCACGTCCTACCTGGTCGAATAATATACATATAGAATATACTTGAGAACTGCATTGTTCTCGAAAATGTACTAGGCGGACCCTGCCAACTTTACCGAGTATCTCGCATCTTGCGCGCATACAACAAAACCAACCCTAGAGTAGAGGTGAAATTACCCTAATGGGAGCAATTCCACGTAGCTAGTCTTTTCTGGATTTAGTCATTTAAAACAAAGGATAACAAAGCTCAAAGAGCAACAATTCGTTTTGATTTGACTATACAACTGAAGAAAGCTGAACCAATAGTTGTTAAATTAACTATCAGGAATATTCAAAATGATCATATATGGGAACTAAATCACACTCTCTTACCGTTATTTATCGATCTCAAACTTATACCATCTCTTGGTTAAAAATAAAGTCGGACAAGTTGTGGTAGTGTTACTCCTAAGCATCGTTCGGATAATGTTTTCAAATTTCGAGATAAAGGAAAGTTTTTGTACTTCAAGATCTAGTGACAAGAGTATAACTAGATATTTTTCATATAAACGATATCGTTTATGGAAATTTCTTTCCATATTTGTATCAAAAACATTCAAACTTTGAAACTCGAACTTGTGCTTGGTTTTCACATTTTAGACATTTAAACGGAAACTTTTTAATAATACTCTTTAAAATATTAGTTTTAAAGAGATGTATTATTTGGATTTTATTTAAAATAAAAGTTGAAACCACTGTTAAATTAAAACAACAGTTTTGATAAAACCCAACTAACCTTACACTTAAGCTAAACTTCAAAACCAATTCTATTTAAAAAGGAGATTCTTATTTAGGACTATAGTTTATTGGATCTAAACGATAGTATTTATCCAAAACGATAATAATAAAATTAAAAAACTTTAATATACTTAAAACAAATATTAATCATTATAACAGGCAATTTATAAAACTCTTTTTATAAAAAACCCTTTTGATATTCTCAAAAGGATACAAATCGGATGTAGAATTTTATATAAATTGCTAAACAACATTAATTGTCCAATAAGATAGCTAATCACATTTATGATCTTTTATAATCAATAAATTGATTACATACAAATAGTTAACTTAGTTAAATCAAGGTTTTAAACCCTTTTTATAAACTTGTTACTTTATTCTTGAATCCTTTTCCTCGGTCAATTAAATTATTTTTTTCATTTATTTCATTAAATCAATTCAATTTCACTTTAAAAGCAACTTGTTAAAAATAGACCAATCAAAACAAATCTCATAGTTAACATAGGTTATTTGGACAAAAACATCATTCATTAAACCTATTATTAAGTTTCAATTAATTATTACTTAAAATAATTAATTAAAATAAAGTTTTAATAACTATAATAATTAAATAAATTCTATTATCACCGATTGGAATGAATAATCAACTTTTAGTTCGTTACTTATGAAAAATCAGACTCAACTGTCATTTATTAGAATAGATATTTGAATCTCATTATTATTAATTTGAATAATAAATAAACTTATAAAGCATAATTAGAATGATAATTTTATTCAAATATCGATAATGTGAAAACATAGGCTTATATTAAATAAAATGTTTAATTTACTTCAATCATCGACAAATGCACATAAGTAAATTTTGGCGATAAACTAATATACGCATACAAATGCAAGTAGAAAATAAATATAAATGAATGGATGAATGTGAACCGCATATGAAAATAAACAAAGGAACAATTAATCCTTATCGACTACACATAAGTGTGTATATTACGGAGTGTTTTGTCGTAACCCAACTCTCTATGTACACTCTGCCTTTCCTTTTATATTGTTCCCTACAACAAAATGGATACTTTTATGCATATAAAGTCGTTTAGAGTTTATACGGCATAATTATAGCCAAAAAGATTTTGGTTGGCCAAAAACTCATAAGTGCCTAGAATTGGATAAAAATTTTATGAGAGTTAGAGGATGTTCTAAAGATGCTACATTTCAATTTCAAATCGATTGGATCAAAAATAAAGGAGCTATAGTGAAAGTAAGTTCAGATTGGTATGGACTTTGAAGGGCCAGATCAGTATGGAGTTTTGGATTGGGTCGATGGACTTCGGACTAGATGAGTAGAGGAAGAAACTCCAGATCGATAGGAGGAAGGTGCTTCGGGTCAGTGAATTTCAGATCGGCCAAGTACACTTGGCCGAAACGGATCGGTTTAACTACACCAATCTAGGTATATCGATCAGAATCGATGTGGTTACACCAACCCGTGCTGGATCGGTTTAGTATTAATCCCAATCTAAGGATTGATACAGATCCGAACAAGGTAGGATTGGGGTCTAGGGATCCTACGCGACTGACACATTACTTCGACATGGCTTCTCAAATGGATAATAGCAGTTCAAGGAGTTTTACTTTGCAGCAGCATTGACACAATGACTTCTCATCTCCATAGCTCAAAGAACCATTCAACTTAGAGAGTACAAATCCAACGACGGTTGGTTGAACTCGTAGAAGCAGAGCAATAAACTATGGATCAAGGTGGGGAAGCTGTAAGGAGTGTTTGGGGAGCTTCAGGTAGAGTACGAAGATAGTCCGAGAATAACTCTATAGTGGAGATATGTATCCTAAAGGGATCATTAGTATGTAGGTTCGAATGGGTACTTAGGAGCTGAAGTTTGAGTGTTTGTTGAGTCTTCGACCTGACATTGGTTGTATGCCAGTTCAGATGCTGTCCATGGGATATCCAACCATACTACATGTTGTTTATCCAGGGGGACTCATGTATACTACTTATGCTCATTCTCAACCAGACGGAGATTGTCGGTCAGATGTTGACTATTTAAGGTAAGTTAAGATATAATTATCGTAGAACTAAAATACTATATATCCAATGATCGAGTAAGAGAATTTAAGGATGGATGATATTTTTTATGTTTGCTTAATCATTTATCACCCCTAGGGTTGTCATTTGATGTAGGTAACATTGACACAAACATAGATAGTGTAGATGCATACATTTAGGCACCATAGTGCTCAGATGTAGTGCATGCCCACATTACTGATTTTATTAACATAGTATATGCTTCAGTATGCTAAATTTTCGGGTGAAGGAATAGGTCAGATATAGTTTACCATACCGCGTGTTCCACTTCTTTTCTGGAACTGAGATTTTATCGTTCACACTGGACCTTGTCTGACCTAGAGTTTTCTGCTTTGGTTCTTATTACTTTGCGTGCTCTCACATGAGCAGACTAAGGGCAACTTAGGAGTGAGCACAAGTAGCTGATGGAGAGATGAGCATGAAGTTATCCACGTATTATTTATATGTAATCTATAACAACCAATATTTTGGTTATTAGATTTTAAATTTTAAATTAATATTAAATATTTAAATGTTTGGATTTTTGGAATTTAATATGTTGAATTTCAATTTAGTGGTTATATAAATTTTGAAATTGTGATTAAGTATTAACTAAAAAAAGTCGATAATTTCATTTGTCATTGTTTAGTTAATCAAAATTGATTTTAAATCAAGTTTGTAAATCCATTGACGACAGTAATAGTTTGGATTTGAACTGATATTCAGATCGTATTTTAAAATAATATTTTAATATGAAAATAGTCATTTTTCAAATGATCTCGGAATTCGGCGAAACCAATTTCGTCGAAATTGAAATAGTAAATTGTTGCGGGATTTCAAGTTTCGTGTCAATCGGAGTTGTTGCATGATCGTATGAGTTCGAAACACATTGAAATTTGAAATGTTTAAATGAAAGTATTGTTTAATCCTTATTAGAAATCAAATCAATTCTTTGAATTGGACTTAATTGATTTGAAACGTTGCTTGAGAAGTTTGATTATCTTATTTTAGAAGCAACATTTTTTTAAAATACGTAAAGAAATAAGCAAACCTTTATTCACATTAACCATATCCACTCTTTTTCTCCATTCGTTCTTTAATGTCCAAAAAAAAACCATGATACCCACTTCCTGTTTAAATACATAACAATTCAAATAAAATATGATTAAATAAAAAGCTTTCATCTTTGACTTCATAATCTCCTTTTCATCAATTCTTTCACTACAACAAAATGACCCTATTACAACGGTGTAACACTGTTGTAATATACATTTTACAACGGTGGGCAAACCATCGTGTATTAAGAAGTTGTAATAGACTAATATCTTTTACAACTTTTTGCACTGTTGCAACACTGTTGTAATATGTATATTTTACAACTTTTTTCCATCGTTGTAATAAACTTTATTACAACAGTTATGCACCGTTGTAATAAAATTTACTACAACTATTATGCACTGTTGTGACTGACATTTGGATTTTAAAAAAATAAACATCTTTTGTAACTGAAAAGAACAATACACTAAATATAGCAATACTCCATAAGAAAAACCGATATTACAGTTATTTGGAAACTAATTTATTAAAATACTCAAATATTCAGTATTACAAACAATAAGTTTTAGACAACATCGTTGTATTACAAACAATAATTCAAAATCTTCAACCAGTGCTACGATTTTTATAAGAACCGGAAATTTACATGATCCTTTGGCTTGTGAGACCTTCATACTCGACTTGTAATGCTTGTGGAAGATCAAAGTGATACAATGTAACATGAGGCTCAATACTTGCAAGTATTGAAATCTCTTATTCTAATTTACAAATTTCAAAGAGACTGGATTACTGGAAAATTTCAGCTGTTAATACCATAGCTAACAAGTGCATCAATCAGATCGTTGTGGCATCGTAAACCTTTGGGATTTACAGTCCCTCTTCTATATGCAAAAAGCATATTTATTACTATTGATTTTTGATGTTAGTGTTTACTATTTTTGTCCAGATAAAAATGTAACCAAGTGAATATTTTACCAGGAATAAGCCGAGACCAAGATATGAGACGACCCCAAACCCCGTACCGACGGTGGCAAGGGTAATCCGTGGAATATAACACAGAAACAGATAATAGCAGAACATAATTAAATAAATACACCAGATAATGTTCAATAGAATACACGGGATAAACGTAATCATCAGAGTTACACAGTATACAGGATCATACTTAGTACAAATACAGTTCAGCTATACATAAATGTCTACAGCGGAAACAAACAAAATATGTACAATAGGAGCTGAACAGCATAAAAAGAGATAAACAATAGAATCCATCTTCAGCTCCAGCTATCCAGAAAGAGCCAGCTAAACCTGAATACAAGGCTGCCCGTGTAGAAAAAGGGGCACCTGAGTTTGAAAGTGAAACAAACTACGAGTCAGTCATGGGACTGGTATGAGAAATCTACTCAACACATGTATAATATGGCTAATCACATGACCACGCCACTTTCGTGGAACGGGTTTACTCCATTGGATTGCCAGTGCTTTAAAAACAAATCTTTCTTTTAAACACCGCAATGCTTTTTATAAAAATGAAGCCATTATAAGACTCAATTCCCATCACACAATGCAACGCAAATCGGAGGATAGAGTTTTACCTTATAATAGCCAAAATATGCTTGATACGAATAAAACAAAAGCATTTGATACTATTACTAGTGTTTATATGTTTCAAAAACAATTCCAATCATAACTATCAATCATAGACGGCATGGGTACCATATATCATGTTGCCATATATATATACAATCAAAACCGCACGATGCCGTATTGGGAAATTGGATTTCCGTCATGAACCAAGGCAAAAGATAGTCCTTACCGAATTCGAGACGCTCTAGCCCGTGTCTCAGGATCAGAGCTCGAGTGACCCTAGAATCGTCAGGGCCGATCCACCGATGTGGAATAAAATTCCTGAACACTGCGTTTCCCCACCCTATGGGGTGTCAATGAGCAAACGAATGACTCCATCGGTCCCGGATCGACCGATATAACCGAGGCACCTCGCAATCCATCATCCACATAAGTAAAATGTCAGGCCATGTAAAAACACCGACACAACTCCTAGCTAGAAGGAAACGCATGCCCTCCCTGAGGTCCTCCTCCCGTTTCTGGTTCATACCGGGGTGTGAGGCTCGCGAATTTACTTTATACACAAAGCTACGCCACACAGGCGGTGCTTTGATCATCACCACAAGACTTCGCTTTTCAACAGAAGCCCTGATCATTTGCCACTTAGGCATGCCACACTAGCAATTCATGCCATGCGACTGATGTCCATCGATATACAACCTCTGAGCTCGTGCGTTTCAGAGAAGGGCGTTAAGCAAAAGAATAAATTCTCCACTGCCAAACAGATGTATATTTAACAGAGATCAATCAACACAGAATAAAATCCAATGTCAGACACACAGTCCATTTACAAGTCCGTTCTGGGTCTGAACGAAACCGGAGGCACTATATACCTCGCCAACCCTTTGATCACCACGTACGTCTGGACGATCACCACTCATCATCCATATTTCGGGGTGCCTCCCAATCAGGACCTCGGTTACCATCCAAACGAGGTGAAGATCTCCGGTCTTCGACCATCGTCTTCATCTTCGATTTCTTATCGTCGATTCAGTTATTCAGAATGGGATGAACCCGGTCTTTCTGAGTAACTCGCGTATATAATAAATAAGTGCAACACTAACATACACACGCATCATTTCAATTCATTATTCACTAACCGTCAATCAGTAAGAGAACGATTTCCCAAATATTAACCCCGAAGGCCGAAACCAACATCAGATCAAAATCCAGGAAACCATTCGACTTAGCTAACCTTCAGTAAATTTCTAAATCACATCCATATCGTTTATAACATTTTATAACGATTTATCGCTATTTTTATTTATTTTAAAATAGCCAATTTATTCAAAACGACGCTTCGGGCCATAACGCGGCCGTGGCGCTGTTTTTCTTCAGATTTGATTTACACATATCTGAAAATATAACCGTTGGATCTTCACAAAATTTACATCATTAGAAAGATCTTTTCAAAACGAATCCAACGGTTCCAGTTTCGGGAAAATCCGACGGTCGGATCTCCCGGTATAATCGTTTGAGGTTTCGATTTCAAAATACGAACTGCAGCGTCGTTATTCGATTTAATATAATTATATTTATATATATATATATAAATATATAATCAATCCTGGCGCTGTTTTTCTTCAGATTTGAATTAAACATTCCAGACAATCCAACCATTGGATTTTTACAAAGGTGGTGCCGTTGGAAAGATTTTTCCAAAGCGAACCCAACGGTTGCGGTTTCGGGAAAATCCGATGGTCGGATCTCTCGGTATAATCGTTTAAAATCACGGTTTCAAAATACGAACTGTAGCGTCGTTATTCGATATATTTCAATTCTATATATATATATATATATATATATATATATATATCAATTCTTCGATTTCAAAAACTATATTCTTTTCATACATTTGATAAAAATGATATTTTTATCTAACTGTCTTCTATTTCAACACTTCACTATTTTTAACAATCCATTTATATAATAAAATTGTGATTTTTATTGTAAAACAATTCATTTCAAAACGCTATTATTTTATATAGTTCATATAGGTAATAAAAGTATGATTTTTATTATAAAACAATTTATTTCAAAACGGGATCATTTTATATAGTTCATATCGATGATAAAAATTGGATTTTCATTATAAAACACTTTCTTTCAAAATATGAATACCATTCAACACATGAATTTCTATTCAACGAATGAATTTCGATTCAACACATGAAGGTTTTCTATAGTTTATATATATCGATAAAAAGGTGATTTTTATATTTAAAACACGAATACCACTCAACACATGAATTTCAATTCAACGAATGAATATCGATTCAACACATGAAGGTTTTCTATAGTTTCTATATATAGATAAAAAGGTGATTTTTATATTTAAAACACGAATACCATTCAACACATGAATTTCTATCCAACGAATGAATATCGACTCAACACATGAAGGTTTTCTATTCAACGAATAAATATAGTTTCAACAAATGAAACTAATTCAAACACATGAATATTATTCAAAATTTCGGCAGCATAACGACAGGGTAGTTAAAACCGGGACCGTCCCTAGTACGGCTCCTCGCTCTACCTTAAAACCTTGCGGTTTTTGACAATGGGGAATCATGCATCTAGTTCGCACGCAGGCGGCATGTATATATTTTTCATTTCCACAAACTAATCCTATGTGGTTTCAACCAAATATTTCTCAACCACAAATAGGTATTTTTCAACCACAATCAATCAATTCCAACCACAAACAATTCCAATCAACCATTCGCTATCAATCAATTTTCACACCAATCACAACCAATAAATATCGTCCATGGTTTGTGGACGAGGGGCGTATATATATATATTTATATATAGCAATTCACTTCTATTTCAAGACATATATAATTTTTACAACGCATATATAACTTATACATCGAACGTACAACTTATACAACGCTTATACAAGACGTGTACAACGCTTATATAACTCATGCATTGATTATATAATTTATACATCGTCGTTTTCCACATCGTTTATAAATTAGAAATCTCACATTGGGTTCCACTCCACCAAAAATAGCAGAAGGCTCAGAAAAATATGCGGTCTCTTCTAGAATGTAGAAGACGTCCACTCGGTCACGATGTTTCCTGTTTCATCGAATTTCATCAAGGAACGAAAAAGATATGATTTTTCAAAGCTTGCAACGCTTTAAAGGTGTTAAAATCAGATTAAATAAAATCAGCCGTATACCTTCCTTTTGATTCAAAACTAGATTTTGATTCTGCGTTCAATCCGCGAAGCTAGGGGGCAATCGGCCAGCACCACCGCGTAGAGCGTCGAGAGGGCTTCCAGGCGCTGGGTACCATGTTGAACTCGCACGTGGCGGCTCTTCGAAGGCGCTGACTTCAGAGGCCTGGATCTCGACGAAGACACCACGAGGAAGGGCGAGGTTGGGTCTGATTTGAAGAGGGGAGGGAGGCGAACAAAAAAGTAAACTGGAGGGGGTGGCGAAAACGCCTGTGGCGGCGGCGATCAGGCTTGGAAGTCTCGAGGGTGTTTCCGTCATTCGTCGGGGAGAGAGAAAGAGTTTTCTTTTTTATATATATAAAAAATATGATTGGCCGGTGGGTTTTAAAGGGGTTTTCTGACACGACCACCAATCTTAACCCAACGACTATCGTCCCTAGCGTTTTACCCCCATTCCGAACACAATGGGATATGTTTCGTAGGCCCATTCGACTGTTTCAGTCAGTTTTCCTTCAAATTAAAATATAAAACATTCAATATTTGATTTGAACGTGCATTTCAATTTGCCAGGGCCACAAACTGATTCGAAAAATTCCAGAAAAATAAATCTGGTTATGTTTTGATGATACGGTCCCAACAAAACTAGTTTCGTCGAATTCTGAGACCGTTTGCAAAAAGGCCTATTTCTGGTCGATCCAATTTAACTGTAATTGACCAAAACACATTTTCCTTTGCCACGCTCACATATTAGCTTCAAAAATTATGAAATTTGAAACCTAGCAATAACTTCATATCCCGGATCTAACAAAAGTGGTTTCGTTGAATTCCGAGGTCGTATGCAAAATGGCCAATTTCACGGACTATATAAATTCCATAGCGACCTTTCTGAAAATTCATTTGGCCATAACTTTTTCTTTCCGCTATGAAACTTCGATTTTTCAGATTCGTTAGAAAGGTATTCACTAGCAGATTTAAATATTTTTGGTTTCACTCAAATCCGTTTTGTTTTGCACCCGGTACAGTCCGACAAATTTTGAATTCAATTTTTGAAACTGCAGCGCCTTTTCAGGCCTTGTTTATAATTAGAATTAATTATATTCGTTTTCAATCGTCAATTCAAACTCACTTTTCATGCTATTATTTAAAATATTTATTTTAAATATTTAAAATCCATTATTTTAGCCAATTTAAAATTTTTAAATTGGTTCAGATTTTCCGGGTCGTTACAAGATGTTGTGAATCGGTAGGCAGCCAAACCTATATCATGCATCAACCTTACATCTTCCTGTCATTGTATAGAAATCACAAATGATCAGTAAGCAAAATAAAATATGCAGACTATGATTTATTTTCATCTGTACTAGGTGTACAGTGTTGTTCATTTATATTGTACAGTGTTGAAATACAACAAGTGCCCACCAGCAAATTGATAGGCTACCTTTGCTGTTTAAAAGTAGAAGCAACAACCCGCTAAAGAATAAACAACGGGTTATTGCTGCACTTAAGAATTTCAGATCTCTGCTAGCCATCAGGGTGCCTTCCAATTCATTTCAAAACTTAATTGCAAGGTCTGAAATTTTTTTTACAAAGAAATCTAAAAGTAAGGCTAAACCGAGGTTAAAGAATTACCTTATTTTGGTTTGCATATCGTTTTTATCTTCATATGAAACTTTTGCCGATTTTATTAGCAGTTCTAATGAAATTAATATTTTATTTTCAAAAAATAACAAAAGAATATGGCGTACATGTTGCCAATGTGTTGGGTCATCTTCAAGTGCAGTTGAAAGCACGATAGCCTCATCAGACTTGACTCTTTTATTAGTCGGACTTGAAACATTTACATGGTAGTTAAAGGAATGGCCGTTGAATTCAACATCAAACCAGAAAGCGAAACCATGTAGTGGAGCTACAACAGATAACTCGGAATTGTCACAAAGATAAAAAGAAAACTAAAGTTATACACCTGAACATGGTTACTCGCTTAGTACCATCTGTTTCTATTATCTTGATCCCAAATTTATTACTTGCTAGCGTATTAGGTTTTTGTTTTGTTAATGAAAAGTTTGAGTCTTCTTGTTTGGCAATTCCTTGAGAATATCGAAACATGTAATGTGTATAATTCATTGACATATTCATTTTCATTCTTTCCTAGTAAATTCCAAATACCCAATTAAACAAACATCAGATTCAGTATAATTCATTGGCATATACAATCCTAGTAGATTCCAAAAGTCGATTCAAACAAAGCAGTAGAGATGTAGTCAAATTCATTGACATATATACCTTTTTTCATGATTAATTGTAAAATTAAAAAATGGAAACATTTCATTTTCTTACACTATATAATTTTTCTTACCATGTTGATTAGTACTCACCACAATAAAACAAAACAGTTCGTAATTTCCAATAAAAATTCTATTTCAAAAATAGCTGGGTGTTGAAAATGTGAAACAATTTTTTTAAAAGAAAGACAGATCCCAATAAGAAAGAGATATGATATGCGAACATAGTTGATGCATAACTAAAACATTATTATCCATAATAACATGCTAAACGACCTTAGAAATGGCTAGATTTGCCTTTTTCACCTGAAGTGGATCCAAAATGGCCGGAGTGCTTAGTTCTGAGATTAGCCCGAAACCCAAAACCCGATAATAGGATGGAAACCTTCATCAGATCGATCAGAGCAAATAAACCGATAACAGGTCGAATGAGCATGTGAGGGAGGGGCGAATACTGAGGACAATGATGGAAACCATTGCGAAGGAATAGGAAATAGGAGCGAAGGAAAAATAAAAAGCAGATTTAGAGAACGAAGGGGATGAAATTGATTTAGGTTAGAGTACCGAAGAGGTTGGCCCATACATGGGAGTAAAATACAATACGACAGATATTTTGGAGCCAAATTTTTGGTTTCCCGTCTGGATTTCGTTCTTTCGCAAGAATTAACGGTGAAAGGTTGTTGTTTTTCATTGTTCAGAATTAATAAGTAAAAACATATATAAAATATAATATGGGATTCTTAAGAGCTATCTTTTATTAAAATACTCAATATTACTTATTAAATATAGCTATTATTGCCTTGTCAAAAAATGGCGATTATTAATTATTACTCATTTCTACATAGTTATAATTGAATATTAAAAATTAATTATTATGTATATGTTACTAGTTATAAACTATTCAATACATAATAGTAATTATTAAAAAATAACCGCTATTTATTAATTATTTAAAAGTAATTATTAATTTGTAAAGTTATCACTGAATATTAATTATTCTTAAATACTAATTTTATTAAATATTAGGCATTATTAATATTCAATAAGTCTCTATTACAACTGACAAATAAAAAGTTGTAATAGGCATGTATTACAAGTGACAAAGTAAAAAAGTTGTTAATTATAATCAAGAGTAATGCTTATTAAAATATTATGTTACTTTTAATTAATTAATAAGTAGTTAACATATATTAACAATTAAAAATAAATTGCTACTTATTAACTATTAATTATTTAATAATAATTGATAAATATTGTTGATTCTCAAGTTTATTATTAATTATTATTATTAAATATCAATATAATTAGTTATTAAATATATTATAAACATGAAGTTTGTAATAGGCATCTATTACAACTAATAAAATCAAAAGTTGTGATCAATATGTTTATTACAACTTTAGAGAGCTGATAGTTGTAAAACACATTTATTACAACAGTGCTTTTTGCACAGTTGTAAAAAAGCATTTATTACAACTGTGCTTTTCGCACAGTTGTAAAATTGAAGTTGTAATATGGTGTTTTTGTTGTAGTGTTTGTGCCTAAAAGAGGGTGCAGGTTTTTTAATGGTTGTTTTAGGAAGCGAACTAAGGTTGGAAACTGACGATGATGGAAGCGGTTAGAGGAAGATCGGGGAGTGGATCTGAGTGAAGCTTGGAAGGCCGCACATATAGTCGGAGTTTGCTAGTCTCTGGCTATATTTTGGCAATGCAACATTAGGAATCGGCTCATTTTCAGCATCAGGTAACATTATTCTACGATCGACCGAGCTTGGTTTTTGCTGGTCCAAGGGGTTGCATTAAAGCAATGGGATGATGTAATTGATTGACTATGGCATTTGTAGAGAGAGAATGGAAGAAGAGAAGGGCGCTTCTTGTAATGTCTGTGCATTCCAATTTGCTGAAGCGAGATTATGATTTTAGGAAGAAAGGGTTTTAAATGGTAATTAAGTTAATTATATAATTAGTGCTTTTAATTGTAGTTTAATTGTATCGATAATTAAAAATTATTATCTCTTTCATACATGGCCAGAATTGAACACCATCATTTATGTTGAACTTGTATCGTCGATATCTATGCGTACGAATTGGATTGAAGTGATTAGGAGATGTCTGGGATTTCTTTTAATTTCAAATGTTTACTTGAATCAGATATAATGACGTGAATTGTTCAATTAGAATGGATGGTGAGCTAATTCTCTCACTTTCTGAAGTACTATTTTTTTTTGGCAAAGCCGATGGGTTTGAGTGGATCCCTACCACTTTTATTAATATACCGAAGATGAATACACAGATAGCAACATAGACAGATAAAAAACAAAAAGAAATCAAAGATCACACAGCATATTAACGCTAATAGAAGACTAACAAGACAAACATGTACAAAAACTGCAAAAGCCTGTAGTGCAATTACCTTCCAATATCTCTTGTTGAACTGATATTTTTATGTGTGATATGTTTATTTTTTATTTGATTGATTGGTTGATTCATTGCTTTGTTGGTGGTTGTCGATATATATTCCTATCTAGGAATGAATGACCTTTAACATTACCTGCTTTTAAGTGGAGGCTTCATCTTAAATGTATTATATTATATTATCTGTTCTATATGCATGAAAATAACCATTTTGTTGCAGGGGACAATATAAAAGGAAAGACGAGATGTATGTAGCGAATTAGGTCGCGACGAAACACTCCGAAATATAAACACTTATGTGTGGTCGATACAAAAATAATTGTTCCTTTGTTTATGTTCATATGTGATTTGCATTTATCCATTCATTTGTACTTATTTTCTGCTTACATTTGTTTGCGTATGTCCATTTATTTCCAAATTTAATTATGTGTATTCCCATATTCTTTATATTATCGATGATTGAAGTAAATTAAACATTTTGTTTAATATAAGCTTATGGTTTCACAAAATCAACATTTGAATAAAATTATCATTTTAGTTAATCGATAACCCCTTTGCACATGTCCCGCAGCAAAAGCCCAATCATGAAGTTAACTCGTTGGTTCCTAACTAGATCTTGAGTTCTACTTCCTATTTGGACTACCTTTGCGTCTCGGGTTTTGGTCTCCTCCGGATCAGTTTGAATGTGTGTAGTACCCCAGTTATCATCGGTTCGGTTTGTGATGTCTTCACCCAAGCGTTCGAGCCGTCAGCTCCCTCTCATGGTGGGTCGGATCGTGCTCCTTCACTCTAGTGGGTCAGGTCGTGATACTCCAGGATAAGGTCATGGTGATACATTGGTTCGGATCGTGGTACCCCGTCATATGGGTTCGGAACATGCCATCCTCACCAGGTTAGGTCGAGCTTCTCCATCCGGGTCGGTTCGTGATCCACTTCACTGCGGTTCGGTTCAAGTTCCTCAGCTCATGGGTGTTCTACTCGTGGTGCCTTCTCGGAGCGTCGGGTCGGTTTGTGCCTCCAGGCTTTGTGGTTCCACCAGCGGTTCGTGGGGATGGGATACTTCACGAGTGGGTCGGTTCGGGTCGGAGAAGGTGAGCACGATCGGTTCGGTTCGGATATAGGCGATCTGATCTGATTCCTGCATATTTTCCTGCAACTTTTCTAGCGACTGTTTTACGCCATATGACGGCGTTTTCGATCATGTTAATTGTTCTATGCAATCACAAATCATACCAAACAGTAATAGCAACATGTATAATCATCCACAAACAGCAAAACAATAACATGTTTATACGGATCAAACATACTCAAAAACCCATGTTTTTCCCTTAATCATGTTTAAGCATACAATTAGCAAAACTTATCCAAATTAGCCCAAATTTCTATCAGAGTCCTAAAATAATATTTCGGAATTTTACAAATTCTTCCAGATTTTTCTAAGCCATAATTTCACTAATTATCACTAATCACCGCTAATTAGCCATAATTAGTGAAAAACAATGCAAATCACTCACCTTAGCCACAAATAAAACTTAGATCTGAAACTATCTCTGATTTGGGGCGTTTTCCTATGCAACACAGCAATTCCAACTTTGATTTGGTGTTATTTCTCCTTGATTTAATGTAGATTAGCTTAATCCTTGATTAGAGAGCGATTTGGGATGAAATTAGAAGGTGGAGGCAGTAGCTAGGGTTAGAGAAATGTTTTAGGTGGCTGATAAAATGAAAATAGATCCTTTCCTAACTGATTTCAGCCTCCCCATAACCCTAATCCCGAAATGGGTTATGGGCCCTCTTGCTAATCACCCTAATTAGGCCCGGTTAAGTTGTTTTTCACCTTCTAAACCTTGTTTCAGCCATATCTCCCAAACGCTGAGTCCGTTTGGCTAATGTGACCACTCTACGGAATTGTAAACCATCATATGAATCCAATGGAAGTGGTTTCAGGTCAAAATTCCTTACCAATCAAAAGTTATGGCCGAAACAAGACTAGCTAGGGGCAAAAAGGTCATTTAAAAATTGACAAAAATCGTGAACATGGGGAATGACCCCAATAGTCGTTCCCCAAAGTTTCATGACCATACGACTTCATACGAAAAAGAAACAAATATTCTACGATCCTCCGATGCGTAGAATGCACGTCGTTACATTCTCTCCCCTTTAAGAAATTTCGCCCCCGAAATTCCTTAACTAAGAAACAAGCAAAGGATCCTGCATGCCTATCAACCATTCACAACAATCAAACATACAAAAACAAACAAACAAGTCTATCCTAGCATGCGAAAAACTAAGTCGCAATTAAAATCTTACCGGGCAAAGAGTTCTGGATACGTCTTCCTAATGCTCTCCTCTGTCTACCAAGTACAGTCATCCTCATTCTCACCCCACTGAACTTTGACTAGATTTATCGCTTTCCTTCGAAGTTTCTTCGTATTGTGCTCGACAATACGAACTGGCTTGTTGTTCCCAACCGCCTCGGGTTCTACTTCTATATCATCCAACTGATCAGGTGAAATAGCCACATCAGGGTCGTCCACGAATTTCCTTATCTGGGAAACATGAAATACGTTATGAACTCCTTCCATCTTCTCTGGTAATTCAACTTTATATGCCAAATTCCCAACTTGCTCAAGAACTGGAAATGGACCAACAAATCTGGGTGCTATCTTGCCTGTGACGGCCCGCCCCGCACCTACCGACATTTACTCCAAATGTGCGCTGTACACTTGTCCAGTTAGCGCGGAACGGGTCGCCAGAGGGAAAAGGAAGAAGGAAATGAACATATAAAGAACCTGTAGAATGTCTCACAACGCATAGAACAAAATATAATAATAACATACTTGACATAAAACAGGAGAGACAGTGCATAAGCTGAAAATCAGAACTAAACATCATAGCAGCGGAAATTCAGAATACAGCTTATTACAACTTTCAAACTGTCTCAAAGCAAAAGTAAGATAAATGAGGTACACTACTAATGCCCAAGTAGCGACCACCAACGACACAGGGAGAATGTGTATATATATATCATACGTGGAAGCCTCTTGCCCGCCTCCGAATCAACTACTCGCGCATCACCAGCTAACCTGTCTCTAGTCTGCTCGTGTGAGCACCCAGAGTAATAAGAGGAGACATAAAACTCTGGGTCAGACATAAAGCCTGGTATGAGCGATAAGCATCTAAAGTGAACAATAACAGGTAGACTAAAACATAACTGAACCTGGACCTGCAACCAAAGAGTTAGCACTACATACTGTACAACACTCTAAGGTATCATATCAAACAGTGTAAAGATACAGAGGTGGGGGAGGTGTTCATGTTATAATGATGGCAACAATCAAACATAACATCCATCCTCACATCTCTCACTCAGTGCGTAAAGCATACGATATTCACCACTTCGATCACCCAACATACCTTGCTACGATCACTCTGCCCCATGAAGTCATAAATGGCTTCACTGCACTGATAACGTAGCCACTAATCATTTGCTATGTCCACTTTGCCCCATGGAGTCACAAGAACCCCACTGCACTGGCTCATAGTCTTACTAATCCTTACTATGTCCACTTGCCCCATGGAGTTATTCACCCCATCTGCGCTGGCTCATAGTCTTACTACGCATCACCTTGCCCCTCAGGTCATAATGACCCTACTGCACTGATAACGTAGTCTTGCTACCATCACTTTGCCCCTCAGGTCATAATAACCCTACTGCACTGATAAGTAGCTCATCATTCATTCTTAGTGGTGAATCGAAGTTATGAATGTCGACAACTCCTTAGCACACGTACCGCAGCAAAGTCCAACCATGAAGTGGACTCATTGGTTCCCAACTGGTTCCGGGATCCTGAGCTCTAACTCCCATTTGGACTACCTTTGCATCTCGGGTTATTGGTCATCACCATCGAATCGGATCGGATCAGCCTTCACATTCTTCATCGGATCGGCCTTAGGCATTCGGATCGGGTCGCGCCTCCTGCATCAGATCGGGTCGTGATCCTCCAGGTGATCGGATTGCCCTCCTCCATGGTCTCGTGAATCCAGTCTCCATCGGATCGGGTCTCCTCTTCTGGTCGGATCGTGAACTCCCTGCGGATCGCGTTCCAACGGGTCGGATCGTGCTACATGGATCGGATCGTGACTTCCCATCAGTTCGTGAGGCTGGTCGGTTCGTGGAAGGACGAGACGGATCGCATAACAACTCCTCATGTCGGATCGTGATCATCTGGTTCTGATCGGGGTGCGAAGCGCGAGTGCGGATCGTGGACATGGCATGCGATCCGATCTGATCCCTGCATACTTCCTGCAGCTGCCAGCGAGTTGTTTACACCTCTCGACGGCGTTTTCGACCATTCCAACTATTCTAATCAGTCACAAAGCATTTCATACAGTCATAGCAACATACATAATCAACCCCAAACATCAAAACATCAACATAATAGGTTAAAATGGATCAAACATACCCAAAACCCCATATTTCCCCCTAAGCATATTTAGGTGAAACTAATGATAGGGTTAACAAAACTTAACCAAATTAACCCAAATTCATATCAGAGGTCTAAAACATCATTTAAGAATTTATGAACATTTTTTCCGAATTTATTAGTGTATAAATTCGCTAATTAACACTAATCACTCCTAATTAGCCATAATTAGTGTAAAACTATGCAAATCACTCACCTTAGCCACAAATAAACTAAGATCTAAAATAATTCTCTGATTTGATGTGAATCTCAAAGCCAAACAGCAGCTCCTATGTTGCTTTGGTGAAGATCTTCCTTGATTAGGGATTGCTAAGCTTAATCCTTGCCCAAGAGATGATTTGGAGGTGATTTAGAGGTTGGAGGCCATTTTTAGGGATCCTTGGTAATAAGTGGAGGCTAGAAAACTGAAATGGAATGATTCTCCATCTCATTTCAGCCCTCCCATAACCCTAATCCCGAAATGGGTTATGGGCCTACTCACTAATCACCCAATTTGGCCCGGTTAAGCAGTTTTTCACCCTCCAAACCTTGTTTCAGCCATATCTCCCAAACGGTAAGTCCGTTTGACTATTATGACCACTCTACGGAAAGGTAAACCATCAAACGAATCTAATGGAAGTGGTTTCAGGTCAAAATTCCTTTCCAATCAAAAGTTATGGCCAAAACAGTACCAACTAGGGGCAAAATGGTCATTTAAAAATCGACAAAAATCATGAACATGGGAAATGACTCTAATAGATGTTTCCCAAAGTTACATGACCATACAACTTCATACGGGAAAGAAATAAATATTCTACAATCCTATGATGTGTAGAATAAAGGTTGTTACATTGCCTCTCCTGCCAAATCGAATCACACTCTTTAACGGAGAAATCTTGACAAACACCAAGTTGCTAATGGAGAAATTTAAATCTTTTCTCCTCTTATCAGCATAACTCTTCTGCCTATCTTGAGCAGCCTTCATTTGTTGTTGGATAACCTTAATTTTGTTTGAAGTTTCTCTTATCACATCTGGTCCAAGCACAAACTTCTCACCAGTTTCTAACCAACATGACGGTGAGTTGCACAGTCTTCCGTACAAAGCTTCAAATGGAGCCATACCAATACTAGACTGATAACTATTATCATATACGAATCCAACTAGATGCAAATGGTCATCCCATGATCCACCAAAAATCCAATATACAAGCTCTTAAGACTTCTAATACTCGATTCACCCTCTCTGTTTGACCATCGGTTCGAGGATGATACGCGGTACTGAGATGTAATTCTGATCCTAAAGCCTCTTGTAAGCTCTTCCAAAACCCACTAGTAAATAATGGATATCGGTCACTCACAATGCCTTTGGGTACTCCATGAAATCTCACTACCCACTTTATACACATTTTTACTAACTTAGTTGCCGTTCTATTCGACTTGATTGGTATAAACCTTACACTCTTAGTTAATTGATCCACAATCACCCAAATACTGTCATGGCCTGATCTAATCCTCGGTAAACCATCTATGAAATCCATCGACTTATTCCCAATTCCATTCGGGAATTTTCAACGGCTGTAACAAACCACTAGGCTTCATTTGCTAAGCTTTAACTAACTTGCAATTTATACTCTTGGAGATAAACTTCCCAATGTCTCTCTTCATCCCTTCCCAGTAGTAGGTCTGCTTCATGTCTCGATACATTTTGTTACTACCGGGATGTATAGTCAGTCTTGAGTGATGACATTCTCTAAGAACTTCATCTCTCCATCCATTGACATTGGGTACAACCAGTTTATCATCCTTCCGAAGCCATCCTTCTCTATCTGGTCCACACTTGCTCACCTCCTTGCTATCGATATCCATTTCTACCTTGGAGATGATTTCCATTAGGTTAGGATCGTTCCTCTGACTGGAACCAATCCTCTCAATCAAAGTCGGTTTGATCATCAAATTTGTTAACATTTCTAGATCCAATCCATACTTAGGCCTGAAATCATGTCCCACGATATACTCCAGTTACTTTCATTCAAGAAACATAGCACCTAAACTGGCATGTCTCCTACTCAATGCATCAGTACAGCACCTAGTCTGGTACTACATGCATATGTGTATACCTTCTTCTCTTCGTTCTCTATTACCAGAATCCTGCAGGTGATAGTCTACTCAAGGGAATAAAAATAGGAACAAACATAGCAACAATAGCATCCATCAAACATGTCCTACCTATCACCTGCTAAAGCCATACATACGTCGATACCTACTTGACTGGTCCAACCAATCCTAAGGCTAACGGAAGCCCCACCTCCATATGAACTACCGTACATCCAACGTATGTTTATCCTCCAAGGATAACTAGATCATGTCCAACGGATCCAAGGTAACGGGCATCCCCAGATACCCCTGCTTCGAGTTCGCCTAAAACACTTGAGTCCCACCCAAGTCTATCAATTATCTTGCTGCCCTCTCGAGTCCAACTCGAGCCAATCCATTTCCTTGCAGCCTTCTCGAGTCCAACTCAAGTCAATCTATTACCCATAAACTCAGACCCAGTCTTGAGTATCCCTTACCGACAAACTCTAATCCAGCGTGAGTCGTCTCCCTGTTCGTTGCATCTCCCAGATCAACGAACACCTATTTTCATTTATGAGTTCAAGTCCAACTTGAATCTTCCTAACCTTCGTTGCATCTTCCATGATCAACGAACACATCCTATTCATTCAAAAAGAACATCAACATAGGGTCCTAAACAGTCCATTACTTTGCATCTTTCTCGAGTCCCACTCGAGTCATCTCATAACCCTATCGAGTCTAACTTGGGGCAGTCCATACCATCGAATTGTCTTATTATGTCATGCTGCCCACCACTCCCCGAGTAAACCAAGATATCATCCAATGAAAAATCGCAACAACTATTTATCTCTCGCGCAAACCATCCTAGTCGAACTCGACATTCCCCAAGCACAATCCCCAAAGGCCTAAACCAATATCAGACAAGCACTAAAGGAACGTCTCCTTCGAATTCAGATAATCTACATGAGATGATACTAGCAAAGCAACTGAGCAATCACAAGCAAACATACATCCATGACTCGATAAGACCACATTACAACAAATCAAGTAAAGGCTAGTCGAACCACCTACTGGGTTCGTCACAACTAAAGGTCTATCGACTATCTCAGGTTCCAATCCCAACTTATCTACCAGATCAATAGATATGAAGGAATGGGATGCCTCGCTATCAACAAAACTAGAACAGGAACATCATAAATAGAAAGCATACCTTGAATAACAACGCCCTTTCCCTTCTCCTCCGCAGTTGGGGCATTTGACGAAGAAGGAACAGCGTTGATAGTATATGATTTCACGATCTGCTTTTCTTTAGGAGGTTGTGGACATTTATCCTTGTGATGTCCCACTTGGACGCAATTGAAGCACTTCCTTTCCCCAGGCTTTTCATAACAATCTCTAGCATAGTGGCCCTTCTTGCCACAACTAAAGCACTCTTTATCTTTCTTGTCCTTCTTTTTCTGACCACCCTTGGTCTAATCCTGTTTTCTCTTATTCAGAGACTCCTTCTTACCTCCACCGCTTGCTTGCGGCTTTGGTTCCTCTACAGATGTAATAGCAACATTGGCCTTTGACTTAGGGTAAAGACTCTCCGATCTCAATGCTTTCCCCACTATAGAATCGAACGTCTCGTCGATGTGGTTTATCAACCTTTCCCCTAAGTACTCATCTAAGCCGGTTATGAACTTCTTATTCTTCTTCTCGGCAGTGTCGATAAGAGATAATCCATACTTCGATAAAGTATCGAACTTAGAAATATATTCTGGGACTGCCCTACCATTCTGCTTAAGCTCTAAAAATTTCCTAAATAATTCAGATTTGTGAGCCGCTGGAATGAACTTTTCACTGAAACGAGTCATAAACTGATTCCAAATAACTTGATCTTTAGGAGTAGCTACTTTAATAGCATTCCACCAATTCATAGCTCGTCCTTGAAGCTGACGCGATGCTAACTTTCTCTTCATGGCATCATCGATTCCCAAGTCCTCGAAGATGCGCTCACAACTATCAAGCCAATCTTGAACTTCCATAGCTGACTCCGTTCCATGGAACGACTTCCCACCAAGACTAGTATAATCCTTGTTGAGCTTGGCTAAAATGGCTCTAGGTGCCTGCACTACTGCACCATCACTGTTAGCAGCATTAGGAACTGCTCCCTGAGCATTCCTAAGCATCTCTTGCATAAAGGTAGTAAACATCATCCTCATATTAGGAACCTCCCTATTGTTTTCTCCTGAACCTGTACTCCTCGTATACCGGCTCATCGTTCAGTCTGTAAAGAGAAAACGATTAACCATCTCCATAGTGGTGCCAGTGCAGTGCGACCCCATCTTAGGTATACTAATAGTATATATATAGCTTTTGAAAACCAAAATATCACAAATACACGCTCTCATATACGTACACTGTCTCTCCCTGGTGTCTTTCCCTAGGTTAACTACGCAACCTAGATCTCTGATACCAAATGTGACAGCCCGCCCCGCACCAACTGACATTTCCAACGAAACGCGCTGTGCCGATGTCCAACCAACACGGGACGGTCATCAGAAGAAAAGAAAGGAATTTGAACTAACAAGGAACCTATAGTATATCTGCATGGAATAAAATATAATAATAACATAACTTTGACATAAAACTGGCGAGACAGTACATAAGATGAAAACTAAACCATCGTAACCTTCATAGCAGCGGAAATCCAAAATACAGCTTATGATCCAAATCATTATTACAACTTTTAAACTGTCTTTAAAGCAAAGTAAGAAAGTACACTACTAATGCCCAGAGTGGTGACCACCACCGACACAGGGAGAATACAAGAGAATAATATGTGTAAGCCTCCTGCTCGTCTCCGGACAACTACTCGTGCACAACCAGCTAACTTGTCTCTGGTCTGCTCATTTAGGAGCACCCAGAGTAATAAGAAGAGACATAAAACTCTGGGTCAGACAAAAGTCTGGTATGAGCGATAAGCAACAAAACAGAACAATAACAGGTATAATCCAATCATACCTGAACCTGGACCTGCAACCAAAGAGTTAGCACAACGGGATGTACAATACTCTAAGGCAACACTAACACATGGTGTAAGATACGGGGGTGGGGGTGTGCATGTCATAATGATAGCAAACAGCAAACATAACAATCATCCTCACATCTCTCACTCGGTGCATAAAGCATACGATATCCGCCACTCGATCACCTAATCCTTGCTACGATCACTTTGCCCCGTAGAGTCACTATGACCCCATTGCACTGATCCATAGCCCTTAATCCATCTCTAAGTGGTGAACTAAAGTTATGGATATCGATAACCCCTTTGCACACGTCCCACAGCAAAGACCAATCATGAAGTTAACTCGTTGGTTCCCAACTGGATTCTGATTTCTACTTCCTATTTGGACTACCTTTGCATTTTGGGTTTTGGTCTCCTCCGGATCAGTTTGAATGTGCGTAGTACCCCAGTTATCATCGGTTCGGTTCGTGATGTCTTCACTCGAGCGGTCGAGTTGTCAGCTCCCTCTCATGGTGGGTCGGATCGTGCTCCTTCACTCGAGTGGGTCGAGTCGTGATACTCCAGGCTGGAGTCGTGGTGCCACACTGGTTCGGATCGTGGTACCCCGTCGTATGGGTTCGGATCGTGCCATCCTCACCAGGTCGGGTCGAGCTTCTCCATCCGGGTCGGTTCAAGTTCCTCAGCTTATGGGTGTTCTACTCGTGGTGCCTTCTCGGAGCGTCGGGTCGGTTCGTGCCTCCAGGCTTCGTGGTTCCACCAGCAGTTCATGGGCAGGGGATACTTCACAAGTGGGTCGGTTCGGGTCAGAGAAGGTGAGCACGATTGGTTCGGTTCGGATATAGGCGATCCGATCCGATTCCTGCATATTTTCATGCAACTTTTCCAGCGACTGTTTTACGCCACATGACGGCGTTTTCGACCATGTTAATTGTTCTATGCAATCACAAATCATACCAAACAGTAATATCAACATGTATAATCATCCACAAATAGCAAGACAACAATTTAACATGTTTATATGGATCAAACATACTCAAAAACCCATGTTTTTCCCTTAATCCCCCTTAATCATGTTTAAGAATACAATTAGCAAAACTTATCCAAATTAGCCCAAATTTCTGTCAAAGCCCTAAATTAATATTTCACAATTTTACAAATTCTTTCAGATTTTTCTGAGCCATAATTTCACTACTTATCACTAATCACCCCTAATTAGCCGTAATTAGTGAAAAACAATGCAAATCACTCACCTTAGCTACAAATAAAACTGATCTGAAACTATCTCTAATTTGGGGCGTTTTCCTATGCAACATAGCAGCTCCGACTCTGATTTGGTGCTATTTCTCCTTGATTTGACGGAGATTAGCTTAATCCTTCATTAGAGAGCGATTTGGGATGAAATTAGAAGGCGGAGGCCATGGCTAGGGTTAGAGAAATGTTTTAGGCGGCTGAGAAAATGAAAATAGATCGTTTCCTAACTGATTTCAGCCTCCGCATAACCCATAATCCCGAAATGGGTTATGGGCACTCTTACTAATCACCCTAATTAGGCCCGGTTAAACTGTATTTCACCTTCTAAACCTTGTTTCAGCCATATCTCCCAAACGCTGGGACCGTTTGGCTAATGTGACCACTCTACAGAATTGTAAACCATCATACAAATCCAATGGAAGCAAATTCAAGTCAAAAATCCTTACCAATCAAAAGTTATGGCCGAAACAAGATCATCTAGGGGCAAAACGGACATTTAAAAATCGGCAAAAATCACAAACATGGGGAATGACCCCAATAGTCCTTCCCCAAAATTGCATGACCATACGACTTCATATGGAAAAGAAATAAATATTCTACGATCCTCCGATGCATAGAATGTGGGTCGTTACACTTGTTTTGAGTTTTAACTTTTTGATTGAGTCACTAGAAATGAAACTTCGTGATGCACTAGTATCAAACAATACCGTAATAGGAATGTTCTTAATAGTAAGGGTACCTCCCAAGACAACTGGTTTACCTGCTCCTTCGGAAGAAGCTGTTGCAACCGCTCTATCGTATACATGAGCCACTTGAGAACTCTTTAGCAATGGGTAGTTTGGCTTGATGTGCCCCTTCTTATGACAATTGTAGCACTCACTCTGAGCATGAGAACTCTGACTAGGCCCAGACTCATTTCTCCTTGGCCTCTTTGGAGCTCGGCATTCGTAATCAAAGTGTCTCATCTTCTGGTAGTTAAAGCATCTCACCTTGGCCTTTTTACTTCCTTGAGGCTTGACAGCTGAAGAATTGCTCACCTCTGGCTTCTTGTCAGACTGCTTCCTCTTGTTGTTAGTTTGATTCTTCTCCCGATCTTGCTGAGAATTCCTGTCATTTTCTTCATATCGACAAACCATCTCAACTACCTCGTTAAATAGAAGCTTAATATGTGTTGTCACTCTGTTAAGATATTTATAACCCGGAAATCTGAGCCAATTTAAAATTTTTATTTTGGCAATTTTAGCGAATTTTGATTATTTAAAATGAATTATTTTAAATAATAACGACGAGAAATTTATTTTGAATAGAATTAGAACGTATATATTTATATACGTCGTCGTTAGAATATAAATATTTTATTTATAATTATAAAAGGAGTTGAAAATGGCGCGGTAGTTCGATAATTCGATTTCAAATTTCAATCGAATGTACCGGGTGTAAAATAAACCGGATTTTAACGAAACTGAAAATATTTGAATCTATATGAGTATATCTTTCCAACGAATCCGAAAAATTGAAATTTTATAGCGAGAATCAAAAGTTATGCCCAGTTGAAATTTCAGAATAGTCGCTATGAAATTTCGGCCCTTAAAATGGCCATTTTGCAAACGACCTCGGAATTCGACGAAATCACTTTTGTTGGATCCGTGATGTCAAGTAATTGCTATATTCCAATTTTCATGATTTTTCGAATCAATATGTGAGCGTGGCAAAGGAAAACGCGTTTGGCCAGTTTCAATTGATTTTAATCAACTGGAAAATGGCCATTTTTCAAACGGTCTCAGAATTTGACAAAACTAGTTTTGTTAGGACCATATCGTCAATACGAAGCTAGAAAATATTTTTTTGTAATTTTTCGAGTTAGTATGTGACCCCGGTAAATTGAAATGCGCGTTCAAATTCAATATATAGAGTTATATGTTGATTTGGACGAAAACTGATCGAAACGATCGAATTAGCTTACGATACATATCCCATTGTGTTTGGAATGGGGGTAATTAGCTGTGGACGACAGACGTTGAGTTGGAGTTCGAGTTCGAATAGAAAATCAACTTATATAGGAAAAATATAATATTAAATTAGTAATATATAAATATTTAAATATCCCCCCTCCCTCTCTATTTCTGTCTCCACGATGAATCAATTTCAGAAAGAAAAAAATAAACAAAACTAAACCTAAATCGCACCGTTTCCCTCCTCCCTGGCACAGCCAGCGCCGCCATCGCCTCAGGCGAGCTCCACCCGAAACGCGCCGATCCTCCCTCTTCCCCCTCCTCGTTTACTCCCCTGAACCCTACCTCGACCGAGCATGGCCGCCCCGCCCCTTTGCTAACCACCGCTGTCGCGAGCTGCAGGGACCCACCTCCTGCCCCGAACCTCCTCCACCCCCTACTTCTCCGATCTCGACTCCCCCTCCTCGCTACTCCCTTTCCAATTACAGAGAAACCCCCCCTACGGTGATAAAGATCCGATTTTCTTTTATGGCAAAGGTGTGTTTTTGCTTTATTTTCATTTTTTAAATCTGATTTCTTTAATATGTGTTAAAAGTATAATTTTAAAAATCAGTTTTATATAGACAGTGTGGATAAAGGTATGATATTTAAAAAAAAGGAAAGATATGATATTTCTTATCTGGAAAGAAAGCAAAATATGATTTTTATAAATTCATATGGCAAAGAAAAATATAATTTTTATTCGGGTAGTAAGTTAAAAATATGATTTTTACTATAGTAGAGTATTAAAAATATAATTTTTAGTATATGTAGAGATTAAAAATATAATTTTTATTATAGTAGAGTAATAAAAAGATGATTTTTATCATGAAGAGAACAATATAAAAATAGGATTTTTATCATGAAGGGAAGAATATAAAAATTAGATTTTTATAGAAGTAGCGATAAAAATCCGATTTTTACATAATCATTAACGAGATAAAATTCGATTTTTATGTATTCATTAATGAAGTAAAAATCTGATTTTTATATATTCATTAACGAAGTAAAAATACGATTTTTATATATCTAATAATGATATAAAAATATGGGTTTTAACGATGTAAAAATATAATTTTTATATAATGCAGAAATATAAAAATATGATTTTTATCCATATAACTTAGGAATAAAAATGTGATTTTTTTATTTATATGTGAACAGCGTGATAAGGATTATGTTGGAAGTACGGGCAAAACCAGATATTCAGAAATTCAGAAATGAACTGGCGGAGTGGAACCCTCAGTGAGAACTTCTCACCTTTAATTTAATTTTTCTAGTTAAAATATTTACTAGGATGCAGACGGTGTTTAGTAACACCCGTCGTCCACAGACCATGGACGGCTTGTATGCTTGTTTGTTTGATTTGATGTGTAGTTGATTGTGTAATGTGATGTGAAATGAAATAAAATATTTATATAGTTAAAAATATTTTATAGTTAAAAATAGAATTTTTAACGTGTATATGAAATGAAATAAATATAAACAAATTAGACGATTTGTTTATATACACACATTTGACTGATATTGATTGGGACGATAAATTTTACACATCGCCCAACTGCACAAATAAAATCTGTGTTTGATTGTTTGAAAACCCCACACGGGTATTGGGGTGATATATGACATACACTAATCCCAATAGTTGTATGTCGATCGATTGATTGACAGACTGTTATAAGCGTTGAATATTTATATTTGATGCTTATACAGTGTAGAATGCACTTTGGATGATGGTTGATTATTTGTCATTGTTGATATATACATGCATTGTATGTAAATCCATAGAAATAAAATCTATGGTAATTGATTGGGCCTCATTCCAGCTTTGGAAATAGAAATATTTGAAATGGAAATATTTGAAATAGAAATATTTGAAATAGAAATATTTGAAATATAATATTTGAAAATAGAAATATATGAAGCCGTGTTGATTATATTGACGCCATTTTGACGTGAACGACATTTATATCGATTTTATTCATTTTATAATGAATATCGAAAGTGATTTCAAAATCCGATATTTTGAAAAGAATTGAAATTCGAATTGAAATTGAATAGAAATGAATTCAAATTGAAATTGAATAGAAATGAATTCAAATTGAAATTGAATAGAAATGAATTCAAACTGAAATTGAATAGAAATGAATTCAAATTGAAATTGAACAGAAATGAATTCAAATTGAAATTGAATAGAATTGAATTCGAATTGAAATTGAATAAAAATGAATTCGGATTGAAATTGAATTGAAGTGAAAACGAACGGAAATTGAATTAGAAATCAATTTGAATTGAAATCAATTTGAAATGAATTTAAAACGAATTTATAAGGAAAAATTCAATTTTGATTTGAATTAGAAATGAAGTTGAAATCATTTTGAAAACGAATTTAAAACGAATTATAGAAATATATTTTAAAGGGAAATCGACGAAGTATATATTATATATATAATATAATGTCCTGAATAGAACGCGCCGCCCCGCAGCAGTTCGCGAATTTCGACCATTGACTTCGAACGGATATTACGGGAGATCCAACCTACGGATTCTCCTAAAACTGGAACCGTTGGGTTCGTATCGAAAAGAGCTTTCTAACGAATATTAGAAATTAGAAATTTAACGGTTGGATTTGGAATTATGTCCAAATCAAATTTGGAAAAGGTCGTTGTAAGTGCAGTTCGATGGTCGTTGATGGAAATCGACTGTACGGGCCTTGATAAAATTATTAAAAATAGTAATAATTTGGGTAAAATCATAAGAAACGATTTGGGAAAAAATTGGGATGAAAAACTCCATATTTGAAAAGATAAAAATAGATTTTTATCGAAATGAATTAATTTTGAATTAGAATAATAGTTTATTTATTTTTAAATAAATAAATTTGATTTGAAATGGTTTTAAAAGAAACCAGAATTTCCAATAATTGAATTGGAATGGATTTGAATCGAAATTGTCTTTGGAATATTTCGATGTTGGATTTCGTGATTATACATATATCGTTATGGAAATTTGAAAGATATATTTATATCGTTATTTCCAATACGATATTTGTTGGTTGTAGAATTTGATATTGAATATAAGCCGATATATTTTCTATTCAGAGCCTTGTATTTAATATCAAATGTGATTTGGGTTCGTCGTGAACAGTGCTTTAAATGACACTGATTCTTTAACCCAGTTAAAGATTAAAACTAAGTGGAGTTTTAATGAATCTTTAATTAGATTGAAAGGATCGAGAATGAAGTATCACCAGTTTTACTCCAGGCGATAGTTAAATCTTTAATTAGATTTGAACGTGAAATGGTAATTGAATTTACCGATAACACTGTGGTGGTAGATATGAAGTATGACCAGTTTTACTTCATGGGATGAATAGGTGGGGATTTGGAAATAAAATAAATGATTACTTCGGTGTGGTCCGCTAATCCCGACTAGTTTGAATTGATATTCAAAAGAAGATTAAAGAATAAATTTAAAGAATTTATCTTTGATAAAATTAATGGGAACCTTTCCCAAAGTGGAAGGATATTTGAATAAAAGAATATTCTGAATTGGAATGAGGCGTATGTTGTGTTTGTGTAACACTTGTTTATTATATACGAGAGTTATTCAGAAAGACCGGGTTTAACCCATTCTGAATAACTAATTCGACGTGGTGTCGAAGATGAAGACGATGGTTGAAGACCGGAGGTCTTCACGTCGTTTAGATAATTACTGATGATCGTGATTGGGCCGTACACCCAAGAGGAGGGAATCAGTTAGTGATCATCCAGACGTACTTGGAGATCGATGGACATGCGGGGTACTAGGTGCCTCCGGTTTCGTTCAGACCCAGAACGAACTTGTAAATGGACCATGTGTCTGACATTGGATTTCAGTCTGTGTGATTGATTTCTATTAAATATATATATGTTTTGCGGTGGAGAATTTATTCTCTTGCTTAACGCCCTTCTCTGAGACGTACGAGCTTAGGGTTTATATACTGATGGATATCAAACGCATAGAGCGAATTGCCTGTGTGGCATGCCTAAGTGGAAATATGATCAAGGCTCCTGTTGAAAAGCAGAGTCTTATGGTGGATGATCAAAGCACGACCTGTGTGGCATAGCTTTGTGTAACGTTGATTCGCGATCCTCACACCCCGGTTGTGAACCAGAAACGGGAGAGGACATCAGGGAGGGCGTGCGTTTCCTTCTAGCTAGAAGTGGCGCCAGTGGTTTTACACGCCCTAACGGGTTTGACTTATGTGGTTGTTGCTGTTGCGAGGCGCCTCGGATATATCGGTCGATCCGGGACCGATGGAGTCATTAGACTCATTTACGCCCCATAGGGCGGGGAGACGTAGTGTTCAGGCATTTTAATCCACATCGGTGGACCGACCCTGACGATCCAAGGGCTCACCTGTGTCTGGGTCCTGAGACATGGGCTAGATTGTCTCGAATCGGTAGAGGACTGTCTTTTGCCTCGGTTCACAGATGGAAATCCAACTTCCAAATACGTGATTTTGCGGTTTTGATTGTAGAGCCTAGTATAACGACATGATATATGGTACCCATGCCGTCTATGATTGATACTTATGATTTGAAGTTGTTTTATACACTATGCACTTATAATAGTATCAAATGATTTGTTTTAAACGTATCAAGCATGCTTTGGCTATTATAAGGGAAAACCCTATCCTCTGGTTTGTGTTGCATTGTATGATGGGACCTGGGTCTTATAATAGCTTCATTTTTCTTTATTTAGCATTGCGTTGTTGTTTTATGCACTGGTGTTCTTGGGAGGAAACCCGTTCCGTGTTATACGGCGTGGCCCCTTGATTTACCTACCTTTAAAAATAAAGATTAATAACTGTTTTAGTTCTCACACCAGTCCCATGACTGACTTGGAGTTTATTGTTTTAACCTAAACTCTGGGTGCCCTTATTTTGACACGGGCAGCTAGTAGTTTTGGTTTTGCATATTTATTTTCACAGGACCCTAGTTTACAGCTGGAACGATACTCGGAAAGCTTTGTATCCGCGTATTACTTCTAGTTGTGTACTGTATTATTTTCCGCTGCTATGTAATGTATTGTAATCTCTGATATTTCCTGTGTAATATTTATTTATTCATACTCTGTATATTCTTGTATTCTGATGGAATTGTTGTAATAAACAATGAAATGTTCTTCCGTCTGTGTTCCTTTGTGGCTTGTTCTCAACTCAATCCGTGATTTCCCGTAAGGGGGATTTTGGGTCGTTTCAATCGTGGTATCAGAGCTTTGGTTTACAAAGCTCAGAGAACAAGACACATTAGAACCGTACGAAAGAATTCATCAGAGATTGGATTAGTAATATCCAACGGGAATGACTCATTAGAGATTGGATCAGTAGTATCCTAGAACGAGTGTGAAGAGTATATTTTTAAAGTGAAAACAATTTTTGTTTTGAAAATTTAATTCAATTATTCGTATTTGAATAGTTATTTGTATTGATTTGGATAGTCCAATATATATAGACTTTGTGTATACGTCTGATCCATGTGTATTTGAAGTTTTAATATACTGGATAGATATAGAATTACACTCTAGTCGCCCGGAGAAAATACTGACGATTGAGATCTCAACATCAGTGTTTTTGTTCGATTTTCGAAAGCGGGATTTCTATATATTTCCATTAGACTGGTGTGAGAACCAAAATTAGATAGGGTCTATTGTTGTGATTTGGCATCAAAAATGAGATTTTTGACTATGTATCAAAATTATGAATTTGAAAAGCTAATTCACTAATTGATTGATGGTTGTGTTGTTTGATTATTGGTTGATTAATTAAAATTGGATCCATTTAGCCAAATTGTATCAAATATTGAATTGTTTGAAAATTAGTCGCATTTGCTTGCATATACATGTACTTATATTGTACAGGTCATAGCAAGGAGGCTAGAGCAGAGAAATAAAATTGTTTGCCCGACAAATAGGTACATGTTTACCATAATTTACTGTTTTGTTTGGGTGATGATGATTTTATGAGCCAATTGGCTAGCCGCTTGGCTTTTTATTTTTCTTTTTGAGATCAGAGGGCATGTATGGCAATTCCGGGATTTTTCCGGTGCTCCCGGTGCAGAGGAGGTTATGGCGAAATTTTTTAGGGTGTTAGCCAAATTTTTGAAAAATTTGAAAAGTTCTTAGAAACTGAAAAGTTGAAGAACTTAAGCCATAAAGGAAAATGAAAGTTGAGTTGATTTGTTAAACAACTTCCGGCTTCGTTCCTTTTCGGGGACAAAAAGTTTTAATTGGGGGAGATTGTAATAACCCGGAAATCTGAGCCAATTTAAAAATTTTATTTTGGCAATTTTAGCGAATTTTGATTATTTAAAATGAATTATTTTAAATAATAACGACATGAAATTTATTTTGAATAGAATTAGAATGTATATATTCATATACGTCGTCGTTAGAATATAAATATTTTATTTATAATTATAAAAGGAATTGAAAATGGCGCGGTAGTTCGATAATTCGATTTCAAATTTCAATTGAATGTACTGGGTGCAAAATAAACCGGATTTTAACGAAACTGAAAATATTTGAATCTATATGAGAATATCTTTCCAATGAATCCGAAAAATTGAAATTTCATAGCGGGAATCAAAAGTTATGCCCATTTGAAATTTCAGAATAGTCGCTATGGAATTTCGGCCCTTTAAAATGGCCATTTTGCAAACGACCTCAGAATTCGACGAAACCACTTTTGTTGGATTCGTGATGTCAAGTAATTGCTAGATTCCAATTTTCATGATTTTTCGAATCAATATGTGAGCGTGGCAAAGGAAAACGCGTTTGGCCAGTTTCAGTTGATTTTAATCAACTGGAAAATGGCCATTTTTCAAACGGTCTCAGAATTTGACGAAACTAGTTTTGTTAGGACCGTATCAACAATACGAAGCTAGAAAATATTTTTCTGGAATTTTTCGAGTTAATATGTGACCCCGGTAAATTGAAATGCGCGTTCAAATTCAATATATAGAGTTATATGTTGATTTGGACGAAAACTGATCGAAACGATCGAATTAGCTTACGATACATATCCCATTGTGTTCGGAATAGGGGTAATTAGCTATGGACGACAGTCGTTGAGTTGGATTTCGAGTTCGAATAAAAAGTCAACTTATATAGGAAAAATATAATATTAAATTAGTAATATATAAATATTTAAATATCCCCCTCCTTCTCTGTTTCTCTCTCCACGACGATTCAATTTCAGAAAGAAAAAAAAACTGAACCTAAATCGCACCGTCGCCCTCCTCCCTGGCACAGCCAGCGCCGCCATCGCCTCAGGCGAGCTCCACCCGAAACGCGCCGATCCTCCCTCTTCCCCCTCCTCGTTTACTCCCCTGAACCCTACCTCGACCGAGCATGGCCGCCGCCCCCCCTTTGCTAACCACCGCCGTCGCGAGCTGCAGGGACCCACCTCCTGCCCCGGACCTCCTCCACCCCCTACTTCTCCGATCTCGACTCCCCCTCCTCGCTACTCCCTTTCCAATTACAGAGAAACCCCCCCTACGGTGATAAAGATCCGATTTTCTTTTATGGCAAAGGTGTGTTTTTGCTTTATTTTCATTTTATAAATATGATTTCTTTAATATATGTTAAAAGTATATTTTTAAAAATCAGTTTTATATAGACAGTGTGGATAAAGGTATGATATTTAAAAAAGGAAAGATATGATTTTTCTTATCTAGAAAGAAAGCAAAATATGATTTTTATAAATTCATATGGCAAAGAAAAATATAATTTTTATTCGGGTAGTAAGTTAAAAATATGATTTTTACTATAGTAGAGTATTAAAAATATAATTTTTAGTATATGTAGAGATTAAAAATATAATTTTTATTATAGTAGAGTAATAAAAAGATGATTTTTATCATGAAGAGAACAATATAAAAATAGGATTTTTATCATGAAGGGAAGAATATAAAAATTAGATTTTTATAGAAGTAGCGATAAAAATTCGATTATTACATATTCATTAACGAGATAAAATTCGATTTTTATGTATTCATTAATGAAGTAAAAATCTGATTTTTATATATTCATTAACGAAGTAAAAATACGATTTTTATATATCTAATAACGATATAAAAATATGGTTTTTAACGATGTAAAAATATAATTTTTATATAATGCAGAAATATAAAAATATGATTTTTTATCCATATAACTTAGGAATAAAAATGTGATTTTTTTATTTATATGTGAACAGCGTGATAAGGATTATGTTGGAAGTACGGGCAAAACCAGATATTCAGAAATTCAGAAATGAACTGGCGGAGTGGAACCCTCAGTGAGAACTTCTCACCTTTAATTTTTCTAGTTAAAATATTTACTAGGATGCAGGCGGTGTTTAGTAGCACCCGACACCCGTCGTCCACAGACCATGGACGGCTTGTATGCTTGTTTGTTTGATTTTGATGTGTAATTGATTGTGTGACGTGATGTGAAATGAAATATAATATTTATATAGTTAAAAATATTTTATAGTTAAAAATAGAATTTTTAACGTGTATATGAAATGAAATAAATATAAACAAATTGGGCGATTTGTTTATATACACACATGTGACTGATATTGATTGGGACGATAAATTTTACACATCGCCCAACTGCACAAATAAAATCTGTGTTTGATTGTTTGAAAACCCCACACGGGTACTGGGGTGATATATGACATACACTAATCCCAATAGTTAGTTGTATGTCGATCGATCGATTGACAGACTGTTATAAGCATTGAATATTTATATTTGATGCTTATACAGTGTAGAATGCACTTTGGATGATGGTTGATTATTTGTCATTGTTGATATATACATGCTTGTATGGAAATCCATAGAAATAAAATCTATGGTAATTGATTGGGCCTCATTCCAGTTTTGGAAATAGAAATATTTGAAATGGAAATATTTGAAATGGAAATATTTGAAATAGAAATATTTGAAATAGAAATATTTGAAATAGATATATTTGAAAATAGAAATATATGAAGCCGTGTTGATTAGATTGACGCCATTTCGACGTGAACGATATTTATATCGATTTTATTCATTTTATAATGAATATCGAAAGTGATTTCAAAATCTGATAGTTTGAAAAGAATTGAAATTCGAACTGAAATTGAATAGAAATGAATTCAAATTGAAACTGAATAGAAAAGAATTCAAATTGAAATTGAATAGAAATAAATTCAAATTGAAATTGAATAGAAATGAATTCAAATTAAAATTGAATAGAATTGAATTCAAATTGAAATTGAATAGAAATGAATTCGTATTGAAATTGAATTGAAGTGATAACGAGCGGAAATTGAATTAGAAATCAATTTGAATTGAAATCAATTTGAAATGAATTTAAAACGAATTTATAAGGAAAAATTCAATTTTGATTTGAATTCGAAATGAAGTTGAAATCATTTTGAAAACTAATTTAAAACGAATTATAGAAATACGTTTTAAAGGGAAATCGATGAAGTATATATTATATATATAATATAATGGCCTGAATAGAACGCGCCGCGCCGCGGCAGTTCACGAATTTCGACCATTGACTTCGAACGGATATTACGGGAGATCCGACCGTCGGATTCTCCTAAAACCAGAACCGTTGGGTTCGTATCGAAAAGAGCTTTCTAACGAATATTAGAATTTAGAAATCTAACGGTTGGATTTGGAATTATTCCAAATCAAATTTGGAAAAGGTCGTTGTAAGTGTAGTTCGATGGCCGTTGATGGAAATCGGCTGTACGAGCCTTGATAAAATTATTAAAAATAGTAATAATTTGGGTAAAACCATAAGAAACGATTTGGGAAAAAACTGGGATAAAAACTCCATATTTGAAAAGATAAAAATAATTTTTTATCGAAATGAATTAATTTTGAATTAGAATAATAGTTTATTTATTTTTAAATAAATAAATTTGATTTGAAATGGTTTTAAAAGAAACCAGAATTTCCAATAATTGAATTGGAATGGATTTGAATCGAAATTGTCTGTGGAATATTTCGATGTTGGATTTCGTGATTATACAGATATCGTTATGGAAATTTGAAAGATATATTTATATCGTTATTTCCAATACGATATTTGTTGGTTGTAGAATTTGATATTGAATATAAGCCGATGTATTTTCTATTCAGAGCCTTGTATTTAATATCAAATGTGATTTGGGTTTGTCGTGAACAGTGTTTTAAATGACACTGATTCTTTAACCCAGTTAAAGATTAAAACTAAGTGGAGTTTTAATGAATCTTTAATTAGATTGAAAGGATCGAGAATGGAGTATCACCAGTTTTACTCCAGGCGATAGTTAAATCTTTAATTAGATTTGAACGTGAAATGGTAATTGAATTTACCGATATCACTGTGGTGGTAGATATGAAGTATGACCAGTTTTTCTTCATGGGATGAATAGGTGGGGATTTGGAAATAAAATAAATGATTACTTCGGTGTGGTCCGCTAATCCCGACTAGTTTGAATTGATATTCAAAAGAAGATTAAAGAATAAATTTAAAGAATTTATCTTTGATAAAATTAATGGGAACCTTTCCCAAAGTGGAAGAATATTTGAATAAAAGAATATTCTGAATTGGAATGAGGCGTATGTTGTGTTTGTGTAACAATTGTTTATTATATACGCGAGTTATTCAGAAAGACCGGGTTTAACCCATTTTGAATAACTAATTCGACGTGGTGTCGAAGATGAAGACGGTGGTTGAAGACCGGAGGTCTTCACGTCGTTTGGATAATTACTGATGATCTTGATTGGGCTGTACACCCAAGAGGAGGGAATCAGTTAATGATCGTCCAGACGTACTTGGAGATCGATGGATATGCGGGGTACTAGGTGCCTCCGGTTTCGTTCAGACCCAGAACGAACTTGTAAATGGACTGTGTGTCTGACATTGGATTTCAGTCTGTGTGATTGATTTCTATTAAATATACATCTGTTTGGCGGCGGAGAATTTATTCTCTTGCTTAACGCCCTTCTCTGAGACGTACGAGCTTAGGGGTTATATACTGATGGATATCAAACGCATAGAGTGAATTGCCTGTGTGGCATGCCTAAGTGGCAATATGATCAAGGCTCATGTTGAAAAGCAGAGTCTTGTGGTGGATGATCAAAGCACGGCCTGTATGGCATAGCTTTATGTAACGTTGATTCGCGAGCCTCACACCCCGGTTGTGAACCAGAAACGGGAGAGGACATCAGGGAGGGCATGCGTTTCCTTCTAGCTAGAAGTGGTGTCAGTGGTTTTACACGCCTTGACGAGTTTGACTTATGTGGTTGTTGCTATTGCGAGGCGCCTCGGATATATCGGTCGATCCGGGACCGATGGAGTCATTGGACTCATTTACGCCCCATAGGGCGGGGAGACGTAGTGTTCAGGCATTTTAATCCACATCGGCGGACCGGCCGTGACAATCCAAGGGCTCACCTGTGTCTGGGTCCTGAGACATGGGCTAGATTGTCTCGAATCGGTAGAGGACTATCTTTTGCCTCGGTTCACAGATGGAAATCCAACTTCCAAATACGTGATTTTGCGGTTTTGATTGTAGAGCCTAGTATGGCGACATGATATATGGTACCCATGTCGTCTATGATTGATACTTATGATTTGAAGTTGTTTTATACACTATGCACTTATAATAGTATCAAATGATTTGTTTTAAACGTATCAAGCATGCTTTGGCTATTATAAGGGAAAACCCTATCCTCTGGTTTGTGTTGCATTGTATGATGGGACCTGGGACTTATAATAGCTTCATTTTTCATTATTTAGCATTGCGCTGTTGTTTTATGCACTGGTGTTCTTGGGAGGAAACCCGTTCCGTGTTATACGGCGTGGCCCCTTGATTTACCTAACTTTAAAAATAAAGATTAATAACTGTTTTAGTTCTCACACCAGTCCCATGACTGACCTGGAGTTTATTGTTTTAACCTAAACTTTGGGTGCCCTTATTTTGACACGGGCAGCTAGTAGTTTTGGTTTGCAGATTTATATTCACAGGACCCTAGTTTACAGCTGGAACGATACTCGTAAAGCTTTGTATCCGCGTATTACTTCTAGTTGTGTACTGTATTATTTTCCGCTGCTATGTAATGTATTGTAATCTCTGATATTTCCTGTGTAATATTTATTTATTCATACTCTGTATATTCTTGTATTCTGATGGAATTGTTGTAATAAACAATGAAATGTTCTTCCGTCTGCATTCCTTTGTGGCTTGTTCTCAACTCAATCCGTGATTTCCTGTAAGGGGATTTCAGGTCGTTTCAAGATACTTCCTTGAAAGGCCATTGATGAATCTCTTGTTCTTTTGGAAAGGGTCTAGAATTAATTCAGGAGCATATCGTGAAAGCTCCTCAAATTTTTGCATATAGTCTGAAACGGTCTTATCTCCTTGTTGCAAGTTAGCAAACTGATCATGGAGATGCTCGACGTCTTGCTGAGGAATATATTTCTCATTAAAGAGCTCCTTTAATTTTGTCCAAGACATGTCGGCATCAGTACCTCCAATTGTAACAGTCTCCCACCAATTCTGAGCCTGATCCTTCAGTAACCATGATGCCATGAATCGCTTACGGTGGTCTTCAAGTTCCATGCGCCCAACTATCTTCTCGCATGTTTTGAGCCATGCCAGCGCTTCCATCACTGTCTCATGACCCGTGAACGGCATGCCACCCAGGTTCCTGAACTTTTTAGCTACTTTGTCCAGGTCAAAAGGTTGTGGGGTTGGAGGTGGTGGTGCTACTGCCTCGGGAGTGGGCCGATCCTGAGCAGTGGGTGTTTCACCCCTTCCCGGTCCTCTGGCTCCACCTCTGCCTTTGGCTCTCGCTCTAATGCTCATTTTTAGTCAGTTCTATACCATTAAGGAAAGAGTCAGACCAACAGACATGATAATTTTAAAGGAAAGGTAAAAGTAAGGGCATATGGAAAGATGATGATGTAATGACTGATCATAGTGTGCTATTCTACTGTGCTCATTCTAGGGCGTTACTAGTCCTATCTCTAATGAGCTATTTGCCTTAGAATACTGTTGATTCTATCTAGACGAATTTTTTGTTATACTTCGAAGCTATGGTTAACCATTAGCTCTGATACCAACCGTGATAACCCCAAACTCCCGTAGTACGAAAGCAAGGATAATCATTGGAATATAACATATTTACAACAATAGCATATCTCAGAAAACAGCATAACACATAAATCATAGCAGAGGAAATAGAAATGTCATCAACATCACAATGTTAGAACATGAGAGTGGCACGGTTATGGGATACAACTTAGCATATAGAAAATCTCAATGAATAGAAATAAGTCTAAAACACCATCAAGTACAATATGGATAAATGATGTCTAAAATGTCTCAAATGGAAATAAAAGATAGAAATGATCTTCGTCTTCCGTCTATAAGCATATTCCAATCCAGCACATGTCCAAAATAACCTGAACCTGTCACTTGGCTACTCGTGTGAAAAGGAGGGCACCCGCGTCTGCAAAGTGAAACAAACTACGAGTCAGCCATGAGACTGGTATGAGAAATCTTTCCTAATTTATCTAACAATATGGCTATCACAGGACCATGCCGCTAACGCGGAACGGGTTTACTCCATTGGATTGCCAGTGCATAAATTAAATTAATTTTTATTCAAAACAAGGCAATGCTTTTTGAAAAATGATATCATTATAAGACTCAAGTCCCATCTCACAGTGCAACGCAAACCGGAGGATAGAGTTCTACCTTATAATGATCAAACAAGCTTAATACGTAGAAAATAATATTTAATATTATTATTAGTGTCTAATCAGTTTTAAAATACTGTCAAAGTAAATGTATCAATCCTAGACGGCATAGTACCCCATCCTACTATGTCGCCATATATAGGTTTATAATCAAAACCGTAATGTCGTATTGGAAATTGGTCTTCCATCATGAGTTAAGGCTAGGGACGATCTCCTTACCGGTTCGAGACGCTCTAGCAAATGTCTCAGGATCCCCCGTAGTGAACCCTTAGATCCTGCAGGGCCGGTCCACAAATATACCTTAGTGGATTGGCAATTCCTGAATACATGTTTCCTGGTCCTATTGAACCTATCATTTGGTCACTATCGACCAATATATCCGAGGTACCTCACAATCCATCCTCCACATAAGTAAAAATGTCTGGGCTCCATACCATAACACCACTTCTAGCTAGAAAGAAACGTGTGCACTCCCTGCGTTCCCTTATCCCGTCTTTGAGTCTTACTGGGGTGTGAGGCTCGCGAAGTAACGCTATACACAAAGCTATGCCGAAATAAGCTATGCTTTTTGATCATCAATCACAAGACTCAGCTTTTCAACAAAAGCTTTGATCATTTGCATCTTCGCATGCCACATTGACAATTCATGTCATGCGATCGATAACTATCAATATATAACCTCTGAGCTTGTGCATCTCAGAGAAGGGTGCTAAGCAAGAGAATAAATTCTCCACCACCAAACAGAAATATATTAAATGGAAATTAGTTTACATGGAATGAAATCCAATGTCAGATACACATCCATTTACACGTCCGTTCTGGGTCTAAACGAAACCAGAGACACCTTATTCCTCGTCCCGTATGTCCAATACGGAAGAGAGGTGCTCGCTTATCTGGACAATCAACAAGTACGTCAGGACAACTACCACTTTAACCCTTTACTAGGAGCTACCCAATGTCGGGCATCAGTAGTCGTTCATTTGATGTGAAGATCGTCGGTCTTCAGTCACTGTCTTCAATCTCTTTGATTTAAATCGTCGTATAATTATTTGAAATGAGATTGAACTCGGTCTTTTCGAATAATTCTCGCATATATATAATTTAAATCATTTCATATCGTTAATATTATTTTATAATGATTTATCACTATTTTTATTTATTTATAAAAACAGCCCATTTTAATTTAACGACGCTTCGGGTCAATAGGCGGCCCTGGCGCTGTTTTTACCCAAATTTGATTTACACATTTCTCGAAATTTAACAGTTGGATTTTAGCAAAATTTATATCATTGGGAAGATCTTCCCAAAGTGGACCTAACGGTGTCAGTTTTGGGAAAATCTGACATTCGGATCTTTCAGTATAATCGTTTAAAGTTACGATTCCGAAACGCGAACTACCACGCGCTATTATTTTAATTTTTTAGTTTATATTTATATATACATATAATTATATACAAATATAAATCATTTGACGATTCCACTAATGTGTTTAACATGCCAAATAAAAGCATGTTTTATTTGCATAACATATCTACATGTTTATAATGACAAATAAAAAGAAGTATTTTATTTGCATACATTTCCACATGTTTCTAACGTCAAATAAAATGTAATTTATTTTCATGACATTTTTGCTAATGACAAATAAAAGATCATTTTTATTTTCATTATTTGTATGCAATTTCTATTTTTAACTTTAACAATTAAAAAAAAAAGAAATATTTTTATTTGTATATAATTTCAATGTATAACGTGACACAAAAAAATGTTTATTTTAATTTGCATACAAATTCTAATATATAACTTAACAATGAAAATGTCTCTTTAATTTGCATACACAAATTCTATTGTATAATTTGACAATAAAAATGTCACTTTAATTTGTACACAAATTCTAATGTGTAATTTGACAATAAAAAAATGTCACTTTAATTTGTACATAAATTCTAATGTGTAATTTGACAATAAAAATGTCACTTTAATTTGTACACAAATTCTAATGTGTAATTTGACAATAAAAGAATGTCACCTTAATTTGTACACAAATTCTAATGTGATAGTTTGGCAATAAAAAATGTCACTTTAATTTGTACACAAATCTAAGTCTAACAATAATCCTTTCATCTTTGTTGACAATTCTGTGTCAACAAAATGATTAAAAGTGATTCTTTCATTTTTGCTGACAATTCTATTTCAACAAAATGATTAAAAATGATTTATTCATTTTTGTCGACAATTCTATTTCAATAAAATGATTAAAAATGATTTATTCATTTTTGTCGATAATTCTATTTCAACAAAATGAATAAAAATGATTTATTCATTTTTGTTGATAATTCTATTTCAACAAAATGATTTATTCATTTTTATGGACAATTCTATTTCAACAAAACGATTTATTCATTTTTGTCGACAATTCTATTTCAACAAAATGAATATAAATGATTTATTCATTTTTGTTGACAATTCTATTTCAACAAAATGAATAAAATGATTTATTCATTTTTGTCGACAATTCTATTTTAACAAAATGAACAAAAATGATTTATTCATTTTTGTCGACAATTCTATTTCAACAAAATGAATAAAAATGATAAATTCATTTTATTTACGATAATCTAATTCAACAAAATTGATGCTTTTGTTTAAGCACAAATCTATTTAACAAAAATGTTATTTTTGTTTTAACACAAATCTATTTAACCAAAAATGTTATTTTTGTTTTGACAATTTTATTTTAAAAAAATGTTCATTTTTATTTTGACAATTTAATTTCAAAAATGTTCATTTTTATTTCAACTAATTTATTTTGACACAAATGTCAATTTAGTTTCAACAATTATATTTTGACAAAAATGGCAATTTTGTTTCAACTATTATATTTTGACAAAAATGACAATTTTGTTTCAACTATTATATTTTGACAAAAACAACAATTTTGTTTCAACTGTTATATTTTGACAAAAACAACAATTTTGTTTCAATTGTTATATTTTTGATAAAAATGACAATTTTGTTTCAACTATTATATTTTGACAAAAATGACAATTTTGTTTCAATAATTATATTTTGACAAAAATGACAATTTTGTTCAACAATTATATTTTGACAAAAATGACAATTTTGTTTCAACTATTATATTTTGACAAAAATGACAATTTTGTTTCAACAATTATATTTTGACAAAAATGACAATTTTGTTTCAACTGTTATATTTTGACAAAAATAAAATTTTTGTTTAAACTATTTGGTTTCAACAAAAAAAATGATATATTTTGTTTCAACTATTTTGTTACAACAAAATGTCCTTTTTATTTCAACTATTTGGTTTCAACAAAAAATGATATATTTTGTTTCAACCATTTTGTTACAACAAAAATGATATATTTGTTTTCAACTATTTTCTTACAACAAAATGTCCTTTTTATTTTAACTATTTGGTTTCAACAAAAATTGATATTTTTGTTCCAACCATTTTGTTTCAACAAAAATTGATATTTTTGTTTCACTATTTTCTTACAACAAAATGCCCTTTTTATTTCAACTATTTGGTTTCAACAAAAATTGATATTTTTGTTTCAACCATTTTGTTTCAACAAAAACTGATATTTTTGTTTCAACAATTTTGTTACAACAAAAATGAAATATTGGTTTTCAACTATTTTCTTTCAACAATATGTCCTTTTTATTTCAACTATTTGGTTACAAAAAAAATTGATATTTTTGTTTCAACCATTTTGTTTCAACAAAAATTGATATTTTTGTTTCACTATTTTCTTACAACAAAATGTCATTTTTATTTCAACTATTTGGTTTCAACAAAAATTGATATTTTTGTTTCAACCATTTTGTTTCAACAAAAATTGATATTTTTGTTTCAACCATTTTGTTACAACAAAAATGATATATTTGTTTTCAACTATTTTATTATAACAAAAATGATATATTTGTTTTCAACTATTTTATTTCAACACAATAATCATCAAATTAGTATATCTACATAATAACATCAATTATCAATTCCGGATCAAATCACGTATAACATCAAATAGAATTTAACAACGGATTGGAAGAAAAATCACAATCATAATTAATTAATTTTAATTATAAAAAAAAAAGAATTATCACAGTGCTTCAAATTCTGTATAATTCAGAAAATTGAAATTTGCCTAAAATATGATTTGCCCCGAATTCGTTCTAGTCTGTCTAGAAATGTAGATCTCGGATTCACGATCTCAACGGTTTTGAAATCGTCCAATTCTGAATTCGTTTGAGTAAGATATGAATTTATTCAGGTTGATAATATTTTTAAACTAATTAATTAAAATTAAAAAATTACCCTCTTCTTCCTTATCAGACATATGCCGCAAGTTTTCCTTTTTGTTCAATTATAGGTCACGAGTTTTCGCTCCAACCACTCAATATCACGATGATCCGTCACCACAGCGTCGAAGAGGAGTGGGAGGCGGCTAGGGTGGACCCCACGCGGCGGCACTCGATCGCAGTAAGGGGGTGCGGCGGCGGTGCAAACCCGCTGATTTCGGGTGCACGGTTCTCTTCAAATTTGCAACGACAGTTCGCAAACCCATATGGATCTGAAGCTCACGAAGTGCTCTACAATAATGTCTAAAGGAGTGGGAAGTTTTATAGAGTGGATCGAAAGAAATTAGTGGAGGAAGGATCGTTCATTTCTGGCCATGAGAATAAGGGTGGCGGCAGGTACAGTATAGTGTATTAGAGTTTTGTTAATGTATATTTATAATAAAATTATATTTAATTCCTAGTTTTGCAAATAAACCCATTTATCCTCAATAGCTCCAAATTCAGCCCAACGAGAGTTGCTCCTAGCCAAATGCCCTTGTTTCAGACACAATGGGCTAGGTCCCGTCATCCCAATCGATCGTTTACAGCTTGTTTTCTTTAATTTAAAATATAATTCATTTATTTATTTAATTCAGTTGTACATTTGAATTCCCCGGAGCCATATACGGACTCCAAAAAATCCCCAAAAATAAATCTAGCTATGTTTTGACGATACGGTCCTAAGAAAATTAATTTCGTCGAATTTGGAGACCGTTTGAAAAATGTTATTTTTAACGGTCGATTAAATTCAACAGAAATTATCGAACCCAGGTTAATTCACCACGCTCACATATTAATTCCAAAAATGATGGAAAACTAAACTTAGTAATAATTTGACATTCCGGATCCGACAAAAATGGTTTCGTTGAAAACGGAGGTCGTTTGTAAAATGACTATTTTTAATGGCTTTAATATTATTTAAAAATGGAAAATTTAAATTCTAGCACATTTTCTTACAAAATTCCTTAAAATAAAAATTTTAAATTGGTTCTGATTTTCTGGGTTGTTATAGTCTCCCCCACTTAAAAACTTTTCGTTCCCGAAAAGGAAACAATAGTAAAGTAGGAAACAAAACGGAAAATGCAAAATATTGTAATTGTACCTCAACACAAGAGCTACTCGGAGATATCCACTCTACACTTGGGATAAGCCTGTTTGATGCTATCCTCAGTCTCCCATGTGCAGTCTCTAGGATCCCCGCTCCACTGCACTTTGACTATGTGGATCCTCTTGTTCCTCAGAATTCTTGTTTCTTTGCCAACAATTTTTACTAGCTCCCTTCTTACTGCTAAGCTCGGGTTTATCTCCAAATCTTGTTGTGTTGCTTCCTCCACAATCAAGTCTGGATCATGTACATGCTTCCGGAGTTGAGACACATGGAATATATCATACACCTCTAGCAACCAGTCAGGCAACTACACCCTATAAGCGAGAGTTCCAATCCTTTCGAGAATAGGAAATGGACCAATGAACCTCGGCGCCAACTTCCCAGTCTTTCCAAAAAGAACTACACCTCTCAGTGGGGAAACCCTCAAGTATACATAATCGCCAATAGAGAATTCTAAATCCCTTCTTCGTGAGTCTGCATAGCTCTGTTGTCGGCTCTGGGCAATCAGTAGTCGCTTGTTAATGAAATTGACTTTGTCTGATGCTTCACGAATCATGTCGGGACCCAATACTAACCGATTGTCTGGTTCCACCCAACATGCGGGAGATCTGCATGGCCTGCCATATAATGCTTCAAATGGTGACATCTGCAAGATTGCTTAGTAACCGTTATTATAAGAGAACTCAACCAAATGCAAGTGATCTTCCCATGACCCACCAAAATCAAGAATGCATGCCCGCAACAAGTCTTCCAATATACGGTTCACCCTCTCAGTCTGGCTATCTGTCTGAGGATGATAAGCAGTGCTCAAATTCAACTTTGTCCATAGCTCTTCTTGGAATACTTCCCAGAATTTACTAGCAAATGTCGGATCACGATCACTAACAATGCTACTGGGAACTCCATATAGTCCGACAATCTCTCTAAAATAAAGCTGCGCCAGACTTCGAGCTGTTCTATTAGATCGGACAGGAATAAAATGGGTTGTCTTCGTGAAACGATCTACAATCACCCATATACTATCATTGCCTCTGGTTTGGGGCAAGCCATCAATGAAATCCATAGAAATTTGGTCCCACATCCAACTCGGAACCTCTAGCGGTTGCAACAATCCTGCGAGCTTTTGGTGATCGCTTTTGACTTGTTGACAAGTGGAACATCTGCCAACATATATTGAAATGTCTCTCTTCATCGCCTTCCACCAAAATGTGCGCTTCTTACTCCTGGATGGACGCTAAGTTTAGGTTTGTGACATTCATCCATAACTTCTCTTTTGAGCTCAGGAATATCTGGCACACAGATTCACCCTTGCAGTCTAAGAGTCCCTTTGCTGTCAATTTGGAAGATTGAAGCTTCGCCCTTTTGAACTCGCTCGCTAATCATCTGAATAAACTTATCGTTTTTTTGAAGAGCAGAGATCTTATCAATTAATGAAGGTATAATGATAAGACTGGTGATGATAAGATTGGCGCTGACCGCATTCTTCCTGCTGAGTGCATCGGTTACAACATTGGCTTTCCCTGAAGTATATAAGATGTCCAAATCATAGGCTGCAAGGAATTCTAACCAACGTTGCTGCCTTAAATTCAAGTCCCTTTGGGTGAACAGATACTTCAAGGATTTATGATATGTATATAATTCGTACTTCTCACCCAAAAGATAGTGTCTCTATATTTTAAAGCAAACCCAATGGCCATCAACTCAAGATCATGAGTGGGGTATCTCTTCTCATGCGGTTTCAACTGACAGCTAGCATAAGCAACTACTTTGCCTCTTTGCATTAGCACTGCACCAATACCTTCAATAGAAGCATCAGTATAGACTGTCAAATCTTGATTGCCATCAATAATGGTCAACATGGGAGCAGTGGTCAACCTCAATTTCAGCTCTTGGAAAGCTACCTCACATTCAAGTGTCCAATTGAACTTTGTATGCTTCTTGGTTAGCTTCGTCGATGGACAAGATAGTTTCGAAAAATCTTTAACGAATTTCCGATAATAGCCATCCAATCCTAGAAAACTTCTGACTTCTGTAGGAGTGCTAGGCTGCTTCCAATCTTGAATGGCTAAGATCTTGCTTGGGCTACTGAAATGCCTTTCTTCGATACAACATGGCTGAGGAACTTCACTTCATCTTGCCAGAATATGCATTTAGAGATTGTGGATTTCAACACATTCTTTCTCAGAATTTCCAAAACTTCTTTTAGATGCTTTTCATGCTCAACAGTGGATTTAGAGAAGATTAAGATATCATCGATGAAAACCAACACGAATTTATTCAAGACATCGCGGAATACTCTGTTCATCATATCGACAAAGTAGGCCTGAGCGTTACGAACGACATTACTAGCTACTCATAGAATAAGTTTGGACCTCTGAAAACTGTCAAAGGAACACATTCTTCGGCAATGTGCAATTGATGGAAACCTATAGCTAGGTCCACTCTAGAGAATACTTGCGCTCCATTCAAGCGGTCCAACAGATCATCAATACGCGGCAATGGATATTTGTTATTCAGCATTTGTTTATTGAGGTCACGGTAGTCCACACACAATCGGAGAGTATCATCTGATTTTGGGACAAACACCACTGCTGCACCCCAATTTGAGAAGCTAGGCCTAATCAGACCTTTCAACAAAAGTTGTTTAGTTTGATTGCTCAGCTCTTCTTTTTCTTTCAGCGTCATCCTCCGAATAGCGTGCACCACGGGCCTTGCTTTCGGAACTAAGTCAATCCTGAAGTCAAATTCTCTTCGTGGAGATAAGCTATCGACTTCTTCAAACATATCCGCATAATATTTGACAATAGGAATATTCTCAAAAGAAGTGGGGGTGACTTCTAGAGAAGACCAGAATTATTTCCTATCAGTTGCTGAGCCGTGGCATGTACAACAATAATATCCCCTAATTTGGTTGTAATTTTGACTATTCTTTCATCGCATAGTACTTCAGCCTCATACTTTGTTAGCCAATCCAGTCAAAATATGATATCATATCCGGAAAAACTCATAACGATCAAGTCAAAAGGGAACTGGAAATAAGAACAAGAAACATGCACTCTACAATACAGATCGAGAATAAGAGAACCCCCTATCGGACTATAGGCTCTAATCGATTCTTTTAGATTTCTTGGTTTGAGTTTTAACTTTTTAATTGAGTCACTAGAAATGAAACTTAGCGATCCACCAGTGTCAAACAATACTGTAATAGGAATGTTCTTGACAGTAAGGGTACCTCCCAAGACATCTGGTTTACCTGCTCCTTCGGAAGAAGCTGGTGCAGCCGCTCCATCGTATACATGAGCCACTTGAGAACTCTTCAGCAATGGGGAGTTTGGCTTGATGTGCCCCTTCTTATGATAATTGTAGCACTCCCTCTGATCATGAGAACTCTGACTAGGCCCAGACTCATTTCTCCTTAGCCTCTTTGGACCTCAAAATTCGTAATCAAAGTGTCCCATCTTCTGGCAGTTAAAGCATCTAATCTTGGCCTTTTTACTTCCTTGAGGCTTGACGGCTGAAGAGTTGCTCGCCTCCGGCTTCTTGTCAGACTGCTTCTTCTTGTTGTTAGTTTGATTCTTCTCCCGATCTTGCTGAGAATTCCTGTCATTTTCTTCATATCGACAAGCCATATCAACCACCTCGTTAAATGGAAGCTTAATATGTGTTGTCACTCCATTAAGATACTTCCTTGAAAGGCCATTAATGAATCTCTTATTCTTCTGGAAGGGGTCCTGAATTATTTCGGGAGCATATCATGAAAGCTCCTCAATTTCCGCACATAGTCTGAAGCAGTCTTATCTCCTTGTTGCAACTTGGCAAACTGATTATGAAGACGCTCGACTTCTTACCAAGGGATAAACTTCTCATTAACGAGCTCCTTGAATTTTGTCCAAGACATGTCGGCATCAGTACCTCCAATTGTAACAGTCTCCCACCAATTCTGAGCCTGATCCTTCAGTAGCCACGATGCCATGAATCGCTTATGGTGGTCTTCAAGTTCCAAGCCCCCAAATTTCTTCTTGCATGTTTTGAGCCATGCCTGAGCTTCCATCACTGTCTCATGACCCGTGAACGGCATGCCACCCAAGTTCCTGAACTTTTTAGCTACTTTGTCCAGGTCAAAAGGCTGTAGGGGTGGAGGTGGTGGTGGTGCTACTGCCTCGGGGGTGCGCTGATCCTGAGCGGTGGGGGTTTCACCCCTTCCCTGTCCTCTGGCTCCACCTCTGCCTCTGACTCTCGCTCTAGTGCTCATTTTTAGTCAGTTTTGTACCATCAAGGGAAGAGTCAGACCAACAAAAATGATAATTTTAAAGGAAAGGTAAAAGTAAGGACATATGGAAAGATGATAATGTAATGAATGATTATGGTGGGCTATTCTATTGTGCTCATTTTATAACATTACTAATCCTATCTCTAATGAGCTACTCGCCTTAGAATACTGGTGATTCTATCTAGATGATTTTTTTTTTAAAATGTTATACTTCGAAGCTAAGGTTAACCATTAGCTCTGTTACCAATTGTGATAACTTCAAACTCTCGTAGTATGAAAGCAAGAATAATCATTGGAATATAACATATTTACAACAACAACTGATCTTAGATAACAACATAACACATAAATCATAGCAGAGGAAATAGAAATGTCATCAACATCACAACATCATGACATCAAAGTGGCACAGTTACAGGATACAACTTAGCATATAGAAAGTCTCAGGGAATAGAAATAAGTCTAAAACACCATCAAGTACAATATGGATAAATGATGTCTAAAATGTCTCAAATGGAAACAAAAGAGAGAAATGATCTTCATCTTCCATCCGTAAGCGTATTCCAATCCAACAAATATCCAAAATAACCTGAACCTGTCACTTGGCTGCTCGTGTGAAAAAGAGGGTACCCGCATTTGCAAAGTGAAACAAACTACGAGTCAGTCATGGCATTGGTATGAGAAATATTTCCTAACTTATCTAACAATATGGCTATCACAAGACCACGCCGCTAACGTGGAACGGTTTTACTCCATTGGATTGCCAGTGCATAAATTAAATAAATTTTTATTCAAAACAACGCAATGCTTTTTAGAAAAATGAAATCATTATAAGACTCAAGTCCCATCACACAATGCAACGCAAACCTGAGGATAGAGTTTTACCTTATAATGATCAAACATGCTTTATACGTAGAAAATAATATTTAATATTATTATTAGTGTCTAATCAATTTTAAAATAATGTCAAATTAAATTTATCAATCCTAGACGACATAGTACCCCATCCTACTATGTCGCCATGTATAGGTTTACAATCAAAACTGTAATGTCTTATTGGAAATTGGGTTTCCATCATGAGTCAAGACTAGGAACGATCTCCTTACCAATTCGAGACACTCTAGCAAATGTCTCAGGATCCCCCGTAGTAAACCCTTGGATCCTGCAGGGCCGGTCCACAAATATACCTTGGTGGATTGGCAAATCCTGAACACAAGTTTCCCGGTCCTATTGAACCTATCATTTGGTCACTGTCGACCAATATATCTGACGTACCTCACAATCCATCATCCACATAAGTAAAAATGTCTGGGCTCCATACCATGACACCACTTCTGCTAGAAAGAAACGTGTGCACCCCCGCGTTCCCTTATCCCTTTTTGACTCTTACCGAGGTGTGAGGCTCGCGAAGTAACACTATACACAAAGCTATGCCGAAATAAGCTATGCTTTGATCATCAACCACAAGGCTCTTCTTTTCAACAACTTGATCATTTGCACCTTGGCATGCCACATTGACAATCCACGCCATGTGTTTGATAGCTATCAATATATAACATCTGAGCTCGTGCGTCTCGGAGAAGGGTGTTAAGCAAGAGAATAAATTCTCCACCACCAAACAGATATATATTAAATAGAAATCAATTTACATCGAATGAAATCCAATGTCAGACACACATCTATTTACAAGTCCGTTCTGTGTCTGAGCGAAACCAGACACACATTATTCCTCGTCCCGTATGTCCAATACGGAAGAGAGGTGCTCGCTTATCCGGACAATCAACAAGTACATCCGGAAAACTACCACTTTAACCCTTTACTGGGAGCTACCCAATGTCGGGCATCAGTAGTCGTCCATTTAATGTGAAGATCGCCGGTCTTTAGTCACCGTCTTCAATATCTTAAATTTAAATCAGTGTATAATTATTTGAAATGAGATTGAACTCGGTCTTTTCAAATAATTCTCGCATATATATAATTTAAATCATTTCATATTATTATTATTTTATAACGATTTATTGCTATTTTATTTATTTATAAAAATAGCCCATTTTAATTTAACGACGCTTCGGGTCAATAGGCGGCTCTGGCGCTGTTTTTACCCAAATTTGATTTACACATTTCTCGAAATCTAACAGTAGGATTTTTAACAAAATTTATATCAATGGAAAGATCTTCCCAAAGCGGACCTAACGGTTTTAGTTTTAGGAAAATCCGACGGTCGGATCTTTCGGTATAATCATTTAAAGTTACAATTCCGAAACGCGAACTACGGCGTGCTATTCGTTTAATTTTTTTAATTTATATTTATATATATAGAATTATATATAAATATAATTCATTTGACGATTCCATTAATGCATTTAACATGCCAAATAAAAGCATGTTTTATTTGCTTAACATATCTACATGTTTATAATGACAAATAAAAGGAAGTATTTTATTTGCATACATTTCTACATGTTACTAATGTCAAATAAAATGTAATTTATTTTCATGACATTTTTGCTAATGACAAATAAAAGATAATTTTTATTTTCATTATTTGTATGCAATTTCTATTTTTAACTTTAACAAATAAAAAAAGAAATATTTTTATTTGTATATAATTTAAATGTATAACATGACACATAAAAATGTTTATTTTAATTTGCATGCAAATTCTAATGTATAACTTAACAATGAAAATGTCTCTTTAATTTGCATACACAAATTCTATTGTATAATTTGACAATAAAAATGTCACTTTAATTTGTACACAAATTCTATTGTATAATTTGATAATAAAAATGTCACTTTAATTTGTACATAAATTCTAATGTGTAATTTGACAATAAAAAAATGTCACTTTAATTTGTACACAAATTCTAATATGTAATTTGACAATAAAAATGCACTTTAATTTGTACACAAATTCTAATGTGTAATTTGACAACAACAAAAAATGCCACCTTAATTTGTACACAAATTCTAATGTGTAATTTAACAATAAAAAATGTCACTTTAATTTGTACACAAATCTAAGTCTAATAATTATCCTTTCATTTTCATTGACAATTCTATGTCAACAAAATGATTAAAAGTGATTCATTCATTTTTGTTGACAATTCTATGTCAACAAAATGATTAAAAATGATTTATTCATTTTTGTCGACAATTCTATTTCAACAAAATGAATAAAAATGATTTATTCATTTTTGTCGATAATTCTATTTCAAAAAAATGAATAAAAATGATTTATTCATTTTTGTTGACAATTCTATTTCAACAAAATGAAAAAAAATGATTTATTCATTTTTGTCGATAATTCTATTTCAATAAAATGATTAAAAATGATTTATTCATTTTTGTTGATAATTCTATTTCAACAAAATGAATAAAAATGATTTATTCATTTTTGTTGACAATTCTATTTCAAAGAAATGATTTAAAATAATTTATTCATTTTTTGTTGAAAATTCTATTTCAACAAAATGAATAAAAATGATTTATTCATTTTTGTCGACAATTTTATTTCAACAAAATGAATAAAAATGATAACTTCATTTTATTTACGATAATCTAATTCAACAAAATAGATGCTTTTGTTTAAGCACAAATCAATTTAAAAAAATGTTATTTTTGTTTCAGCACAAATCTAGTTAACCAAAAATGTTATTTTTGTTTTGACATTTTTATTTTGACAATTTTATTTCAAAAATGTTCATTTTTATTTCAACTATTTTATTTTGACAAAAATGTCAATTTAATTACAACTATTATATTTTGACAAAAATGGCAATTTTGTTTCAACTATTATGTTTTGACAAAAATGGCAATTTTGTTTCAACTATTATGTTTTGACAAAAATGACAATTTGGTTTCAACTATTATATTTTGACAAAAATGACAATTTTGTTTCAACTATTATATTTTGATGAAAATGACAATTTTGTTTCAACTATTATATTTTGACGAAAATGACAATTTTCTTTCAACTATTATATTTTGACGAAAATGACAATTTTCTTTCAACAATTATATTTTGACGAAAATGACAATTTTGTTTCAACTATTATATTTTGACAAAAATGACAATTTTGTTTCAACTATTATATTTTGACAAAAATGACAATTTTGTTTCGACTATTTGGTTTCAACAAAAAAAATGATATATTTTGTTTCAACTATTTTGTTACAACAAAATGTCCTTTATTTCAACTATTTGGTTTCAACAAAAAATTATATATTTTGTTTCAACCATTTTGTTACAATAAAAATGATATATTTGTTTTCAACTATTTTCTTACAACAAAATGTCCTTTTTATTTCAACTATTTGGTTTCAACAAAAATTGATATTTTTGTTCCAACCATTTTGTTTCAACAAAAATCGATATTTTTATTTCACTATTTTCTTACAACAAAATGTCCTTTTTATTTCAACTATTTGGTTTCAACAAAAATTGATATTTTTGTTTCAACAAAAATTGATATTTTTGTTTCAACCATTTTGTTACAACAAGAATGATATATTTGTTTTCAACTATTTTCTTACAACAAAATGTCCGTTTTATTTCAACTAAAATTGATATTTTTGTTTCAACCATTTTGTTTCAACAAAAATTGATATTTTTGTTTCACTATTTTCTTACAACAAAATGTCCTTTTTATTTCAACTATTTGGTTTCAACAAAAATTGATATTTTTGTTTTAACCATTTTATTTCAACAAAAATTGATATTTTTGTTTCTACCATTTTGTTACAACAAAAATGATATATTTGTTTTCAACTATTTTATTATAACAAAAATGATATTTTTGTTTTCAACTATTTTATTTCAACACAATAATCATCAAATTAACAGATCTACATAACAACATCAATCATCAATCCCAGATCAAATCACGTACAACATCAAATAGAATTAACAGCGGATTGGAAGAAAAATCACAATCATAGTTAATTAATTTTAATTATAAAAAAGAAATAGAATTCTCATAGTGCTTCAAACTCTGTATAATTCAGAATTGAAATTTGCCCAAAATCTGATTTTCTCTGAATTCGTTCTAGTCTATCCAGTAATGTAGATCTCGAATTCACGATCTCAATGGTTCTGAAATCATCCAATTCTGAATTCGTTTGAGTAAGATATGAATTTATTTAGGTTGATAATATTTTTAACTTAATTAATTAAATAATAAAAAAAGGAAATACCCTCTTCTTCCTTGTCAGACACAAGCCGTAAGTTTTCCTTTTTGTTCAATTCTATGTCACGAGATTTCTCTCCAACCACTCAATATCATGACGATCCATCACCACAGCGTCGAAGAGGAGCAAGAGGCGCCCAGGGTGGACCCCACGCGGCGACACTCAATCACCTTAAAGGGGTGCGACGGCAGTACAAACTCAATGGGTGCACGATTGTCTTCAAATTTGCAACGACAGTTCGCAAACCCCGTATGGATCTGAAGCTCACGAAGTGCTCTACAATAATGTCTAAAGGAGTGGGAAGCTTTATAGAGTGGATCGAAAGAAATTAGTGGAGGAAGGTTCGTTCATTTTTGGCCATGAACATAAGTGTGGCCGTAGCTACAGTATAGTGTATTAGGGTTTTGTTAATGTGTATTTATAATAAAATAATATTTAATTTCTAGTTTTGCAAATAAACCCATTAATCCTCAATAGCTCCAAAATCAGCCCAACGAGAGTTGTCCCAGCCAAATACCCCCGTTCCGGACACAATGGGCTAGGTCCTGTTAGCCCACTCGATCGTTTACAGCTTGTTTTCTTTAATTAAAATATAATTTATTTATTTATTTCGGTCGTACATTTAAATTCACTAGGACCACATACGGACTCCAAAGTTTCCCGAAAAATAAATCTAGTTATGTTTTGACAATACAGTCCTAAAAAAGTTAATTTCGTCGAATTTGGAGACCGTTTGAAAAATGGTCTTTTTAACGGTCGATTAAATTCAACAGAAATTATCGAACGCAGTTTAATTTACCACGCTCACATGTTAATTCCAAAAATTATGGAAAATTAAACTTAGCAATAATTTGACATTCCGTATCCGACAAAAATGGTTTCGTCGAAAAAGGAGGTCTTTTGTAAAATGACTATTTTTAATGGCTTTAATATTATTTAAAAATGGAATTTTTAAATTCTGGCACATTTTCTAACAAAATTCCTTAAAATAAAAATTTTAAATTGATTCTGATTTTCGGGGTTGTTTCAATTTAGGAATAAATTAACTAGTTTATAAAAAGGGTTTAAAACCTTGATTTAATTAAGTTAATAACTGTTTGTATGTAATAGTTTATTGATTATAAAAAGAACATAAATGTGATTAACTGTCTTATTGGATAATTAATATTGTTTTGCAATTTATGAACAAATTATGTATCCGTTTGTATCCTTTTGAGAATATTAAAAGGGGGTTTTCTAAAAAAAAAATATAAACTGCCTTTTAGAATGATTAATATTTGTTTGAAGTATATTAAAGTATTTAAATATTGTTTATTATCCTTTTGGATAAATATTATCGTTTAGATCTTATAAACAATGGTTTTAAATAAGAATGTCCTTTTTAAATATAAATGGTTTTGAAATTTAGTCTAAGCATAAGGTAAGTCGGGTTTTATTGAAATTGATGATTTAATTTAACATTGGTTTCAACTTTTCTTTTAAATACAATTAAAATAATAAGTCTCTTTAAAACTAATATTTTAAAGAGTATTACTAAAAATGTTTCCATTTAAATATCTGAAATGCAAAAACCAAGCACAAGTTCGAGTTTTGAAGTTTGAATGTTTTCGATACGAATATGAAAAGAAATTACCATAAACGATATCGTTTATATGGAAAATACCTTGTTATACTCTTATCACTAGATCTTGAAGTACAAATACTTTCCTTTATCTCGAAGTTTGAAAACATTGTCCGAACGATGCCTAGGGGTAACACTACCTCAACTTGTTCGACTTTATTTTTAACCAGGAGATGGTATAAGTTTGAGATCAATAAATAACGGTAAGAGAATGTGATTTAGTTCCCATATACGATCATTTTGAATATTCCTGATAGTTGATTTAACAACTATTGGTTCAACTTTCTTGAGTTGTGTCGACAAATCAAAACGAATTGTTGATTTTTGAGCTTTGTTATCCTTTATTGTAAATGAATAAATCCAAAAAACGAATGGACGTCTAGCTATGTAGAGTTTCTCCCATACGGTAATTTCACATCTACTCTAGGGTTGGTTTGGTTGTATGCGCGAAAGATATGAGATAGTTGGGTAGTCGGTAAAGTTGACGTGGTCCGACTAGTACGTTTCCGAGAACATTGTAATTCTCATGTATATTTTAGAGGTATACTATTCCGTCAGGTGGGTGCACCCTCCTAGTCATTTGTTGGAAAATTTCTCATTGTATTCCTTTGATTATCAGTTTATGATTTTTCCTATTTTAATTGCATCGGAAAGATAAAACCTTCGCGATGTTTAATTACATATATTTGTGGTAAGAGTGGATGTTATTGTAAGTGGCTTAGTCCGTAGCAAGCTTGCGCTGCCTAATTATTTTGGGAAAATTAACCTCTTCCTTGTTCGATCCAAATTTTTGGATCAGTTTCTTTGTTTCCATCGAGAAGTGGTGTGCACTCTTCTCAATGGGGTGTTGTTCTGTTATTACTTTTATATTGACGAATTTTACACATGACACTCATTTCTTTTTGTTTTGGCAATTTTTTCTTTTGTGTTGATACTTATTCATATATGTTGTTCTTATGAGTTAAAACCTCATTCTGCGATCAACGGCGTGGTCTCATAGAATTATTGTATGTTTCCTATTACTTGAGTTTTCTCGTGTTGGTATTTCATACTGATCCATGTATTATTTCATTATAATGCTCAGGTCAGACCGAGCTTGTTTCCAGGTTGTCTTCTGTTGGATATGGAGCTCATGGAGTAGAGGTGAAGTTCACCTATCATACTATTTTATTTTCGCTGTATTTTATTTACCTATCATCATTTGTAAGGTTCGAATTTTATAACTATCCAACTGATAGGATTTTTTTAACTCTGATATACATTGTATTTTGGAGTGACAATTCACATGTCTGTATTATTATTATATGTTGTCAAATTCAACTATGAGATTCTGCGGTTCTTTTCTTTCATTTTTCCATTTCTTTTACCCTAACAATTTGTTTTTTTTCAATGATTGAATGTATGACATTGATATACAATGGTCGTATATGATGTTGATCTTCCATGGTCAGGAAGGAAGGTCATTACATTTGGAGTCAGAGCTGAAGGTTAAGTGAGAACCTTAGCTCTGTTGGGGTAACTGATTAAGATTGCGTAAGCTATACCGTGAAATAAGTCTGAAAGTGTGTGTGTGTGTGTGTGTGTATATGTATGCATATGTGTGTGTATATATACACACACACACACACGAGTGCGTATTTGTTAATATTATAAAAACGTATTGTGTTAATTAGTCTGTTCAGTAGTTTATGAATTCTGGCCGAGACGTGGGACGCCATGGGGTCGAGAGGGATTTCTGAACACTTGAATAAGGAAAGTGGACATGATATTGATTTTTGAAAATTGGTAAATGAAATATTTTACCTAGGATATATTTTATATGCATAAAGAAAATAATTTTCAAAACTATATATAGTTATGAGTATTGCTGTTGGTTGGTGATATTATTAATTATTATCATTATTGTTTTATTTGTTACGCTCAAATAGTTTATGAGCATTGATGGGTGTGTGTTGATTGTTAATTTATGTTCTATTTATATATAAATGTTTATTAACAGTTTAAGAGTATTGAATCGAACCCCTTGTGGATTAAGTTTCACGGCTTGACTATAAGGTGTTCGATATAAATATTAAGTTAAAATCAACATTTAATAGAAGATTAGCTAATATAATCTTAATGGAAAATTGTACATTTAGAAAAGAGAGTTTTGAGAAAATTTTAGTATAATGTAAGTTGGTTATATGTATATTTGCAATTAAGTAAGTATGATGATGAAATATATTACAAAAATAGTTTTGATTAAAAAAAATCATGATAATGTTTGAAATGAAAAAAAGGATTTATTAGAATAAAAATAGCTCTTCTACTTAAAAATATTTTGAAGTTTTGATATTCCAAAATTTTAAGTCCCCTTATAAGAAATTGTTTTCAATTAAAATCCGTTTTTTGTAATGAGTCCATAATTAGACATTTTAAATTACTAATTGGTAAAGAAACATTATTAGCTTAGTTCAAATGAGTTAAGTAAGTAGGAGGTTTTTAATAATCCTTATTTATTTTAAACCATAAATTGTTATAAATATCTAAGTTTAATAAATCATTTGATGTTATTTAAGCTAATAGGTAGTCGTCTTTTCTTTAGACCCGTAGGGTAAATGGTTGAAGAGGTTGGCTCAGTTGGAAAACCCGTATTTTGTTTGGGTACCTATTTGAATTTTTGAATGAAATAAACAAATTATTCAGTAATGATAAATTTGGTGCAATGTATATGTTCTTAAAGATTAAAGAGTATTATACAAAGTAAATCAAATTAGAATTGTTTGATTTTCACTTTTATTTGATATGATATTTCATAGGTTAATTGTAAATGAAATGGAATATTCGATGATTTTCAGTAGTCGAGATTTCCGAGTTGAATTTGGAAACATATAACTTAGTTTAAACGAAGACTTAAGAGGAGATGATTATAATTTATTAATTTAAATAAGTTGAACATATAAATTAAATTAAATCCAGTTCGTCGCGTATCGATAGTTCATAAATTTTCGATTTTAAGTTCAAATGGATTTGTAGGATCCAATATAATCGGAATTCTTTGTAGCAAGAATCTTCCGGACCTGTTGGATTATATTTTCCTAGTGAAAGAGAAAAATCAAGATTTCATCTTGTAGATTTTGAGTTATGGGCAAATCGATTTTTTTAGAAAAAATCACGGTTTTTATTCATAAACTAAAATTAATGATCTAATATAATAGTGAAATTGATTTAGTAGAGATTGGTATAATTAAGAAACCAGTCAAAATGAGTAAGTGGGATATACGTAGACTGTCTAGTTCACATGATGTATGGTCAAGAGTTTGAGTACGTAAATTCATGGTAACTTACACCAATCAAAAAAAGGATTTTTCACTTAATTGTGGTAGCAAACACTAGATTTGGATTCTTGGTATGATACCAAAGTTTTCCATCATAGTTATAGGCTATGTAAGAAATACATGTGTTATAATCGAGAAACTCGATCAGGGTCCGTGCTAGGAAGGTCGAGTGAGCGGTGTTGGATTTGAAGTGAAGTCTATGCGTTCGAGCAAGTGATTAGATCAAATTTAGCGTATGAATTATTTATGTATATCATATGGACTTAAATATAATTAAATTAGCAGTTTGTGACTCATCCAATAATCTGGATGATATTTATTTGACATTTTAAACAATATCAAGTGTTAGTTTTTCCTTTATGGAATCTGTTTGATTGCTATGTTGGTTTATTCCATTTCAGAATTTTATTGTGTTTGGTTGATTATGTGCTTTTATGAACTACGGTTTTAAAAAATTGTTGCTTGATTGGGACTTAAATCGCAGTAAATTTGAAAAAGTGATTTCATTGGAATTGGAAAAAAAGCATTTGGAGTAAATTTTCAAATATTTATTTATGACCAAAATTGGCTTTTGGGATTTCCTGATTGGATGAGTAGCGAGGTTGAGCTAATTACTCTAGTGTTTTTTTTTTTTTTTTTTTTTTTGAGGAACCATAATGTCACTGGGTGCTCCATGTTGTTTTATTTAAGTTATACCATGCTACAGTAAGAGGAGCCCACTCCTTGTTATAATTCATTCAGATTTATTTTTGTTTCTATTCAAATAAATTGGAAAGTATGACTGAATATAAAACCCGGGAAAGTAGTTCTAACTTCTCTTTTTAGGAAAATTTTATGCATTTTAGTTTGTTATAGGATAACCCTATGCAACTCTGTTGCATGTGCTTGTTTGTTTTTTATTGCACCATTATAACTAGTTGCATCATGTTTGGTTGTTGCTATGATTATTGTGTTGTTCATACATATGTTACTTGTTGCTATATTACTAATTTATTTGCTTAGCCCTATTCCGGGTTATGTAAGTATCTACATATGAAAGCAAAATCTTGCTAGCTTGTTTATAGCTTTTGGTTTCATGGTAAAGAATAGTTTGCCCAACAAAATAGTACGTATTTTTTATTACAAAAATATGTGGGTCTTATATATTATTTCCCCATGGTTTGGGAAGTCTCATCATTGAGTTGAGACATATAGTGTCACATATTATTGTGAATTTTTTTGGATCGAGCCACACAAAGAAGGTGCTGCCAAAAAAATTCAAAAACTTCTAGTGTTAGAAAAATATAACATAATTCTAATAAGAAATATTTTTAAAGTAAATTTAATCTATACTTTGAACTTAGGGATTTGTTCTCACTCCTTTCCTTAAGGAATTTCAGGGATGAAATTCTTTTAAGGGAGATGAATGTAACAACCAAGAATTTTGGTTATTAAGTTTCAAATTCATTTTAAATATTTAAATGGATAGATTTTTGAAATTTAATGAGTTGAATTTCGATTTAGTAGTTATCTAAATATTTGAAGTTGTGATTAAGTATTAACTAAAACAAATACAATAATTTCATTTGTCCTTGTTTAGTTAATCAATACTGATTTTAAATCCATTGATGATAATAAATAGTTTGGATTTGAATTTATATTTAGATTGTATTTTAAAGTAATATTTTAATATGATAAATAGTCATTTTTCAAACGATGTGGGAATTCGACGAAACCAGTTTTATCGGATCCAAAATAGTAAGTTGTTGTAAGATTTCAAGTTTCGTGTCAACTGGAGTTGTTGTGTGATCGTATGAGCTCGAAACGCATTGAAATTAATTTTGAAATGTTTCAATAATATAATTATTTAATGCTTGTTAGAAATAAAATCAAATAAAAGTCAAACTTTTGAATTTGTAATAATGGACTTAATCGATTTGAAACGTTGCTTGAGAAGTTTGGTTAGCTTATACTGGAAGAAACTTTTTTTTAAGTTCATAAATATTATACATAAAGAAATAAGCAAACCCTTGCACCCTTATTCACTTTAACTGTGTCCTCTCTTTTTCTCCATTTATTCTTTAATGTCCAGAAAACAAAAACCATGAAACTCACTTCCTATTTAAATACATAATAATTATATAAAAAAAAGATTGCTTCTTTGAGTTCCTAATTTCCTTCTCATAAATTCTTGGTGCTTAGAAGAGGGTGTGGGCTTTTTTTATGGATATTGTGGGCATTGAAAAACTAGGGCTGGAAACTGACGATGATGGAAGTGGTTACAGGAAGATCGGGGAGTAGATCCGAGTGAAATTAGGAAGACCGCACCTACTGTTGGATTTTGCTGGTCTGCAGCTACGTTTTGGCACTTGCGACATTAGGACTTAGCTCATTTTGAGCATCAGGTCACATTTTTCTAGGATCGAGCGAGCTTGGTTTTTGCAGGTTAAAGGGGTTGCGTTCATGAAATGAAGCACGTGGATGATGTAAATTGATTGATTCCGACATCTGTAAAGAGAGAATGGAAGGAGAGAAGGGAACTGCTTGTAGTGTATGTGTGTTCCTTCTTGTTGAAGTGGGATTATGATTTTAGGAAGAGAGGGGACCTTTGACATTATCTTCTTTTAAGCGGAAGATTCACCTCTGGAGATCTTCCAGCTATTCTTCCCAAAATTTTGTACATTTCTGAGCAACTTTGATTTATGGTTTTTTTTCGTAAAATCCTAATTCTAGATCACCATTTATAGGCATTTTCGAACATACAAACAATAGCAAACTAAGAATAAAAATTATCATCGAAAATAATATACAAGAACAATCAATTACTCCAACTATTTCATAGAATCTGGGTTAAAATAAATATCATAGATTTGCGCAGATTTGCAAGTGGTTTTATATGAAAATGTAGCAGTCTAATTCCTTATTATTTAAACTCATGGTTTTAACCTAAAGCTGTAAATTCCTAATGTAATTGCTTTTCAGAATTATTTTGAGATTACGAGGTTTAGAATTTCGTAAATAAGATTAGTATTACTCTCCTTCGCTTGTGAAATTTCTAGCTTAAATAGAATTACTAAATCTGGTAGATCTCCCCTTGTAGTTACAAATTTGCCTCTCAAGTCTGGATCTATAAATATCAATATTTAATTCAAGTTTTTGTTGAGAATTTATGTTTCGGGTAAAGAAAAGTTAGTTGTAACGGAGATTGATGCTATAGGGAAGAAGGAGAGAGAAATAAAATGACTAAAATGAGTTATAGTAACTCATTCAAGCCCTTTATCCCCTAATAACAAATCCAAACTAGGCCTAAGCAAATTAGGTCCAAATGGCTGGAAATAGGCTGTTTGTGTCCTAAAAATCGTTCAAACAGTCATATCTCCCAAACGGTTTGTCTATTTTCAAGTGTAATCACTGTATGAAAAGGGATGATCCAATTGAAGTGGTTCGTAATCAAAATTTCACTCCAATCAAAAGTTATAAACGAAATAAGATTTTGACAAGGGTAAAACGATCACAGAAAATCCCCAAAAAAATAAGAAGTAAGGAATGCCTTTAATAGCCATCTCTCAAAACCATAGATTGATATGGCGTAATATAAAAATAAATTTTTATATTTATGCATTAAAAATGCGCAAAACTATAGGTCATTGCATTCTTCTCCCTTTAAGAATTTTGCCTTTGAAATTCCATAAATGAGTCAATTGAGTCATCCCACATGCCTATTAATCATATGCAATCATCTAAAGTCAGTCATGCAACCATACCATACAAAAAGGGGAAATAACAAATAAATCATATCCTAGCATGAGGGATACCATACTAAGGCACATTAGTTACATATCCTACGAAAGTAAAAATGATAATAGAAATCTTACTAAACAAAAAGCTCTAGGTACACCTTCATCATACTTTCCTCGGTCTCACAAGTGCAATCGTTCTCACTTTCACTCCACTGAACCTTCAATGACTTTTCCACTTTCCTCCTTAATTGCTTCATATCGTGTCAGAAATATGAATTGGATTAAGAGATCTTAAGGCTTCTGGCACAATCTTGATGTCATATAATTGATATAGTATGATGATTACACTAGTGTCATGCATAAACTTCCGTAATTGAGAAACATGAAATACACAGTGCACTCCTACCATCGTTTGTGTTAAGTCTATTCTATAGCCAAGGTTCCCAATCCTGTCTAAGATCGGAAAAGGACCCATAAATCTTGATGCTAACTCCTTTCTTCTATTGAATAAAAAACCATTTCTCAAAGGAGAAATTCATAATAAAACCATATCATTGATAGAGAATTTAAAATCTTTATGCATCCTAAAGGCATAGCTCTTCTGTCTCTCTTGTAACGACCCGCTTATCACCCTTTCGACTCGGTAATTAAACCGACTCAAATGTTCTCAAAGACGGATGGTTAGGAGTACTTACACATTAGAACTGAACAAAATAACTTTTTCATTATCATAGCAATAATTTTTACATCAGAGTACAACATATATAAGAGTACAACGAAAAATATATATGCAACGGAATATATATAGCTGAAATAACTAAGCTCGGTGGAAGAAATAAAATGCCTGGGACAAAATTCCAGCTTAAATCCGAAATCTACTCTAAAATGACTCTAAGTCTAAATCTGCAAAACCTAAACTACTAGGTTTTCCGTGTGGAAAATATGGGCACCCACAGTTTATGTGGAGGAACAATAAACTCCAGGTCAGTCATGGGACTGGGGTGAGAAACTAAAATAGTTATATCTTTAAACAATAGAGTAATTCATAAGATCATGTCGTATAAACACAAAGGGTTTTCCCTTATGAATACAGTGCATGAAAACTCGTAATGTTTTTTGGAAAATGAAGCTATTAAAAGTCTCTCGACATATATACCATGAAAACATAGACTTGGGAGAGGTTTCTCCTTAGGATAGCCAAACATGCTTGATACACGAAAAACATTCGATATTATTACTAGAATATAAACGTGGAAATCATTTTCATAATAATGTATTAATCCTTGCCGGCATAGGTACCATATATTATGTCGACATACACGTTTACATCTAAAACCGTACAAACTCCTGGTGAAGAATGGATTTTCAACAAATGACCAGGCTAAGGAATGTCCTTACCGATGGGTACATCTCTAGAGAAATGTCCCGAGAATAAATCCAATTCTCTACTAACATAAGGTCGAGATCTACCTACCTGGATCACACATGGGTATATCACCTCCCGGTCGCTACCAACCCTAAACCGGGAGCCCGTAACATCAACAACTGCAAAAAGTAGAATTTGCCATGTAAGTAATACCGTGTCTCCATACCATGGTATACTTTTTATCTAGATAAGATATGATAACCCGTAACCTTGCCGCATCCTTCCGGTTTTGGCCATTTTCCGAGGTGTGAGGCTTGCCGAAGTCTCGTTACACAAAGTTATGCTTAACTAAGTTATGCTTTGATCATCAATAGCACATCACTTAGTAAGCCACGCTGTCATTTTATAACATGTGACTGATAATTACTAACTATATCACCGTTGAGCTTGTACATATCAAAGAACAATGTTAAGCTAAGAGAAAAATCTGTCCGCCACCAACAGAAATATTTTTAGTGAAGATCAATCAATATATTATAAAATGCAATATTAGGCCTACATCCATACAAGTCCGTTATGGGTCTGAACGAAACTGGAGGTACCTTATTCTTCGTCTATAAAGGAGAGAGGCCCTTGCAAATCCGAAATTCCTACAAATATGTCCTGGCTACTGCCACAATACAGGTGCATCCATCTCAAGCAAGGAGCTACCCACTTGAGACATTCAATGAGCAGTCCTTCCGATGTAAAGGTTTTTGGTCTTTAATATCGTCTTTAATATCTTCAATTGTTCCATAACGTCGTACTATTATTAGGAATGGTTTTTTTCAACCCAAATTCTGAATTCTGGTCTTTCCAAATGACAATCACTATTTTAAAACTATATGGAAATATAGGATTCATTAAGTCTCTTTTCCATTTTGATTGATTAATTAAAGCCTTATTATGGAAATTATTTATTTCATAGACTACGAGAAATTTTACCTTTACCAACAAATATTTTACATACCAATAAATATAGGTAGGTAAAGAGAACCTTTATCTACCAATATTTAATAGTAAATTTTATTGGTAGGTAAATATTGTCAATGTTATAAAATTGTTGAAGAATGATTATCTACCAATAATTATAGGTAGGTAAAATGTATTATCTACACATATATACAAAAAGGGAAGTTTTTTGCCATTAGCCCCTTCATTTTTCTCATATCATTTTAAATTTTCATTAAAAATTATGTTGAGTTGTGTGATGTGTCAAAAAAGTATATTACAACAAATTTTTTTAATTAGATTCATTTACATATCCTAGCAATGTTTTTTGTAAAATCATTTCTTTATTAATCATTAATAATTATTTTGAAATATGAAATAATTAACATTTAATGAATTAATAAACAATAATTAAATTTTAAATAATTAGTATTAAATAATCGGTTGTTAATAACTTACCATACATTGTTATTGTTTTTCCAAATAGTTGACAGCAAAAGTTTAATTTTAAAATTTTCTAAAATGTTTCACAATTTCACACAAATATGTCATCATCTAAAATGACTGAAATATATTTTATCTAGTATATTGTAGAGACGCAATCCATACCATCCTCTCCGACTATAAATTTAACAACTTAATTTAAATCAAATCTAATTGTACAAATCTCAATCCACGTGATCTCTTCACTTCAAGAGAAAGTACTTATTTCTGACGTAGACTAGCGACATCTTAGCAACTCAACATTGATATAGAGTTGCTAAATTTATTTTATCATTATGACGTCACAGTGGCATCGTTAGTCACCTATGCCACAACGGCATAAGAAAAATTACCGTGTCTTGTACGTTGTCATTATGACTTTTCAACAACCTATAGAAAATGCAATCCAACTGCTCATTTAAAATAAAATCCAACCGTCCATTGATCTCAAATCAGCAATTGATATAACAGATCCATCAACTTTAACTTCATTGGCTCGATCAAAATCATGCTTCAAATATTCATTTTCATAATCAAAATTTTACCCCAACTCTTATTCGATACTTTCCAGGAACCCTAGTTCCTAAAATCACGAATTTAACATCCGACGATTATAGGATCTTGTTATGTTCAGATTCATTCTGAAAAATCGGTGTGTACGACTTCAGCAGGATACTTATATGGATATAGCGGAAATAATAAACTAACTAGTAGTCTACAATAATTATAGAGGTAAAAGTTAACTATATAAGTATATCACAAATGAAAGTAAAATGCAATAAGTAAAAGACACCAGGAATTTTTATACTGGTTCGGACTTCCCACCCTACGTCCAATCTCGAAGCTCCTCTTCAAGGTTCACTATCACGCCCTCTCTTAACCCGGAGGAATAGGTCATAGTACACCCGAGCACCAATAAGGAAGTTGTAACGTCCCAGATTTTGGTCATTTAATATTTAACATTTAATTTAGATTTAAATGTTGAATTAGAAAATATAAATGGATTTTATATTGAATTTATCGATTTAATAATCGATATACGATTTAATGTCGAATTAGAGTGGTAATAATTATTTGTTTTCAATGAATTAAATTGTTTAGAAATCAATTTATATCAACTGAATTTATTATTTATCGTCAATTTAAATTAGTTATCTTCTTTATATAGTCGAATTTAATTTCAGAGCCCGCTCGTGTCGTTACGGTTAAATAGCGGTTCGAGATTTTTAGTTACGAGACCACGATATGTTTTAATTAAAATGAAATCAAATCAAATAAATAAATAAGTATATATTTCCATAAGCTAACCTATACACTCAGAATTCACGAAGCCGACCTATAAACTGAATCGCGCAGACATCCCTTTCCTCGAGCTGAAAATATTGTCTGTTTTCTTCTAAATCAAAGAAACATCCTTTTAATGTCCTGGTACGTTTTGTCCCTTATTTGCATATATATAAACGAGACCGCTGCCTCAATGTCTTCTGATTCCAAAATCAGTTCGAGTCCCTTTTCCTTTGTTCTTTTTCTCCTATCCAACAGAATCCGATTCCTCATATATATATAAAAAAAAGGGATTTCGAATCGAAATTTGGAGCCTCATTTAGAAATCTCGAGTTGCGGTTTAGGTATTCATGACCACGATTTTACCAAGACCGACATCTCCTGAAGAAATCGAAGACTAAGGAGGCGCTCGCGAGTTATGAGTGGATGTGGTTGTTGTTGGCTATAGTTGAGCGGAGTTTGCAGAGGGTTTTCGACTGTGTTGAGGGGTGCGAGAGTAGAGTAAGCCATGGGGTTCGAACTATTGAGCGAGATGGAGGAGGGTTGCGATGTCAAGAGAGGTCGACATAATTGAACTATGGGAGTCAACAGAGGGTTCTTTGTGGAGCTCGATGGTCTGGTTGTTGAACTGGGTAATCACGGTGAAGTAGTTTGGGTTTAGCGATGAGTTTATGTTTAGGGTTCGACATTTCTATTTGGTAAGGGCGATGATTGAAGCATCACGGTCAAAATCGCAGGCTACTCTGGAGCTCGACGATGAACTGGGAGCAAGTATCTCGTTCGGGGGATAGGTTTTGGCTGAGTTTAAGTCAGGTTAATTAAGGTAATAAATTTAAATAATACTTATGCTTAAATTCATTTATTTTATATATGTATAGTATTGTTGACTAATGAATATCATATTAAAAATAGACAAGACATTATCAAAGGGAATCAGTCGAGTAATTTGTAGCTTCGTGATACATCAGCTGGAAATAAAACAAGAATCAGAACGGAATGCCAATTAAAATCCGGTGAGTAAATCTCACTCACCTTTAGAATTATTTTTATTTCATTAAAAATAATTGTTTGTTGCTTGTGTGAATGCTTTCTGGTTGTTATATATATTAGTTATTTAGGCTATATATATATATATATATATATATTGGGTTGATTGATTGGTTGGATTCCCGCAGTCTCATTAGCGGATGCCCGCGGTACCATAGCGGATGATTACCCTATACGCCCCACGCTATGATTAGTGGATGACCTTCTATACCGCGATATTCTGCCATGAAGCAGAATGGGTATTATTTATGTGCTAACATCTGTGGATGCAGGAAAACAGGTTGGAGGAATCCGACTGGATTCCTCAAAATATATTATCTGTTTGTTTGTTTGCTTGATTTCATATATACTAATATATGACGTGTTAAAAATCAAATGATTGAAAATTTGGGTGATTTGATTGTTTTAAATATCACTGGGCCGAGTGTTAATTTATTTAAATATCATGAGAAGGATATTTGAGGTTTAAAAAGAAAATTCTATTTTTCCCAAATAGAAATTGAAATTTCAAGTAGAATTTAAAAATATAGAAATTCAAAAATGAAATTTTGAAATAAAATTTCAGAATAAAATTTTGAAATGAAATTTCAAAATAGTACTTGAAATAGAATTTTCAAGTAGAAATTTAAATAGAATTTAAATATTAGAAAGGAGTTGAAATATTTGAAATACAAAAGAAATTTCAAATAGGATTTGGAATTGAATTTTTAAATATATAATTCAAATAAAATTTGAGTATAACATTTGAATATAGAATTTGAATAAAGAAATTTCAAAATTGAAATTGAATATAGAAATTCAAATAGAGTTTGAATAAAGGAAATTCAAAAGGGGATTTGAATAGTAGAATTAGAAAAGGAGTTTAAATATTTGAATTTTTATAGAAAAGAAAAGAAGTTTGAATATTAGGAATTCAAATCGAAGTTCAAATAGAATTTGAATATGCGAAATTAGCATGAAATATAGAACTTGAATTCAAATGAATTAAAATAGAGTTTGAATCCATAGGAATTCAAATAAAGAAAACTCAAATAGAGATTTGAAAATGAAAATTCAAATGGAGTTTGAAATGGGAAATTGGAATTAGTAAATTCAAATAGAGATTCGAATATAGAATTTCAAAATAGAATTTGAAATGAACTTTGAAAATAGGATTTCAAAGTAGGATTGAAATAGGATTTCAAAATAGGAAATCCAAATAGTTTTGAAATAGAATTTGAATTCAAGAGAATTGAAATAGGATTTGAATTCAAAGGAATTCAAATGAGATTGGAATAAAGGAAATTCAAAAATGGAATTTCAAATAAAAGAAATGTAATTTGAAATATTGAGAATTTCAAAGAAGAGAAAGTGGAATTTGAAACATTTAGAATTTCAAATAGAATTTAAATGGAGTTTGAATATTTGAATTTCAAATAGAATTCAAATATGGGGTCTGAATATAGCAATTCAAATAGAATTTGAATAAATGAATTTGAATATAGAAATTGCAAGATAGAATTGTAATGAAATTTGAAATATCGAATTCAAGAGAATTGAATATGGATTTGAATTTAGAATTCAAAGAAGAATTGAATATAAACTTCAATTATAATCGAAATAGAGTTTGAATATATAACTCAAATAGAATTGAATATGAAGTTCGAATAGAGATTTGAAATAGAAATTCAAGTACTGAATTTGAATATCAAAGGAATTGGGATTTGAAATAGAATTCAAAAGTGAGATCGGAATTTGAATCAAGAAATTCAAATAGAGGAAAATGGAGTTTGAATATTAGAAATTCAAATGGAGTTAAAATGGAGTTGGATTCATTTTAACGAAAGTTTAAAAGTTTATATATAAAATATAAATAAAACGAACTCGCCGCGGTGCTGCAGTTCGTAAATTGGCGATTCGAACTTCAATTGAATATACAGAACTCAATTGAAGTCGAAATTCTTTGAAACAAGAAACATTAGGACCAATTTGATAATAGCTTTCTAATGAAGGAGAAAAATCTGGATTTCGTCGAATAGATTTTGAGATATGTTAAAATCAAAATTTCAAAAATGCAGCGCCAGAAACCATTATAAACCATAATGGATTTTGTATATAAATATAAGGATTTTTAAGCAAATAAAAATCTAAATTCCCATTTTAAAAGCCAAATCTTGAGTTAGAAAAATAAGGCGAGCTCAAGTGAAGTAAGTAAAGAGATTTTAGAAACAATAACCCTATTTTGATTATTTAGGATTAACTAAGTCAAGTAGAAATTAGTTAATCAAGTTTGAACTAAAGTCGAACCTTGAAAAGTAAATTGGCGTTCGTAAAATATATATATTCGAAATCGAACATAGCGCTTAAATTGGAATTTGAATTCAATTAGTTGATAAGTATGTTGAAATATATTTGAAATATGTTATATTCCAATATACAAGCGAAATAGACCAACGAGTTAATTAACGAGTTAATTAACGAGTTGGGTCAAAACGAGTGTGTGAAGTTGAAATAAATTGGACAGGTATAGACATACAGGAGACAGGTATGGGACAAGGATAATGCAGGTATATAAATAATGTGCTCGACAAAAAGGTACATGTTTAATTCATATATGAGATTTTATGCGCCGTATCGGCAAGCCGCTTGGCTTTTTCTTTTTCTTTTTGAAATAAGAAGGACCGGGAAAGCTATTTGAAATTTCCCGACGCTCCCGATACAGGGGAGGTTATGGCGAATTTTTCCGGGAATTTAAGGAGATAGAATATTTTTCAGATAATTTGATAGTTATAAATCAATGTATCGATAAATGTAGAATTCGATAAGGAAATGGAGAAGAGATTTAATTAATGAAATATTAATTAAAGAGCCCAGTGATTTGTTTGATATGTTTGGATGAACACTTGTTTTTATTCGATAGTTAAATCACAGACTATCGAAGTTTTTGACCATCGTTGTCAATATGGGGAGACCGGTTGGATTATTATCCAAAGAACCACTCCGTATCGGCATAAGCGTTGCGAACCAAGTATGCTGAATATATTGAAGACGGAGTAAAGTGCAAGGGCTTTTCTATTTATAGAAATAGTGCCTTCGGTTTCGTTCAATCCCAGAACGAACGTAAATGGACGAATGTCTGACAGAGTATTTCCAATGATCAAATGGGTTGGTCTGTATGAATATATATGGTTGCAATGGATTTATCCCTTAGCATAATATCCAGAATATTTGTGCAAACTCAACTAGTAATTAACGGATCTGACAATGTGGCATTCAAAGTGATTGTGCTATCAATGAATGGTAAGCATTCGTAGCCTCAGGCCTCAACAACCGGGAAAGGACAAAAATCAGGCAGGCAGCATGGCTATGTGGGTCGCACCCATTAGGATGTATAATCACCTATCTAGAGGTTCATTTAATTTCTTATTCTATTCGATGTTGTCCCAGTCGGGAGACGGTTGCTGATCCCAACCGTTGGTGATATACATTCGATACACTCAAGCGAAATGAGTGGTCGGTCATGTGTGGGTCGGGTTACAAGATGTTCTTGTTGAACCCAGTGTATTCCTCTCTAGAGATACACAGTCGGAAGGTGGTTCCATACCTTGTCATGTTGGAAATCCAATCTCCAATAAGCGCCATGCGGTTTTTGATTTTATACTATGTATGTGGAGCGTGAGATGCAAGCGTTCTGCTATTTGGTTATTTACTTGATGTAGACATTATTATAATATCACTGGATTTTCGTATCAAAGTGTTTTGGGTTATAGTAAGGTAAAAGCTGTCCATGTTTATGTGTGGGCTGGTCTTACTATTATCTTTTCTTTCGAAAAGAGTTTTTGAAAGTTAAACAAGTGGTTGGAGTTTACTCACACCAGTCCCATGACTGACCCAGAGTTTGTTTTGTTTTGTTTCCCTAAACTCTTGGGTGCTCAAATTTGTACGGGCAGTCAAGTAGTCGGGATTTCACAGATTTATTTGAAGGAGCTGGAAGCAGAAGGCTTCACCGGTTAGCTATAGGCTATCATATATTCCGCTGTGGACCTAGTTTGTATCTGGAAACAGATGTTTATAACTGTTCCAGAAGTGACTGTTGTGCTCTGATGATGGTATGTATATAAAGTTACTGATTTGTATTTCAAAAGTTATGTATATAATATATTTTATTCGTTCCGCTGTGAGTTGTGATCTTCGTTCTTCTTCTATTCTAATATTTCTTTCTTCCTATTTCTCATCTTCTAACTTCTTTCTATTAATGGTTCGTATTTCTGTGTTATCAGGGTTGGACTTGTGGTGTATTTAGTCAACTCAGACAGCTCGGATTTGCGGGTCGTTACAGAAGTTCCTGCCTGAGCACCTACATAGGACTTCACAATTTACAATTGTTTTGACTCTTGAATGTGTTCTCTAATCAACACGAAGTAGTCACGATGAAGTACACCCTTCCTATAATCTTATCCTCAAGTAACAGAAATGTTTGTGAAGATTGAAGGAAGTTTATTGCTTGTCGAATCAAGAGATGTGAAATGTTATCAAGGATTCAACAAGTAACTTGAATTTAAGAGAGCTTTAGAATGAAAGAATATAGAAGTGTAAATCGGAAAATAAACATGTTTGTGTTGCTTATAAAATAGTAGAATAGTAGCATTTCTTCATGAAGGATTTCAGCAAAAAAATTGCGTCCATTTCCATTCGTAATTGAAGAGGAATCTCTTCATGAACGAAGGTGACTCTTCATTAAAAAAAACTTCTGTTTCGAATCAGTCAATTGGTCTAAAAATCATCAGTCGACTGATTGAATCATACTGTAAAACGTTTATATTTAAAATCATTCAAAACGAGCCGTTATTGTGCAGAGACAGGCTGACCAGTCGACTGGTTTAATTTCTACCAATCGACTGGTACCGCTGAGTTTGTACAGTCATGGCTATTTAAAGCCTTTTAATATATATATATATATATATAATTATATCTTGTTTTGCATATTCTTGTTACACTTGAGGATAGATTTTAACATATTCTAAGACGACTTAACACACACACACACACATTTATATAACCTTATCTTCATGACATGATTTCCATTGCTCTTCTCTTTGTTGACATTAATCAAAATTCTTGTTTTCAGCATTCTCCCCCTTTTGATTGATGACAACATATTCGAATTTCTCCCCTTGAGTATTTGCTCCCTTTGAATTTCTGCAACATTTTGTTAGTTCATAAATTTATAAACTTACCATTTTGATTCATGCAACAAAATGTTTGCGCATATAGAAGATATAATTATAGAAATATCCATCATTGTGATCATAGAAAAATATAACTCTCCCCCTTTGTGATTGATTAAAAAGTATTTAAACACTATAAGCACAAAGTAATCGAATAATATTTCAGAGATCTTTGAAAGATACAATTCCTAATTCTCGTCCAAGTATTATGGAAAAATTCTCTAAATGGGGTTTAGTAAAGATGACATCAAATTGATTTTCTGAGTTTACAAACTCTAAATTGATGGTTTGTTTTTCAATATTGTCTCTTAAGAAATGATGTCTTATATCAATGTGCTTAGTTCTGGAATGGTTTACCGGATTCTTAGATAAATTTATTGCGCTTGTATTGTCGTAATAAATTACGGATTTAGACAAGTTTACGTTAAAAACTTTTAGTGTTTGCTGCATATATATTACTTGAGCACAGGCTAGTGCAGCAGATATATATTCAGCTTCACATGTTAATAGTGAAACACAATTTTGTTTCTTGCTGAACTAAGATATAAGTGATTTACCGATAAAGTGACAAGTTCTACTTGTACTTTTACGATCCGTTCGTGATCCTCCAAAATAAGCATCACTGTATGAAACTAATTCAAAGGAACAATCTTTAGGATAGAAAAGTCCAAAATCTTTGGTACTGCTAAGATAACGTAATATACGTTTAACTACCCTTAAATGTGATTCTTTTGGATTAGCTTGAAAACGAGCACATAAGAAAACACTCATCATAATATCCGGTCTACTAGCAGTTAAATACAAAAGTGAACCTATCATACTTCGATATAACTTTTGATCGACACTTTTACCATTTTCATCTTTATCTAAGTGTGTCTTCATACTCATTGGTGTAGGTTTACTTGAAGTATTTTCCATTCCAAAACGTTTTATTAGATTTGTACAATATTTTTCTTAATTAATGAAAATTCCATCTCATAATTGTTTAATTTGCAAACCCAAAAAATAAGATAATTCTCCCATGTGTGACATTTCAAATTCACTGTTCATTAATTTTGAAAATTCTTGACATAATTAATCATTCGTTGATCCAAAGATAATGTCGTCTACATATATTTGCACTATTAGACTATCTTATTATCTTTCTTAATAAAAAAGTGTTTGATCAACCTTTCCAATTTGAAATCCTAAATTTAATAAATAAGTTTTGAGAAGTTCATACCAGCCACAAAGTGCTTGTTTCAAACCATATAATGCCTTTTTCAGTTTAACAACATGATCAGGAAATTTTTCATGAGCAAATAGTGGAGGTTGTTCGATATATACTCGTTCTTCAATATAACCATTTAAGAAAGCACTTTTAACATCCATCTGATATAACTTAAAGTTAGAATACAAGTGTATGCTAATAGAATTCTAATTGCTTCTAATCGTGCGACCGAAGCAAAAGTTTCTTCATAATCTATGCCTTCTTCTTGATTGTAACCTTGTGAAACAAGTTTAGCTTTATTTCTAGTAATATTACCCAATTCATCTGCTTTATTTTTGTAAACCCATTTTGTTCCAACAACAGTTTGATCAGTTGGTCTTGGAACTAATTCCCCGACTTTATTACGTTCAAATTGACTTAATTCTTCTTGCATTGCGATTATCCAATTTTCATCTGTAGATGCTTCTTTAGGGTTTTTGGGTTTGATATTTGATAAGAAAGCTACATTACTTACTAAATTAAGTTGACTTCCTGTTCTTTCATTTGAAGTTATTTCTCCTATAATGTTTTGAGTTGGATGATCTCGTAATATTCTCGGTGGAGATCTAACTTCATTAATAGGAATATTTTAATTTTTGATATTATCTTGATTTTCTGTAGTACTGTTTTCTATGTTATTATGAATAATGTTTTCATCTTCTCTATATATATCAATATCATCGTCATGAGAAGAATTATATTTCATAATATTTAAATTAAATGAATTTTGAATAATATTTTCGTCAAACGAAACATGAAGTGATTCTTCTATTTTACCAGTTCTCTTATTGAAAATACGATAGCCTTTGTATACTCAGAATATCCTAAGAATATTCCGACATCAGATTTTGAATCAAATTTTCCAAGATGATCTTTTGTATTTAAAATGAAGCATTTTGAACCAAAAACATTGAAATAATATATATTTGGTTTTCTACCAATAAAAAGTTCGTATGGAGTGTTTTTAGTAAGAAATTGGATAGAAACACAATTCAAAATATGACAAGATATTGCAACTACTTCAGCCCAAAAATGTTTTCGCAATATTGTAACGACTCAGGGATTTTCGACTCCGAAAATCGACACAAATACCAATGTCGACTATTCAGACATCGGAAATACCGGATAGTTAATAGAAAGAAGTTAGATGGTGAGAATAGATAAGGTAGAACTATTAGAATAGAAGAAGAAGAACACAACAACATCAGAGTAACACGAATCTCACAGCGGAATGAATAAAATATAGTATACAAAATAGCATTGAAACACAAATCTGTATATATTAGAGTACAACACTTACATCACAGCGGAAATAAACAATATCTATAAATTGCTGCTGAAGCCTCCTGCTCCAAGCTCCTCCAAGAATATCTGAAATACCTGAACTACTTGACTGCCCGTACAAATTTGGGCACCCAAGAGTTTAGGGAAAACAAAACAAAATAAACTCTTGGTCAGTTATGGGACTGGTGTGAGTAAACTCCAACCATTCTATTTAATTTTTCAAAATCCTTTCCAAAAGAAACGATAATCGTAAGACCGATCCACACATAAATACGGATGGTTTTTACCTTATGATAACCCAAAACATTTTTCAAAATCAATACTTTTCTGATATTATAATAATGTCTAATCACTAATAATTAACAATCTAGCAGAACACTTGCATCTCACGCTCCACATATATAATATACAATCAAAACCACAGTCGCTTATTGGAGATTGGATTCCGACTATGACAAGGTATGGAACCACCTACCGATAGTGTATCTCTAGAGAGGAATACACTGGGTTCAACAAGAACGTCTTGCAACACGGCCCACACATGACCGACTGCTCATTTCTCTTGAGTGTATCGAATATATTGTCACCTACAGTTGCTAGCACCATAACCGTTCCTGGGAGATACAGAAGTGAAAAGAAGTAACAAATATGAATATTCTATATATGGTGACAATACACCCTAATGGGGGCGACCCACTTAGTCATGCTGCCTGCCCGATTTTTGTCATTTCCCGGTTGATGAGGCTTGAGGTCATAACGTATCTTTTGACAGATCACACCTCCAATTTACTTTGAATGCCACATCGTCATACCCGCCAAATCACAAATTGATTTCCACAAAAATACCACGGGTATAAAGCTAAGAGAAACGAATTCCTCCACCCCCAAACGTGGATACGTTTGAAATAATCAACTTACGTGATCCATTAGATATATTCTGTCAGACATTTGTCCATACACGTTGTCTTGGGACTGGACAAATCGAAGGCACTATCCTGTAAACAGAACAGCCCTTGCACAACATCGTCTTCAATTAGCTTCATCATAATTGATTCGCAACACTAATGCCCATACGGACTGGTTTTCAGATAATGAATCTGATCCCGGTACCTCCGTATTGACGATGGAAATGGTCAAAAAATTTGATAGTCGGTGATTTAACTATCAAAGGAAAATATGTGTACAAACAACAATATCATTTCCCAATGGAAATTTTATCGATCAATCATCAATCAACATTTATCCCTTTAAATTAATTTATCATTAATTTATTCATTTCCCTATTTTCGTTTCCATATATTCGTAAATTCTTACTCTCAAAATTTAGATATCATTCGTTATAAATTATTGGAAAACATTTCCATATTTACTCTCATTACTTATTATCTACATTAGAAAACGTTCTTGATTCTTATTAGGAAAATATTTCCAAAACTCCTTCATTGGTTTTAAAAAGATGATTAAATAAAACATCGCTATGCCCACTCAAGCCATTACACTCATTAACTAAATTCACTTAACCAACATTCACTATCGAACCTTAACCATTCCTTAGTTAAAAACGAAGTCAATCAAGTTGGGGTATAACTATCTCTCAGACCTTAACTGAATCAACATTTTAACCTCACAATAGATAAGGTTAACCTTTTAAATCTTCACAAACTTCCTTACGTAACTCTCGAATTTTATTTACGAATCCACTTCTTTTATAGAATTCATTTGATTATAATAATAGTGTTATAATCCCATACTTCCAATATATATATATAATAACTTAAATATAACTTTTATTTATTTAATTTAGATAAATAAACAAATAATTAATTTATTAATAAATAACCTTGATTTAAACCGCAAAGAAAATAGTACTTTCCTACATTCGATATAGTCGAATTTAAATGTATAATTCTCTCTCGAATAATCTATATTCGATAACTCTCTTTCGAATAACTATATTCGATAACTCTTTTTCCGAATAAACTCTATTCCATAACCTCTCCTTCGAGTAAACTATATTCAATAATGTCTCCTTCGAATAACTATATTTGATAATCTCTCCTTCGACTAACTATATTCGATAATCTCTTTTCTAATAACCAATATCCGATTAACTCTAATTCGAATAACTAATATTCGATTAACTCTAATTCGAATAACTAATATTCGATTAACTCTAATCGATCAACTCTAATTCGATTAACTCTAATCGATTCAACTCTATTTCGATTAACTCTAATTAACCCTATTTCATTTAAATTCCCATTTGAATTTCTATTTTAAAATCCCAATTTTTCTTTATAAATGTTTTGATTTATAAAATAACTATTTTAATCCATTATTTTCATAGAATGTGAATAATATTTCTTATATATATACCAATTCAGTTTGATTTCATATTTAAAAATAATATTTCATTTCCAAATTATCTTTATACTTTTATTTATAGAATTATTCATATGAAATCCCCTTTTTACTTCTAGTACTTAATTCTCGTTTATAAATCCTTTTAAAATTGCTACATTCAATTTCAATCTCAAATATAGATGTTAAAACCGATTTATACTTCTATATATAAATTCAAATGATAAATAATTTACTTAATTTATTAAACATTTTTTTATAAATTAATCTTTTATATTTTATCTGTTAAAACAGATTTCTACTTAATTCTACTGTAAATTAATCTTTCCCATTCATCTGTAAAAAAACAGATTTCCATTTCATATTTATTTCCCACTTAATTTCTTTTATAAAGTTCTATTCATTTTATACAATACTTCCTTTTATAACTCCTATTTATTTTCTAAATAAATATCCCCTTTATAATTCTATTTATAAATGATTCCAAATATTTCCTTTTCCAATACTTTTGTTTCCAATATTTCTATTTCACTTCCATTTGTTTTCCAATTAATTCTTTTTATAAAATCCATTGATTTTATAAAATCCTTAAATTCCATATCCACTTTGAAATTCCTTTGTATAATTCTACTTATTCTTCAAATAAATGTTCTTTCTTATAATTCTATTTATTAAATAAATATTCCTTTTATAAAATCCTTTGATTTTATATAAATATTTTATTTTCAAAATACACTTTGAAAATTCCCTTCTTACTTTCCAGTATCACTTTTAGTATTAAAATACCAAATCAAAAGGATCAGTCACCATCCAACACACAAAATCAATAATAGATTACATACCACATCATATATCACAATATATGCAAACAGTAAAATAAATGTTGAGGAATCCAGTTGGATCCCTCCGATCTGTTTCCCTACATCCACAGATGTTACACAGCATAATTCATATCAATTCCAATTCAATATAACATATTCTAATGAACATAATTAATGTTTGTTTAACGATATGTGTGTATATCGTTAACTGTAATTTCAACCAATCAAACAACAATTCAACCAAACAATCATCACACATAAATTAATCATCATTTATCAGTGCTAGATTATATAAAAATATATAATTTAAACAGAGTTAGTGAGTATTACACACCTTGGACGATCATCGTTAAATAACGATAATTGTCGGTTGATTCAGACAAACAATTTATTTTGCTATAAATTGTAACGAGCTCTGATTCACTCCCAATCAGTTCCATGGTGTAGCCACCGTCCATACGATCCCAATGTGACCTGTTTTGCTGAATTCTGACGAAGTATGATAAAGATGTTGTAATTACAAGTTTAATTCAAATTAAATTAAATTAAAGCTTCGCTAATTATAATTTAAACTAATTACCCTTTTCATAATCACGTGATTAGCTACTGCTAATCATTTCTTCCTCAGACCAACTTACGTATACTCAGAAATACAGAACCCACCATTTGCCTTCTTTCACACATTCCCAATCCCAGTGTTTTAAAATGGTCCAAACACCTCAGTGCGTCTTCTTTTATTTCCATCCCTTATTATTATTATTATTATTAATCGGGCCTCCCCTTTACTTTGTTGGCCCAGAACCATAATACCTGATCCGCCAAATCATACTCCTCCTTCCCCATGTGAAAGGAAACATTTCCAGTGTACAAAAATGCCATAAACCATACCTTGGCCTTTCTATTACTATCTCATTCCTTCACAAATTAACAAACCAATTTCATAGACCTCCTTCTCATCCAAAACTCCACCAACCTCGCGCCAAAAGCAACAGTTCGCACCTCATCCCATTCACAGACCTGCGCCATGAATTTCCTATTATCCAAATGATTCCCATGCTAACTTTAAACCGCTTGAACTCCATGCTCAACAAAAATCAACTAAACTATACCATACTTCATTGTCCGGCTCGCGGGCCCCCTCACCTTGTTACATCATCGATGTCTTCACGCCCAGTATACAGGGCATCACGTTTCAATATATTTCGTGACCTTCTGTGTATAATTCGAACTATCCATCACCCCCCTCTTATTACAAAATAATGAACTTGATAGTAATAACTCTCTTAAGGCCATACTTGTCTTCTATCTACTTCTAATATCTCCGCAAGCTCTAGGCCTGCTCACGATTTCACAAACACCCATTCTTGCTCATCCTCTCCCCCATTTCACCCCAGAAAATCTTCCAATGCCATTACAGTTTATTCCTCCAACTACCGCTCCTCCCATCGTCAACTATTTCACATGCCAACCCCACCACTCAACTCCCTTTCTCGAGCTCAACGTCTCCAACATCATCATACCAAACTCGCACCTCCCAACAGATTTCGTCCTCCTGCACATTCTCTTCGTCGTTTGTAGTGCGCCACCGTTATACTCAACCCGTTCTTCTCCATATACGGATCAACATACTTGCGTCATTCTTATTTGGTGAAGAACATATGGTGCGATTATAAATAACTAAAGAAAGGTTTGGGAAAATTTTAAAAAGAGCTGGTCTTGTTTTGTTTCATGAAAACAAATGAACGAGGAAGTAGAGTTCGCGCATTTATAGATCCTTAAAACTTTGTGACCAAGTAATAGCCTCTGCTAGGACGTACATGCACATGATTAGGTCTACAGGATTATATTTTATTGGATTAGCCTAGACAATCGGTGACAGAGAGACAGTGTAGGTTGCATGAACAGTTTGATTGAACGGTATAGGCATGTGCAAGGAAAGAATGTAAATGCTTAAGAGTTAAGTATTAAAAAGTGTACAAGGCGCATGTGCGACAACTAAAGTGTATGGTGTGCGGTGTGTACGTTTATTTTCCTTAAGATGGAAGGCTTGCTTTTGATTTGATTTTATACACATATATTTATAATTTCAAAAATATGTTCATTAAGGGTGCTTTGAAAATTCGTTTGTTTATGGACATCGGCATGTGCTTTCTGGGTAGCAAATGACGTGAAGCATTTAAGGGGAAAATAAATCATGGTCTGAGTTTTCACTTCAAGATGCTGATGCGTTAAAAGGATGTAATTTGTATGAGCCTTAGCCTCTAAGTAACGCATATAATATATACATATGTGTTAAGTTTTAGGGTACCGCGCTACACACAATCCTATCATTAAAGGACCGCTATCAACAAAAAAAAATATCATTATGACGAGCAAGGTGCCACGATCCCAAAAATATAATAATATAGGTCCGTTAACTTATTCTGCGATACCCCAAAATGCTGATATATGGTGTAAAATACTTCAAAATAAAAAGTTGTAACAACCCGTATTTTCAATAACCTGTTATAACATAAATCGAGGCAGAATTTAATTCAAAAATCTGAATCAAGGGAAATGGGCTATGCCATTGCGTTCGTCTCGGGAAAATACGCGAAATAGAGTCCGAGTTTTCGAAAATCGGAGTCCGTATGACCCAGTTAAGGCCCATTGAAGTTTTCAGAAATTTCCATGTTAAAAACAGATTTAAATTTTAAATTAAAAACAAGGATTAGGGCTAACTGGCGTCAGGCGGGAAAACTCCCGCCAAGACCCCCATGTCGACAGGCATGTCGACAGGGGTCTAAGGGTGTCGACTGCCCTGTCGACACGGGGTGGCCGGGCAGTTTTGCCTGGCGCACCATTTTTGATTTGGGCTTGGTTGTGTGGCTTGGTTCTGGAGAATTCCGAAATCTGATGGACCTAATTCAACCTAGGGTTAATCCTATGGTCTAAATCACTAGCCTAATCTATAAATAAGACCCTAACCTACCCTAAATCACTCATTATTCATTCTAGCAACCAAACTATGTCAAATTGAATTCTCAAATGGCCTCCACCTAAAAACCTTAGCCTCCACCCTCTTCAAAAATCATTCCTATGAAGGTTTTGATGTTCATACAAGCATTTCTAAATTGTATGAATGATCATTAGCTTGCATACATCATCAAGTTGCAAGCTTTAATTGCTAAGCTAGAGTTTTTGGGATTTTTGTTAATTGGAGCTTTGTTTTGGGTTTTTATATGCTTGCATAAAAGGGCTTCTCAATCTTTATTAGTAGATTTGTGTCTTCATAATATTTGTAAGCCCTCTTACCTTCATTTTAGAAACTCTAAAGTTAATATGTGATGAAAGTTGGGATTTATGCATGTTTAATAAGTTATGCATGCTTATGCGAGTTCACTATGCTATGTTATGCATGTTTAATAAGTTATGCATGCTTATGCGAGTTCACTATGCTATGTTATGCATGTTTAATAAGTTATGCATGCTTATGCGAGTTCACTATGCTATGTTACACATGTTTGATAAGTTATGCATGTTTATGCAAGTTCACTATGCCATGATTTGCAAGTTTAACAAGTTATGCATGTTTATGCAAGTTCACTAGGCCATGATTTGCAAGTTTAACAAGTTATGCATGTTTATGCAAGTTCACTATGCTAAGTTATGCAAGTCCAACATGTTATGCATGTTTATTATGATATGTAAGATTCATCATGTATGTTGTGTCAAGTTCCCTCTTTCTATCCTTTATGCGTTATAACGAATATGTAAGCGATAGAATGACGTTGGGGGGTTTGGGGTAAAACTTAAAATACATGAAAATATGAGATTGGGAATTTACCTATTAAGTTAGGTCTACCCCTTGGGAATTTACCTATTAAGTTAGGTCTACCCAAGTATTTGTTAAACTTGTAATTATGTTTTGAAAATAAAGTGGACATGACACTTAGAAAACATAAGTGTGGCCAACTCGAGGTTGGGTTGAGTTTGTAGCGTAAGCCTACCCGGAACCGACCGGCTTAACTAGTTGCTACAAACAATAGGACCCAATGTGAGAAGTTGGTCATGTGTACCTTGGACCCGAGGTTAGACCAAGTTGTGGTGTAAAGCTACCCGGACCCGCCCGGCTTAACTAGTAACCGCAACAAAGCCTAATGTGAGAGGCTAAGGCACAATTAAATTAATTAATGCCTCATGATTAGGGTTAAGTCATGGCCCACTAATACTTAACCAATTTTGGGGATACGAGGGATTAAATGGGGTTAAGTGGTGAACTGTTGGTTACACTTAACTAATTTAATCCATGATTAGTGAGGGGTTAAACCACACTTAACCCTCTTAGAAAACCCTAGCAACGTGGTCTGTTCCAGCAGTAATCCCAGTTTGGTATCATTCACAACCCTAGAGGCTAGGCTAGGGCGGGGCACGATTACTGGACTGATGTAAGCGACCGAAGCGACGGCTGAGTGGTACAGCGGTGCGGGTCCAGGCGGGCTACGGATGTGCATGTAGTCCGGTGTTGGACAAACTCGAGGCACGGGTACCAGTAGGTTTAGACTGTGCGGTATTGCTTAGGTGTCTGGGGTTAACACCCGAGGGCTTGATACACCCGAAGGTGGACCCAGCACAGTCTGACTACAACCATATGTGGGCCGTATGGACACCAACACTTGACGTGTTAGGTTTATAGGGAGCCGATCGACTAGACCGTTGGGCTGGACCTTGTATTAAGGTCACCTCATGCAATTGGGCCAAAGTTTGGGCTGAGGGATCAATATCTGTTATGTTAGTTTGCTAGTACACTGTGGTGCAAAGCTTAATCTTCTTTATGTGATGACACCTTTATCTACTGCCAGTATATTCATCTCAGTTTCCATCATGATGTTAACTTTATTAGTTTATAGACTGATCGTAGTAGGGCTTACCAGTCTTTTTGACTGACATGTTTTCTTTCGCTTCTTTTCTTCTGTTCCCCCCCCCCCCAGGTTCTCAGGGAGGGAACAGTGGTGCTTAGCTTGGATCGCTTGCTTGTTCGCTGGATAGCTCATGTATGTCTGGACATTGAGCTCGCTATGGTTTATCATCTTTATTTTGGGGATAGCACTATGTATTTCAGTATGTCTTTTTATGATGTACTAGACATGTTTATTTTTGGCAGTTGACTTTATGATGTACTAGACTTGTTTTGAGATGGTTTGAGATATTCCGCTGTTTTATTCTCACTTACTCTGCTTTACATATATATTTATGTTCTTGTTCTGCCTTGATATATCATTATGCATGCTTACCCAGTTCTAACGCCCCCCAGAAGCTAGTGCCCCCGAAAGAGTGACCCTAGCGGAGGTGGGGTGTTACAAATTTGGTATCAGAGCATATGGTTTACAAGAAAGAACAAAAAGTTTTTAAAAGACTTTTGAAAAACTATATTCAAAACAAGTATAAAGTATTTTCCAAAGAAAAGTCTAGTATTTTAAAAGGCTATTCCCCAAAAAGCCATTAGCGTTATCCTTCGTTCCCTTGACCTAATCTTATCTTATCCTTCGTTTCAGTATGGCTGAGGATCTTGCCATCCCAGATGGAGTAAACGTACCACTCTGGTATAGGAGACTTCTAGAAGCTAGGGCGGCAGCCGGCCCCGCAAACCCTACTCCCACTCCTCCTCCTGTAGTTGAGAATCCTCCCCCTAATGTCCCTCCTCCGGTGGTTCCTGTTCCCCCTCCTCCAGTAGTTAATGTTCCTCCTCCTCCAGTTGCTGAGGCTCCTCTTCCTCCTCCTCCCCCTCAGCATCCTCAGGTTGAGTTCACGAAAGTTTGTAAAGACTTCAAGGCGATGGGAGGCAAGAATTTGCTAGGCACGGAATCTTTTGTTGAAGCTAGGAATTGGCTGAAAGACACTGAGGACTTATTTGCTATCTTTCGGATTGATGACGAAAGGAAGATCTTATTGACAGTGTGGCTTTTGAAGGACGAAGCAGCCTATTGGTGGGAGGTCACCAATGGGACGAGGCCTGTCGAGACTTGGGCCGATTTGAGGGCTAGATTTGTGGCCAAGTTTCTATCTTCTGCTGAGGCGAATTTACAGATGGAGAAGTTCATTGCATTAAAGCAAGGTGATATGTCTGTCAAGGAGTATGTGAACAAGTTTAATCAGCTGGCCCGTTTTGGTTTGGATATGGTGAACACTCCTGAGAAGAAGGCTCTTCGATTTGCTAGAGGGTTGAATGAGCCGCTGCAGGGCTTGGCGATGTCACATATTCCGCATGGGGCTACTTTTGAGAGTTTGGTCGATATGGCTCTACTTCAGGGAGATGGAAAGAAAGAGGTCAAGTCGAGTGATACTCAAGCAAAGAAGACTGATTCTCAAGGTAAAGGCAATCAAGGTGGTCAAAGCAGTCAAGGAAATCAGAGCAAGAACAAGAAGGGGAACAACAACAAAGGCAAGGGAAAGTGCAATTACTGTGGTGCGCCTGGACACTTTGCTAAGGATTGTAGGAAGAAGAAAAGGAAGCTTAGTGGTGGATGTTTTTCATGTGGTGAGACTGGACACTTCAGCAAGGAATGCCCGAAGAAGAAAGGACAGGCTGGACCTTCAGGAGGGCAAGTTCATGCTCTCAATACCGCTCCAGTTCCCGATCGAGGTAGTGTTTCTGTTGAGAACCTTGTTTATGTTTCCGATCTTCCAGTTCGTACCTTGTTTGATTCTGGTGCATCGCATAGCTTTATTTCATCTGATCTTGTTGATAGTTTGCACCTTAGTACTAGCTTAGTGGATGATCCCGTTTGTGTTTCGAATCCCATTGGGGGTTCTGCTCATCTATCTATGATATGTGAGGATCTGAGGATCTCTATACTCAGTGTAGAGTTCTTGTGTAGTGCGTATGTTCTTGGTTTCAGGGGATACGGATTGATATTGGGCATGGATTGGCTGTCCAGATATGGAGCCATTCTTGATTGTGAGCATAGGGTTGTGAGGCTTGTGACTCGCCTTGGCAACACCTTAGAGATTTCATGCAATCCGAAGGATCCCGTCATGTTGTGCTACCTTGAATCTCTCGACTCGTCAGAGGAAGCCCTTCAGTCTGTAAGGGTGGTCCGAGATTATCCAGATGTTTTTGAAGAAGTTAAGGGGTTGCCCCCTAAACGAGAGATTGATTTTCGCATTTATCTGGTGGATAATGCTAAGCCTGTTTCTTTGCCCGTTCGGCACATGGCTCCGCGTGAGAGACGGGAGCTCAGCAAGCAAGTAAAGGAGTTACTTGAGAAGAACTTCATCAGACGAAGTATATCCGAATGGGGAGCGCCTGTGGTGTTTGCTACTAAGGCAGATGGTTCTCTTCGACTCTGTGTGGACTATAGAGAATTGAATAAGCTGACTAAGAAGAACAGACACCCGTTACCGAGGATCGATGATCTCTTTGACCAGCTTGTTGGTGCTTCTGTTTTCTCTCAGCTTGATCTTGCTACTGGATTTCATCAGCTCAGAGTGGCTGAAGATAGTATATACAATACTGCATTCAGAACTCCAGATGGATTCTTTGAATGGCTTGTTATGCCGTTCGGTTTGACGAATGAACCCGCGTATTTCGTGGACTTGATGAGTAGGGTGTTTCGAGAGTTCTTGAACAAGTTTGTCGTGGTCTTTATGGATGATATTCTGATCTTCTCCAAGGATGAAGAAGAGCACGCGAGGCATCTTGTAGAGGTGATGGATACGCTTAGAGCGCATCAGTTAAAGGCCAAGTTCTCCAAGTGTCACTTTTGGAGAAGGGAAGTTAGATTCCTTGGGCATATCGTATCCAAGCAAGGCTTAGCGGTGGATCCCGCTAAGGTGGTTGCAGTTCAGGATTGGAAGACTCCAAGGAATGCAACCGAGGTGAGAAGTTTTCTAGGTCTTGCGGGTTTTTACCGGAAGTTCATCAAGGACTTCGCGAAGATATCCGCTCCTCTTACTAAGTTGACGAAGAAGCACTTAGTTTTTGCTTGGGATATGGACTGTGAGCTTGCTTTTCAGAGACTCAAGAGAGCCCTTACCTCAGCACCAGTTCTAGCTTTACCCGATGGTGGTAAGATGTTTACCGTGTACACTGATGCTTGTGGCACGGGATTGGGCGCCGTTCTGATGCAAGAGGGCAGAGTTATATGTTTTGGTGGTAGGCAACTTAAGGTGCATGAGAAGAATTATCCCACTCATGATCTAGAGCTGGTAGCGATAGTATATGCACTCAAGGCTTGGCATCATTATCTTCTGGGAGAGAGATTTGAGCTGTATACTGATAATAAGTCTTTGAAGTATCTCTTTTCGCAGAAGGATCTGAACTTGAGGCAGCAAAGATGGATGGAATTCTTGGCGTCCTATGATTTTGATATAGCCTATACCCCTGGCAAGGGGAATGTTGTAGCGGATGCGTTGAGTAGAAAAAGGTTGACACTAAGTCCTCTATTTGTTGAGATGAAGAATTTAGAGTTCTTGGCAACCTTTGATTTTTCTTTGACAGTTGAGTCGATGACCGGTTCTTTAGCATCTCTTGAGCTCAGGCCTACCCTTCTAGAACAAGTTGGAGCTTCGCAGAAGGAAGACCCTCAGATAATTGAGATCATGGATAAGCTGATTCGAGGGGAGACATCTAGTCACCTTGCTCGATATTCTATAGATGATAAGGGTTGGCTGAGGAGAGACGGAAGGCTTTGTGTTCCGATGGTAGAAGACTTGGTGAGGAAAGTTCTTGATGAAGCACATCGCTCCACGTTGACTATACATCCGGGTGGAGATAAGATGTATAAGGATATGAAGCGCATTTTCTTCTGGCCTGGAATGAAGAAGGATGTGGCAGAGTTTGTCTCTAAATGTGTTGTTTGTCAGAGAGTAAAAGCCGAGTCGAAGAAGCCCGGTGGGCTATTGCATCCTCTAGAGGTCCCGCTATGGAAGTGGGAGAGTATTTCTATGGACTTTATTGATGGGCTTCCAAGGTCAAGGAAAGGGAATACGAGCATTTGGGTCATTGTAGATAGGCTTACGAAGAGTGCTCATTTCATTCCGGTGAAGAGCAAAAGGACCGCATCTGGACTAGCATCAGTATATCTTCGTGAGATAGTACGACTACATGGAGTCCCTTCCAGCATAGTCAGTGACCGAGACCCCATCTTTACTAGTCAGTTCTGGAACAGTTTGCAGGAAGCTATGGGCACGAGGTTGAACCTGAGTACGGCCTATCACCCACAAACGGACGGTCAGACAGAAAGGGTGAATAGGGTACTTGAGGACTTGTTGAGGCTTTGCATTCTGGATTTTGGTGGTACTTGGGAAGACCATCTTCCTCTTGTTGAGTTTGCATATAATAACAGTTATCAGGCAAGCATAGGGATGGCACCATTTGAAGCTTTATATGGGAGGCCGTGCAAGTCGCCTACATGTTGGTGGGAGACTACAGAGAAGTTCATACTTGGGCCTGATATGATCAGAGATACGTCCGAGAAGATCGAGTTGATTCGGAGACGAATGAAAGCGGCCCAAGACCGACAGAAATCCTATGCTGATAAGCGAAGATCCGATTTGGAGTTTGATGTTGGGGACATGGTTTTCGTAAAGGTTTCTCCTTTGCGGAATGTGGTCCGATTTCGAGCTGTTGGGAAGTTAGCACCGAGATTTGTTGGACCCTTCCCTATCATAGAGAGAATTGGGAAGATGGCTTATAAAGTCCAATTGCCCGAGAAGCTGTCCGGAGTGCATAATGTCTTTCATGTCTCGCATCTCCGAAAGTGCCTACATGAGTCCGCTGAGGTGGTTGAACCTAGCATTCTTGAAGACGTGGAAGTAGAGAAAGAGGCAACTTTGAGGAGAGCTCCGATTCGTATCTTGGGGATGGAGACCAAGAAGCTAAGGAATCGAGAGGTCAAGTTGGTGAAGGTTCAATGGGGTGAAGCCGAAGAAGACGCAACTTGGGAAACCGAGGAGAAGATGCGTGGGCTTTATCCATTCCTTTTTGAGGGTACACTCTCAATCTCTTTCCTTTGTTAGCATATCTTTCTCTTTGCTATCCATGTTTATCTAGTTATCGTGCTAATCTTGTCATGAGAACCTTAGGTAGAAACCCTTTGGATGAAACATGTGTTTGAGACATGTTATGTTTGATGGTTGCAAGTGGTTGCAAGTGTTTGCAAGTGGTTACTCGTGGATGCATGATACACATTAGGCACTAGATCGGCTCACACACTCCTCATATTGCATGTGCATGAGTGTTTATGCTTATTCTTGGATGAAATTTGTATGCCATCACATGGATGTTGCATATGGATGTATGATTGAGCACGCATGTAGATATTATACATTATGTTAGGGATTTGCATACATATGGATACATTTCACTAACATATTTTGCATCGATCCTTGCATTAGATAAGTACATATACACACACTTTTGCATATGTTCATACAGCATTTAGAATCTTTTAAGGACAATGATTGCTCGTGGATGATGCTTTGAGTAGATGGATGATTGGATGGTAGGATACGTTCTTCCTAACTTGAAGATTTCGGGGACGAAATCCTTTAAGGAGGGGAGAATGTAACAACCCGTATTTTCAATAACCTGTTATAACATAAATCGAGGCAGAATTTAATTCAAAAATCTGAATCAAGGGAAATGGGCTATGCCATTGCGTTCGTCTCGGGAAAATACGCGAAATAGAGTCCGAGTTTTCGAAAATCGGAGTCCGTATGACCCAGTTAAGGCCCATTGAAGTTTTCAGAAATTTCCATGTTAAAAACAGATTTAAATTTTAAATTAAAAACAAGGATTAGGGCTAACTGGCGTCAGGCGGGAAAACTCCCGCCAAGACCCCCATGTCGACAGGCATGTCGACAGGGGTCTAAGGGTGTCGACTGCCCTGTCGACAGCCCTGTCGACACGGGGTGGCCGGGCAGTTTTGCCTAGCGCACCATTTTTGATTTGGGCTTGGTTGTGTGGCTTGGTTCTGGAGAATTCCGAAATCTGATGGACCTAATTCAACCTAGGGTTAATCCTATGGTCTAAATCACTAGCCTAATCTATAAATAAGACCCTAACCTACCCTAAATCACTCATTATTCATTCTAGCAACCAAACTATGTCAAATTGAATTCTCAAATGGCCTCCATCTAAAAACCCTAGCCTCCACCCTCTTCAAAAATCATTCCTATGAAGGTTTTGATGTTCATACAAGCATTTCTAAATTGTATGAATGATCATTAGCTTGCATACATCATCAAGTTGCAAGCTTTAATTGCTAAGCTAGAGTTTTTGGGATTTTTGTTAATTGGAGCTTTGTTTTGGGTTTTTATATGCTTGCATAAAAGGGCTTCTCAATCTTTATTAGTAGATTTGTGTCTTCATAATATTTGTAAGCCCTCTTACCTTCATTTTAGAAACTCTAAAGTTAATATGTGATGAAAGTTGGGATTTATGCATGTTTAATAAGTTATGCATGCTTATGCGAGTTCACTATGCTATGTTATGCATGTTTAATAAGTTATGCATGCTTATGCGAGTTCACTATGCTATGTTATGCATGTTTAATAAGTTATGCATGCTTATGCGAGTTCACTATGCTATGTTATGCATGTTTAATAAGTTATGCATGCTTATGCGAGTTCACTATGCTATGTTACACATGTTTGATAAGTTATGCATGTTTATGCAAGTTCACTATGCCATGATTTGCAAGTTTAACAAGTTATGCATGTTTATGCAAGTTCACTAGGCCATGATTTGCAAGTTTAACAAGTTATGCATGTTTATGCAAGTTCACTATGCTAAGTTATGCAAGTCCAACATGTTATGCATGTTTATTATGATATGTAAGATTCATCATGTATGTTGTGTCAAGTTCCCTCTTTCTATCCTTTATGCGTTATAACGAATATGTAAGCGATAGAATGACGTTGGGGGGTTTGGGGTAAAACTTAAAATACATGAAAATATGAGATTGGGAATTTACCTATTAAGTTAGGTCTACCCCTTGGGAATTTACCTATTAAGTTAGGTCTACCCAAGTATTTGTTAAACTTGTAATTATGTTTTGAAAATAAAGTGGACATGACACTTAGAAAACATAAGTGTGGCCAACTCGAGGTTGGGTTGAGTTTGTAGCGTAAACCTACCCGGAACCGACCGGCTTAACTAGTTGCAACAAACAATAGGACCCAATGTGAGAAGTTGGTCATGTGTACCTTGGACCCGAGGTTAGACCAAGTTGTGGTGTAAAGCTACCCGGACCCGCCCGGCTTAACTAGTAACCGCAACAAAGTCTAATGTGAGAGGTTAAGGCACAATTAAATTAATTAATGCCTCATGATTAGGGTTAAGTCATGGCCCACTAATACTTAACCAATTTTGGGGATACGAGGGATTAAATGGGGTTAAGTGGTGAACTTTTGGTTACACTTAACTAATTTAATCCATGATTAGTGAGGGGTTAAACCACACTTAACCCTCTTAGAAAACCCTAGCAACGTGGTCTGTTCCAGCAGTAATCCCAGTTTGGTATCATTCACAACCCTAGAGGCTAGGCTAGGGCGGGGCACGATTACTGGACTGATGTAAGCGACCGAAGCGACGGCTGAGTGGTACAGCGGTGCGGGTCCAGGCGGGCTACGGACGTGCACGTAGTCCGGTGTTGGACAAACTCGAGGCACGGGTACCAGTAGGTTTAGACTGTGCGGTATTGCTTAGGTGTCTGGGGTTGACACCCGAGGGCTTGATACACCCGAAGGTGGACCCAGCACAGTCTGACTACAACCATATGTGGGCCGTATGGACACCAACACTTGACGTGTTAGGTTTATAGGGAGCCGATCGACTAGACCGTTGGGCTGGACCTTGTATTAAGGTCACCTCATGCAATTGGGCCAAAGTTTGGGCTGAGGGATCAATACCTGTTATGTTAGTTTGCTAGTACACTGTGGTGCAAAGCTTAATCTTCTTTATGTGATGACACCTTTATCTACTGCCAGTATGTTCATCTCAGTTTCCATCATGATGTTAACTTTATTAGTTTATAGACTGATCGTAGTAGGGCTTACCAGTCTTTTTGACTGACCTGTTTTCTTTCGCTTCTTTTCTTCCGTTTCCCCCCCCCCCAGGTTCTCAGGGAGGGAACAGTGGTGCTTATCTTGGATCGCTTGCTTGTTCGCTGGATAGCTCATGTATGTCTGGACATTGAGCTCGCTATGGTTTATCATCTTTATTTTGGGGATAGCACTATGTATTTCAGTATTTCTGTTTATGATGTACTAGACATGTTTATTTTTGGCAGTTGACTTTATGATGTACTAGACTTGTTTTGAGATGGTTTGAGATATTCCGCTGTTTTATTCTCACTTACTCTGTTTTACATATATATTTATGTTCTTGTTCTGCCTTGATATATCATTATGCATGCTTACCCAGTTCTAACGCCCCCCAGAAGCTAGTGCCCCCGAAAGAGTGACCCTAGCGGAGGTGGGGTGTTACAAAAGTGCTCATTTTTCAAAATAAAAATTTCAGAAAGTTCTAAAAATTAAATTATACCTATGTCTCAAAGATCCTGTCTAAATTCAAAGCCAATATTTAACTAAAATTAAATATATCGTTATGGTTTATAAACGATTCCATAGCGAATATTTGAAAATGTGATTTGAACATAACTCACAATCTACACGATGAAATCTCGATCTTTCTCTTCTATTAGAAATATATAGTTCACCAACTCCGAGCGTTTCTTGTTTCACAGAAATCTGACTTAAAACGGATTCTGTATATTCGTTTAAAGTTCAAATCGCCAAATTACGAACTACCGTGCCATTTCGAGATCGATTATAATTATAATATAATTATACGTTCAAATTGTCGTTTATATAATATATTCGTTAGTATAATTCAACTCTAAACTGAATTATATATTATAAATGATCCAATTCACACAATATTGTGAATTCCACTATTTCTGACTATTTTGGAAATTAAATATATTATTCTATTATTTATATTAGTTAAATATTCAATATTATTAAATTAAACAACTATTTAATTCTCTAAATCACTAATTAAATAATTAAATTAATTAATTATTATACCGTAAAAATACGGGACGTTACATTTTTCCCTCCTTAAAATAATTTCATCTCCGAAATTGCTAGGTAGAAAACAAACCCTATTAACTGGTTAGAACTTATTTGTTCACTTCTTAACTTCAATTTCAACTGAACCAATTTAATTTCAATTAAATATTTATTCATTCCTACTAACGAAAATTTTCAAAAATTCTAACACCTTAACTTTTCGAAAAATTTCGCCAGCACCTCCTTTGTACTAGTCAATCGGTACAACTCGCCTCTCTGGGCCTTCTCCAATGCAAAAAAAAAAAATCAAATAGCCAAGCGGCTTGCCAAACAGGCTCATAAATTGCCAAACTCTTATAAAAGTAAACATGTACCTTTTTGTCGGACATATCAATATATCGTTTCCATCTGTTACCAATTCAACATATACCAATATCATTCCAATCAACTCCGATCAATTTATCCTCAACACAGCTATTCGCTCAAACAAGCCAAATATCATTTCAAACTCGAGTTCCATTCTCGATTCCCAACTACTAACTCACCAATCCAATATCATTTCAGATTCCTACCTCACAATTAAAAATCTGATTCGACTTGATACATTATATTCCAATTCAATTTCCAGTCAATTGGTTTCAATTCAATTCATATTTGCTTTCACAAAATTCTTTTCAATTTGGTTTTAATTCAAACAATTTTTCTTGGGAGTTTTAAACAGTTTACCCTATCAAAAATTAAATATTCCCTCTCGGGATCAAAACAACTTATTTTCTCAAAATATTTCCAAAACAATATCTTTGATAGTAACCCGTCACTAAGAACTCGAAAATGAACCCTAATGATGCGGCAGTCATCATCAGAATTATTTCCTAGCGACTGAAGTGAGTTCAATACTATATCACGTTCCAAAACCATTTCTTAATCATTTCCATTTTGAAATTATTTCAAAATACCATTCACAATGCTTAAAAACAATTTAAAATCTCCCAGGATTTTAAAATTGCCAAATATTTAATCCAAATCCATTTACAAACACTTATTCAAATTTCCTGAGTTTTAATTCCAATCCTGGTTTAAATTCAGATTTAATTCATTTCATTCCAAATACTACACTTATACGAATTCTGATTGGTTATTTTCATAACCATTTAATTTATAATCTCATTCGATTATAATAACAACGAACACATCCAGTATATTATAAAAATTCCAATTCATTCATATCAAAATATATTTGGGTAAAACTATATCATTTACCCTCCCTTCAAAACATAATATGTCGGTTCATCATATTCGAGTGTTCAGAAACTCCTACCGATACAGTGGATCAAACTGATCGACTAGAACTTATAAACAACTCAACCAATAAATCTCCATAATATAAACCATTTTTTTATAAAATCTACAAATACGTTCACTCATATGTATACACTCAAACTCAATCTAGGGCATTACTAACCCCATCTCTACTGAGTCATGCCATAGAGACAAGGTAATTACTTAACCTTCAGCTCTGATACCACTGTAATGACCCAGGGATTTTCAACTCCGAAAATCGACACAAATACCAATATCGACTATTCAGACATCGGAAATACCAGATAGTTAATATAAATTAGTTAGAGGGTGAGAATAGATAAGGTAGAACTATTAGAATAGAAGAAGAAGAAGAACACAACAACATCAGAGTAACACGAATCTCACAGCGGAACGAATAAAATATAGTATACAAAATAGCATTGAAACACAAATCTGTATATAGTAGAGTACAACAATTACATCATAGCGGAAATAAACAATAGCTATAAATTGCTGCTGAAGCCTCCTGCTCCAAGCTCCTCCAAGAATATCTGGAAATACCTGAACTACTTGACTGCCCGTACAAATTTGGGCATCCAAGAATTTAGGGAAAACAAAAAAAACTCTGGGTCAGTCATGGGACTGGTGTGAGTAAACTCCAACCATTCGATTTAACTTTTCAAAATCCTTTCCAAAAGGAATGATAATCGTAAGACCGATCCACACATAAATACGGATGGTTTTTACCTTATGACAACCCAAAACATTTTTCGAAATCAATACTTTTCTGATATTATGATAATGTCTAATCACAAATAATTAACAATCTAGCAGAACGCTTGCATCTCATGCTCCATATATATAGTATACAATCAAAACCGCAGGTGCTTATTGGAGATTGGATTCCAACTATGACAAGGTATGGAACCACCTACCGATAGTGTATCTCTAGAGAGGAATACACTGGGTTCAACAAGAAAGTCTTGCAACCCGACCCACACATGACCGACTATGGATTTCTCTTGAGTGTATCGAATATCGAATATATTGTCACCTACGGTTGCTAGCACCATAGCCGTTCCCAGAAGATACAAAAGCGAAAAGAAGTAACAAATATGAATATTCTCTAGTTGGTGACAATACACCCTAATGGGGGCGACCCACTTAGCCATGCTGAATGCCCGATTTTTGTCATTTCCCGGTTGATGAGGCTTGAGGCCATAACGTATCTTTTGACAGATCACACCTCCAATTTACTTTGAATGCCATATCGCCATACCCGCCAAATCACAAATTGATTTCCACAAAAATACCACGGGTATAAAGCTAAGAGAAACGAATTCCTCCGAAACTAAACGTGGACACATTTGAAACAATCAACTTACGTGATCCATTAGATATACTCTGTCAGACATTCATCCATAAACGTTGTCCTGGGACAGGACAAATCGAAGGCACTATCCTGTAAACAGAACAGCCCTTGCACAACTCCGTCTTTAATTATCTTCATCATATTTGATTCGCAATGCTAACACCCATGCAAAGTGGTTTTCAGATAACGAATCTGTTCCCGGTCTCTCCGTATTGACGACGGAATAATCAAAAAATTTGATAGTCGGTGATTTAACTATCAAAGAAAAATATGTGTACAAACAACGATATTATTTCCTAATGGAAACTTCATCGATCAACCATCAATCAACATTTATCCCTTTAAATTAATTTATCATTAATTTATTCATTTCCCTATTTTCGTTTCCATATATTCGTAAATTCTTATTCTCAAAATTTAGAAATTATTTGTTATAAATCATTGGAAAACATTTCCATATTTACTCTCATTTCTTATTTTCTATATTAGAAAACGTTCTTGATTGTTATTTGGAAAATATTCCAAAACTCTTTCATTGGGTTTACACAGATGGATGAATAAAACATCGCTATGCCCACTCAAACCATTTCACTCATTAACTAAATTCACTTAACCAACGTTCACTATCGAACCTTAACCATTCCTTAGTTAAAAACGAAGTCAATCAAGTTGGGGTAGTTATACCTCACAGACCTTAACTGAATCAACATTTTCAACCTTGCAATAGACAAGGTTAACCTTTTAAATCTTCACAAACTTCCTTACGTAACTCTCGAATTTTATTTACGAATCCACTTATTTTATAGAATTCATTTGATTATAATAATAGTGTTATAATCCCATACTTCCAATATATATATATATATAATAACTTAAATATAACTTTTATTTATTTAATTTGGATAAATAAACAAACAACTAATTTATTAATAAATAAGCCTTGATTTAAACTGGAAAGTAAATAATACTTTCCTACATTCGATATAGTCGAATTTAAATGTATAATTCTCTCTTGAATAATCTATATTCGATAACTCTCTTTCGAATAACTATATTCGATAACTCTTTTTCTGAATAAACTCTATTCCATAACCTCTCCTTCGAGTAAACTATATTCAATAATCTCTCCTTCGAATAACTATATTTGATAATCTCTCCTTCGAATAACTATATTCGATAATCTCTTTTCTAATAACCAATACATGATTAACTCTAATTCGAATAACTAATATTCGATTAATTCTAATTTGAATAACTAATATTCGATTAACTCTAATCGATCAACTCTAATTCGATTAACTCTAATCGATTCAACTCTATTTCGATTAACTCTAATTAACCCTATTTCATTTAAATTCCCATTTGAATTTCTATTTTAAAATCCCAATTTTTCTTTATAAATGTTTTAATTTATAAAATAACTATTTTAATCCATTATTCACATCGAATGTGAATAATATTTCTTATATATATACTAATTCAGTTTGATTTCATATTTAAAAATAATATTTCATTTCCAAATTCTCTTTATACTTTTATTTATTGAATTATTCATATGAAATCTCTTTCTTACTTCTAGTACTTAATTCTCGTTTATAAATCCTTTTATAATTACTACATTCAATTTCAATCTCAAATATCGATGTTAAAACCGATTTTTACTTCTATATATAAATTCAGATTTATATATTCAATTTATCCAATGATAAATAATTTACTTAATTTATTAAATATTTTTTTTATAAATTAATCTTTTATATTTTATCTGTTATAACAGATTTCTACTTAATTCTACTTTAAATTAATCTTTCCCATTCATTTGAAAAAAAACAGATTTCCATTTCATATTTATTTCCCACTTAATTTCTTTTATAAAGTTCTATTCATTTTATACAATAATTCTTTTTATAACTCCTATTTATTTTCTGAATAAATATCCCCTTTATAATTCTATTTATAAATGATTCCAAATATTTCCTTTTCCAATACTATTTGTTTCCAATATTTATATTTCACTTCCATTTGTTTTCCTATTAATTCTTTTTATAAAATCCATTGATTTTATAAAATCCTTAAATTCCATATCCACTTCGAAATTCCTTTGTATAATTCTACTTATTCTTCAATTAAATATTCCTTCTTATAATTCTATTTATTAAATAAATATTCCTTTTATAAAATCCTTTGATTTTATATAGATATTTTATTTTCAAAATACACTTTGAAAATTCCCTTCTTACATTCCAGTGTCACTTATGGTATTAAAATACCAAATCAAAAGGATCAATCATCATCTAACACACAAAATCAATAACAGATTATATACCACATCATATATCACAATATATGCAAACAGTAAAATAAATGTTGAGGAATCTAGTTGGATCCCTCCGATCTGTTTCCCTGCATCCACAGATGTTACACAGTATAATTTATACCAATTCCAATTCAATATAACATATTCTGATGAACAGAATAAATGTTTGTATAACGATATGTGTGTATATCATTAACTGTAATTTCAACCAATCAAACAACAATTCAACCAAACATTCATCACACAGAAATTAATCATCATTTATCAGTACTAGACTATATTAAAAAGATATAATTTAAACAGAGTTAGTGAGTTTTACTCACCTTGGACGATCATTGTTAAATAACGATAATTGTCGGTTGATTCAGACAGATAATTTATTTTGCTATAAATTGTAACTTGCTATGATTTACTCCCAGTCGGTTCCATGGTGTAGGCACCGTCCATACGATCCCAATGTGACCAGTTTTGCTGAGTTCTGACGACGTATGATAAAGATGTTGTAATTAGAAGTTTAATTCAAATTAAATTAAAGCTTCGCTAATTATAATTTGAACTAATTACCCTTTTCATAATCACGTGATTAGCTGCTGCTAATCATTTCTTCCCCAGACCAACTTGCGTATACTCAGAAATACAGAACCCACCATTTGCCTTCTTTCACACATTCCCCATCCCAGTGTTTTAAAATGGTCCAAACACCTTTGTGCGTCTTCTTTTAATTCCATCCTTTTTAATAATAATAGTAATAATAATCAGGCCTCCCCTTTACTTTGTTGGCCTAGAACCATAATACCTGATCCGCCAAATCATACTCCTCCTTCCCCATGTGAAAGGAAACATTTCCAGTTTACAAAAATGCTATAAACTGTACCTTGGCCTTTCTATTACTCCCTCATTCCTTCATAAATTAACAAACCAATTTCATAGACCTCCTTCTCATCCAAAACTCCACCAACCCTGCACCAAAAGCTATAGTTCGCACCTCATCCCATTCACAGAACCTGCGCCATGAATTTCCTATTATACAAATGATTCCCATGCTGACTTTAAACCGCTTGAACTCCATACTCAACAAAAATCAACTAAACTATACCATACTTCATCATTCGACTCGCGGGCCCCCCTCACCTTGTTACATCATCGATGTCTTCATGCCCAGTATACAGGGCATCACGATTCAATATATTTCGTGACCTTCTGTGTATAATTCGAACTATCTATATTCCCCCTCTTATTACAAAATAATGAACCCGATAGTAATAACTGTCTCAAGGCCATATTGTCTTCTATCTACTTCTAATATCTCCGCAAGCTCTAGGCCTGCTCACGATTTCACAAACACCCAATCTTGCTAATCCTCTCCTTCATCTTACCCCAGAAAAGCTTCCAATGCCATTATAATTTATTCCTCCAACTACCGCTTCTCCTCCCGTCCACTATTTCACATGCCAACCCCACCACTCAACTCCCTTTCTCGAGATCAACGTCTCCAACATCATCATACCAAACTCGCACCTCCCGACAGATTCCATCCTCCCGCACATTCTCTTCACCAGTTGTAGGTGCACCACCATTATACTCAACCCGTTCTCCTCCATATACGGATCAACAAACTTGCATCATTTTTATTTGGTGAAGAACATATGGCGCGGTTATAAATAACTAAAGAAAGGTTTGGGAAAATTTTAAAAAGAGCTGGTCTTGTTTTGTTTCCTGAAAATAAATGAACGAGGAAGTAGAGCTTGCGCATTTATAGATCCTTATATCTTTGTGACCAAGTAATAGCCTCTTCTAGGACGTACATGCTCAAGATTAGGTCTGCAGGATTATATTTTATTTGATTAGCCTAGACAATCGGTGACAGAGAGACAGTGTAGATTGCACGAACAGTTTGATTGAAAGGTATAGGCATGTGCAAGGAAAGAATGTAAATGCTTAAGAGTTAAGTATTAAAAAGTGTACAAGGCGCATGCGTGACAGCTAACGTGTGTGGTGTATGGTGCGTACGTTTATTTTCCTTAAGATGGAAGGCTTACTTTTGATTTGATTTTATACACATATATTTTTTATTTCGAAAATATGTTCATTAAGGGTACTTTGAAAATTCGTTTGTTTATGGACGTCGGCATGTGCTTTCTGGGTAGCAAATGACGTGAAGCATTTAAGAGGAAAATAAAACATGGTCTGAGTTTTCACTTCAAGATGCTGATGCGTTGAAAGGATGTGATTTGTACGAGCCTTAGCCTCTAAGTAATGCATATAATATATACATATATGTTAAGTTTTAGGGTACCGCACTACACACAATCCTGTCATTAAAGGACCGCTATCGACAAAAAAACAAAAATATCATTATGACGAACAAGGCGCCACGATCCCAAAAATATAATAATATAGGTCCGTTAACTTATTCTGCGATACCCCAAAATGCTGATATATGGTGTAAAATACTTCAAAATAAAAAGTGCTTATTTTTCAAAATAAAAATTTCAGAAAAATTCTAAAAATTAAATTATACCTACGTCTCAAAGATCCTATCTAAATTCAAAGCCAATATTTAATTAAAATTAAATATATCGTTATGGTTTATAAACAATTCCATAGCGACTATTTGAAAATTTGATTTGAACATAACTCACAATCTACACGACAAATTCTCGATTTTTCTCTTCTATTAGAAAAATATAGTTCACCAGCTCCGAACTTTTCTTGTTTCATAGAAATCTGACATAAAACGGATTCTGTATATTCGTTTAAAGTTCGAATCACCAAATTACGAACTGCCATGCCATTTCGAGCTCGATTATAATTATAATATAATTATACGTTCAAACTGTCGTTTATATAATATATTCGTTAATATAATTCAACTCTAAACTGAATTATATATTATAAATGATCCAATTCACACAATATTGTGAATTCCACTATTTTCGACTATTTTGGAAATTAAATATATTATTCTATTATTTATATTAATTAAATATTCAATAATATTAAATTAAAAAACTATTTAATTCTCTAAATCACTAATTAAATAATTAAATAATTAAATAAATTAATTATTATACCGTAAAAATGCGGGTCGTTACAAATATACTTCCATTTAACAATTTTCTGGCACATTCTTGTAAAATTCTATTTTTACGTTCTATAACTCCATTTTGTTGTGGAGTTATAGGAAAAGAGAAATTATGAAAAATTCTTTTCTTTTGACAAAATAAATCAAATTTATCATTTACAAATTCTCTTGCATGATCACTTCGTATGTTCTTTATTCTTAAATCAGTTAAATTATGAATTTGTTTGATAAAGTTCTTAAAAATATCAAAAGTATTGTATTTATTCTTTAAAAACATAGTCCAAGTGCATCTCGAAAAATCACCAACAATTACAAACATATATCTACTATGATTTATGGACTGAACCGAGTTGGTTAATTCAAGTGGTTGTAAGGTTGATATAACCTTTTTAGATTAAAAAGAAGATTTAGTTAACTTTCCAAGTTGACAAGAATCACACAAATTTTCAGTTTTGAATTTTATTTTGGGTAATCCTCTTACAAGATCATTTTTATATATCTTGTTTATTGTTTTAAAATTAATATGACAAAATCGTTTGTGCCATAACCAAGGATCATTGTCTTTGGATAATAAACACATACGTGGATCACTAGTAACTGCCATATTCAAAATATAAATATTTTTATCTCGATTTCCTTCAAAAATAAGATTTTGATTTTTAATCAAATATACTACATTTATTTTCAGAAAAAGATATTTTGAAACCTTTGTCACATAATTAGCTAATATTTAATAAATTATGTTTTAAGTTCTTAACCAATAAAACATCAGAAATAAGAGGTGAATTAGATATACCGTAATTGCTCACATCACCTTTGCCGATGATATATCCTTTGGAATTATCTCCAAACGTGACAGTTCCTTCTTTTGAGTAAATGATATTTGTTAGCATCTCCTTATCTCTTGTCATGTGTTTTGAGCAACCACTGTTTAGTATCCATTTTCCTCTGTTTTTGTTGAGTGGGACCTACAAAAAATAATTTAAAATTTTATTGGTACCCAATTCCTCTGTTAAGGTCCTAAGGGTTAAATCTTAGGAAGCCAAACCCAAGAGGGTTCAGGATCCTTGTAGAAAATATAATTATCATTATTATGAACAGAATCTAAAAAATTCTTAATATATTTATTTCTAATAAGAATATTATTGGTTTTTGGAACCCATATACTAATATTTCCCGAGTAGTTTATCTTAGTAGAAATATTTGATTTACTACTAGGAATTACCGGTTTAATATTAGATTTCTTAGAACTGGATTTTTTAATTTAACTTTTTGATCATATCCTAATCCCTTTTTACTAAAAACTGGTTGAGAATTTTCTAATATTTTAGATAAGTTCTCTCTACCTTTTTTAAAATTGTTAACACTCTTAGAAATGTTTTCTAATTTAACTTATAAACTAGAATTTTCTAATTTTATGATTTTAACCTTAGTATTTAAATCATGATTCTCAGAAGCTAATAAATCATTTTTATTCTTTAGGTCTTGATTTCTTGACTCAACATAGAAATTTGAGAATTTGCAACAAAAAGAGATTCTTGTAATTTTATAATCTCATCTTCTAGAATCTCTTTTTCATCTTTTAAAAGATCTTTCTCAAATTTTGCTTTCTTTTTATCTTCGTTAGCTTGTTTAAACTTTCGCTTAAACATTTTTTTAGATTCTAAAATTTCAGTATTAATTTCTACTAATTCATCAAAAGTAAATTCATTTACATCAATATCCTTAGCCATGAAGCATATGTTTGCTTGCTCACTGTCGCAGTCACTTTTAGAAGATGAATCTGAATCATCCGAACTAGCTGAAAAAGCTCGTCTCTTTGTTTAATTCATCAAAAGTAAATTCATTTACATCAATATCCTTAGCCATGAAGCATATGTTTGCTTGCTCACTTTCACTGTCGCTGTCACTTTTAGAAGATGAATCTGAATCATCCCAACTAGCTGAAAAAGCTCGTCTCTTTGATTTTTCCTTTTTGTGATTTTTCTTCAATTCTGGACAATTCTTTTGATAATGTCCGGTCTTGTGACAATTAAAGCATTCCACCCGTGAAGGGTCAGGCTCTTTTGATGAATTTGTTTTCATATTCTTGCTTTGGCCTTTTCTATATTTTAGAAACTTTATAAAATTCTTTGCTACAATAGTAATATCTTCTTCGTCTAAATCTAAATCTTCTTTTTCAGGATGGAAAGCTATTTTTTTATCTTATATATGTGCTTTCTTTGCCTGCAAATTTACTTCATCGGACATGAGATTACCGATTAACTCTTCTGGTTTCATGGAAGAAAGATCATTAGCTTCTTCGATATCTAATTCTTTTCTTTCCCATTCGTACGTCAAAGAGTTCAATATTTTTGAAACTATATGAAAATCAGAATATTTTTCTCCCAATCCTAAAAGAGAATGATAAATATTTTGAAAACGTGAATACATGTCATTTGTAGACTCATTCTCAATCATTCTAAAATTTTGAAACTGGTTTTTAAGCATAGATATCTTGCTTTGTTTAACCTTGCTAGTTCCTTCATTAGTAACTTTGAGTGTTCACCAGATTTCATATGTTGTGTCGCACAAACAACCCCGGTTAAACTCGTTTCTATCTAAAGCACAATGCAACATATACATGGCTTTAGCATTAGCGGTAGCCTCTGCTTTTTCATTTGTAGACCATTTAGTGTATAGAGTAGTAGGTTGTGTAAACTCTTTTTGTGTGATGTCCCAAGCATCAAAACTATTTGCTTGCATATATATCCTCATTCGTGTAGCCCAATAGCTATAGTTCATGCCATTAAAAAAGGGCGGTCTTGTAGTGGATTGGCCTTCAATATATCCAGTATTATTGCTAGCACTAGTGTTATTATCCATGTTAACTATATATCAGATAACGGTTTTACGGTTAAATAATGGCCTTGCTCTGATACAAATGAAAAATCAGTGTGTACGACTTAAGCAGGATACTTATATGGATATAAAGGAAATAATAAACTAACTAGTAATCTACAATAGTTGCGCAGGTAAAAGCTAAGCTATATAAGTACATCACAAATGAAAGTAAAATGCAATAAGTAAAAGACACCGGGAATTTTTATACTGGTTCAGACTTCCTGCCCTACGTCCAATCCCGAAGCTCCACTTCTGAATTCACTATCACACCCTCCCTTAACTTGGAGGAATAGGTCAAAATACACCCTGAGCACCAACAAGGATGTTCCTGCCTGAGCACCCACACAGGACTTCACAATTTACAAGTACTTTGACTCTTGAGTGTGTTCTCTAATCAACATGGAGTAGTCACGATGAAGTACACCCTTCCTATAATCTTATCCTTAAGTAATTGAAATGTTTGTGAAGATTGAAGGAAGTTTGTTGCTTGTCGAATCAAGAGATGTGAAATGTTATCAAGGATTCAAAAAGTCACTTGAATTTAAGAGAGCTTTAGAATGCAAAGAATATAGAAGTGTAAATCAGAAAATAGAGAGAATAGAATAAGAATCGATAGTTGGAAAACATGTTTGTGTTGTTTATATAATAGTAGAAGAGTAGCATTTCTTCATGAAGGATTTCAGCAAAAAGTTGCATCCATTTCCATTCGTAATTGAAGAGGAACCTCTTCATGAAGGAAGGTGACTCTTCATAAAAAAGACTTTTGTTTCGAATCAGTCAATTGGTCTAAAAATCATTAGTTGACTGATTGAATCATACTGTAAAACGATTATATTTAAAATCATTCAAAACTATCCGTTATTATACTGAGACAGGCTGACCAGTCGACTGGTTGAATTTCTTTCAGTCGACTGGTACAGCTGAGTCTGTATAGTCATCGCTATTCAAAGCCTTTTAATATATATATAATTATAATTAAATCTTGCTTTGTATATTCGTGTTATACTTGAGGATAGATTTTAACATAATTCTAACATAAATCTTGATTTCTATTGCTCTTCTCTTCGTTGACATTAATCAAAATTCTTGTTTTCAACACATTCTTCTGATCAACAGGGTCGTAACGAATCTGTAATGGTCGAAATAGAGATTGGATTTGGGCTATGAAACATATTTCAAGGTCACATGGATGATTTGAATGGCGTTTAGGTTTTTGCAATCGGACGGGAAGACAAGGTTGTGTTGCAATGGGAGTTTTCTGAATCCTACACTATTCTCATTCTCCGATTTTATAAAAAATTGATAGCTAATGTTTCAAAAATGTAATTAGACGGTGCAGACCATGGCCTCTATTTTATGCGTTATTTATTCAAAGTTTCATAGGATCTTTATATTTAATTCAATCCATATAAAAGGAAGGCTAGAAACCTCAACTTATGATGATTACTGTAGTGTCTACGAAGGTATTTTGCTACTTTTTCCTTTGTTGTTATATAATCTGGTGATTTTCTGATTTTCAATTTGCAAGTGATGTATCGTATCTCATTTCTCATGGAAACATAAGTTTTTTTGCCAAGATTAGGTTGCCTTAAGTCATGAGTTCTATTTTTTTACGGAGTTTAACCATAGGTTTTGTTTTAATCCCGACATACCTTTGTTGTTTTCTTATTCTTATTTTTAGAATAACTATAATGCCAGCAATTGTAAGATTATCAATAGTGAAAAGGTTGTAATTCAACTTACTTACTCAGCTTGATTACCTTTTTCATGTTCTCTAGATAAGTGGGGGTAGAAATAATTTATTTGTAGGATCATACAATAAGCTTTGTAGGAATGACATTGTTACTATGTGTAATGACCCGGGATTTTGTCGACTTTGGTTATCGCCATAAACTCAATGATGACTAACCAAACATCGAAAAATACCAGTCATTAGTGAAAGAAATTAGAGGGTGAGGAAAGATAAGATAGAGAATTAGAATGGAAGAAGAAGAAGAACACAACATTAGAGTAACACGAATCACACAGCGGAACGAATAAATATATTTCATAACATAACTTTGAAATACAAATCTGTACATATCATTATCAAAGTACAGCACTTACAACACAGCGGAAATTACTATAGCTATATGATCCTGAAGCCTCCTGCTCCTAGCTCTTCCAGTATATCTGTAAATCCCGACTACTTGACTGCCCGTACAAATTTAGGCACCCAAGAATTTAGGGAGAACAACAAAATAAACTCCGGGTCAGTCATGGGACTGGTGTGAGTAAAACATTTTAAAACAGTTCAAACAGGTAATCGATATCTCATAAGACCACGCCGTATAATGGAACGGGTTTTTCCCTTATGAGAATCCAAATATCTTTATATCAAAAACCTTTTGATATTATAATAATGTCTATCAACACAATATAATAATCATCTAGCAGAAACGCTTTCATCTCACGTTCTACATATATAGTATACAATCCAAACCGCAAGCACGTATTGGGTAATGGATTTCCAACTATGACAAGGTATGGAACCACCTTTCGCTAGTGTACTTCTAGAGAGGAATACACTGGGTTCAACAAGAACATCTTGCAACCCGGCTACACATGACCGACCACTCATTTCGCTTGAGTGTATCGAATGTATATCACCAACGGTTGGGATCAGCAACCGTTTCCCGAATGGGACAGCATCAACAATAGATTTTTAGACGTAAATGAAACTCTAGATCAGGTGATTATACACCCTACTTCGGTGCGACCGACTTAGCCATGTTACCTGCCCGATTTCTGTCATTTACCGGTTGATGAGGCTAGAAGCTACGCTTTATCATCACCCCAGATTCACTTTGAATGCCACATCGTCAAATCCATCAAATCACCGATTGACGTCTTCAAGCATAAATTATGTGTTAGCTAAAAGAAGTTTCCTTCTCCGCTTCCACTCTTGGTACGGTTGGAGAAATCAATATACGTGATCGTCTGGAAATACTCTGTCAGACATCCGTCCATACAAGTCATCCAGGAACAGGATGAACCGAAGGCACTATTCTGTAAACAGGATAGCCCTTGCATAACTCTGTCTTCAATTTCCTTTGGCATATATGATTCGCAACGCTTATGCCAATACAGAGTGGTTCTTTGGATAATAATCCAATCGGTCTCTCCATATTAACAACGTTAAAATGGTCAAAACTTCGATAGTCTGTGATTTAACTATCGAAGAAAACAGGTGTGCAAACAACGATATTATTTACAAATGGAAATTTATATCGATCAAACATCATTCAACATTTATCTCTTTATTTCATTAATTTACTTATCTCATGTTTCCCTATATTCAATATTTCTTATTTTCTAAAGTTGGAAAATATACGTTATTAACAATGGAAAACATTTCCATTTCTTGTTTTCTTTATTAGAAAACATTTCTGGTTTCTTATTTGGAAAACATTTCCAAAGCTTCTTCATTGGACTTAGACAGATGTTTAAACAAACCATCGCGATGTTAACTCAAACCATTTCCTTCAATTACTAAATTCACTTAACCATCCTTTACTATCGAACCTTAACCATTCCTTAGTTAAAAATGAAGTCAATCAAGTTAGGGTAATACTACCTCTCAGACCTTGACTGAACAACGTTTCTAACCTTGAAATAGACAAAGTTCACCTTTCTAATTCTTTAACAAACTTCCTTACGTAACTCTCTTTCAAATATTTTCTATTGGATAATTCTTTCCTTTGATAAGGTATATTCGATAACTCTATTCAATTTATTCTATTCACTTAACTCTTTTGATTTAACTCTAACTCTATTCACTTAACTCCTATCGAATAAACTATATTCGATAACTCTTTTAATTCTATTTGAATAAACTATATATTCGATTAACTCCTTTATTCTATTCGAATAAACTATATTCGATTAACTCCTTTATTCTATTCGAATAAACTATATTTGATTAACTCCTTTATTCTATTTGAATAAACTATATTCGATTAACTCCTTTTACTTTCTATTCGAATAAACTATATTCGATTAACTCCTTTATTCTATTTGAATAAACTATATTCGATTAACTCCTTTATTCTATTTGAATAAATTATATTCGATTAACTCCTTTATTCTATTTGAATAAACTATATTCGATTAACTCCTTTTACTTTCTATTCGAATAAACTATATTCGATTAACTCCTTTATTCTATTTGAATAAACTATATTCGATTAACTCCTTTATTCTATTTGAATAAACTATATTCGATTAACTCCTTTTACTTTCTATTCGAATACTATATTCGATTAACTCCTTTTACTTTCTATTCGAATACTATATTCGATTAGCTCCTTTTACTTTCTATTCGAATAAACTATATTCGATTAATCCCATTTCGAATAAACTACTCATCTATAAAGATTTACTTTTAGTAACGGTTCTTCACTTTACAAATGATTTCCTTTTTTAGTAACATTTTCCTTTTTATAACATCCTATTCGGTTATAAACAAATTTACTTTTTATAACTCTATTTATTTTCTAACTATTTCCTTTTTAATTCTATTTGTAAATGGTTTTACAAATACCTCCTTTTCTATTATTCTATTTGCAAATGGTTTGCAAATATTTCCTTTTCAAATCTATTCTTTGATTTTATAATTTCCCTTTTCTAAATATCTCCTATTTATAAATATTCCAATTTATAAATATTTCTTATTTATAAATATTCCATTTATAAATATTTTTATTTTCAAATATCACTTTGAAAATATTCCCTTATCAACATTTTGGTATGCTATGGTATTCAACATATCAAATCACGATGATCAGTATCGTCCAAACACATATAATCGACAACAGATTATATATCACATCATATATCACAATATTTGAAAATAGTAAAATAAATGTTGAGGAATCCAGTCGGATTCCTCCAACCTGTTTCCCTAAATCACAGATGTTAAACAATATAGATAACATCACTTTCAGTTCCATATGATATATTCTGTTAAGCAGAATCAATATAGAAATTCAACTGACTGACTAGCAGTTCAATCATCAGTCAACACATAGTCAATCAACCAATATTTAACAGTTCTAAAAATAACACATGAAATTATAAATTGTTCAGAGTTGGTGAGATTTACTCACATTTGCAGTTCATCGTTAAAGAACGATAAATTGTTATTTGATTTGAATCAAACAAATTATTTCCCCATAAATTCATACGAGTCTCGATCCACTTCCAGTCAGCTTCATTGTGAAGCTCTCGTCCATACAATCCCAACGCAACTTACGGTTCGTCAATCTGATATCGTATGATAAAGATATGGCTTATACAAGTCTTGTACATCTATTTAAAAATATAAAATAAAACTCGATTAATTCAAATGGGCTTATCTTAAAAATGAGGCCCATTACCCCTTCACTTTACTACCCGCACCGTTTCTTTGTCTCCCCCAAAACCATCGTGAACTCCTGTAACCAACAACCGAACTCCACCCAATTTCAAACCAACATACCACATCAAACTCCACCGATTTCAAAAACCGAAATCAACGTTATCCTCCTCGTTCGAAACTCCTTCATTCCAAACCACCAAACTCCAACTCAACCTCACCATCTACATCGCGTCGAAGCTGTCCTCGCACAACCACAGTTCATCGCAAGACCCAAATGTGAACCGAAACCCACCACTTTTTCTCAGAAGAAGCTAAATGCAACCAGGATCCCGAATCCAACATCGGAAATCCACCTAGATGCTTTAATTACTCCCATCGATCACCCCTAGTTCCACGCTGAAAATTTTCAATGAACTAATCCCGACGTCGAACCCAATAAAACAACCCCTGGATCGGAGAGCATCACGAAAGGAGCTCGAATATATGTGTTTAGCGATTTTATGGATTTTTCTTCGAATTGCTTTTGATTTTTATTTGAATTTTGAAGAGGAGGATTTGCGTTTTCATTTTCTGGAGTGGCGGCTGAAAGAAAACGGGATGAAGACTTTTGTAAAGGGTTTAGGGGGAATAGAATGGGTATTTATAGTGTTACAAAATATCTAGATATTTTCTAGGATATTTTACTTTGGATATTTTTGTTTTTGTTTGCCTTTAAAAAAATTCCTGTGGTCATATACGATACCCAAAAATCACAAAACTGGACAAGTAGCTAGAGATCGACATTACGGTCTCAACGAAACTGGTTTCGTCGAATTCCGACTTCGTTTGCTCGCACAGCGTATTTTTAACCGTCAAAATACTGACTGTTTTTCACTCTAAAAATCCGTATGGCCACACATTGACTCTAAAAATCACGGAATTTGACCTCTAACAATAATTTAACATTGCGGATCCAACAAAATTAGTTTCGTCGAATTCTGAGGTCGTTTGCAAAACTGGCTATTTTTAAAGCTCTGGATGACCCATTTAAATATATAAATATATTTAAATATAATTAAATTAAATATGTATAAATAAATATTATCGTATATATTCACAGTGGAATACCATACAGCTCTTCTGGGACTTATAACCTGATATTTCAATCTGGGTCAACCCGATATTCGATTTATATTGAAATTCCTTTTTGAAATATAAATAATTCCTTTATAAATTATAAAGGAATTCCACTGCGACTTTTCTAAAATTTGATTTGGACGTACATCAAAATCTACACGACGAAATCCCATTTTTTCTCTTCCACTAGAAAGATATACTCCACCAGCTCCACACGTTTCTTATTTCACTGAAATCCGGCTTAAAACGAATCATGTACATTCAGTTGAAGTTCAAATCGCCAAATCGCGAACTACAGCGCCATTTCAAGCTCGATTTTAATTATAATATAATTATACGTTCAACTGTCGTTATTTAAATATATTCGTTATTCAAATTCAATTCCAAGCTGAATTAAATATCACAGATGACCCAGTTCACACCATATCACCAGTTCAGCCAATTCTGATTATTTCAGAATTAAATATATTATTAAATATATTATTTTAATTAAATATTCATCATTATTAAATTCCACGACCATTAAACCCACTATATCACTATTTATATAATTAAATAAATTAATTATAATACCTCTTCCAATGCGGGTCATTACACTATGCCATTAGATTTTGATATTTGAAGAGCCTAGTGATTTTATCTTTCTTTGATATGTTTGGATCATACAATAAGCTTTGTAGGAATAACACTGTTACTACTATTTCGGGAAATTCACGGAAGATAATATAATACAGTTTGATGATTTGCCTGCTTGGAAAACTGAATAACATCTTCAGTTTTAATTGCTGCTTGTAAATATAGCCACATGTTCGATTGAGTTTTTAAAGATCAGAATTGTTATGAATCTGGACATGATATACCTATTGAAAATGAAACAATTTTTCGAAGTTTTTGGTTAAAAGTAGAATCGAACTCAGTATCTCTGGTTGTTCCTGCAATATAGTCTAAATAATATGTGTACTAATTTTATAATTTTGAGATGCAGTTTTGGAATCAGTAATGAAGAAGATTGGGCCGGTTCTATTTAGTGAGAATTAAGTTATCGTTTTTGTAGTAAATTGGTTGATCATGACTGGAAGTATCGGTATTCTTAGTTGACAAAAATGAAAAGTTCATATGATGCACAACGACGTAATCTAACTATATCTGGATGGAAAATTACGAGAAGCTCGAGAAGGTTGGAGAAGGAACATATGGAAAAGTTTACAAAGTGAAAGACAAAACTACTAGTCAACTCGTAGCTCTCAAAAAGATGCAAATTGAAATGGATGAAGAAGGAATTCCTCTCAGTTCTCTTTGAGAGATCTCTCTTCTTTAGATGCGCTCTCAGAGCGTTTATGTTGTTAGGTTATCGTGAAGGCCCGAATCCTAGGCCTCTGCCTCTAGATGTCATTCAAAGCTTCCTATATCAGTTTTGCAAAGGAGTTGCTCACTGCCATAGTCATGGAGTGCTTCATAGATCATTTCTTTTAATATCTTGTTACTTTAAGCCTAGTATCAGCTCTATGTACTGTTGGTTGGCAAAATAATATGTATATATATATAAGTGTAAACATGGATTTGAAGCCTCAGAATCTTTTATTTGACAAAGATAATGGAACTTAGAAGATTGCAGATCTTGGTCTTGGAAGAACATTCACAGTACCTATGAAGAGCTACACACATGAGGTATCAGAGTATGTCACCTCTATAATATGTAGTAACTTTGTACTTTTATTGTTCTGAAGTCTATTTTTGTACGAACATAGATTGTTACACTTTGGTACACAGCTTCTGAGGTGCTATTAGGAATTAGCCATTACTCAACTGGAGTAGATATGTGGTCCATAGGGTGCATTTTTGGTATGTTAAAATTTTCTTTGTTATGACATATTATAAAAATATTGTAACAGAACAATATGCGATTCTTGTGCAAGATGGTGGATAAATACAATCTAAATGTTTTGATTTGGGCCATGCCAAAAAATGTTTTGATTTGTTTTAAAAAGTTAAATCCATTGATATTCTGTAGAGAAATGTCACACTACAGTGGTGGATTATGTTGCAGAAATAATTTTTCTCACATTGGGTCTGTAGTGCTAAGTGAGTATCAAGTGAGAAGAGATGTACATATATGTTCCTTATTTCACTACAATGATCCTACAAGATGTAAATACTTGATGATAACTTAATTTCTCATATTGAACAAGTATAATTGCACTTACATGTTTACTTCCCCACCTCTACCATGTCAATTGATATTATTTGGATGTAACAACTTCAAGTGTAAACAGATTATTATTATGACGATGATAATCATATTTCTTTCCCGACAATCTTGTAAATGCTGGCTGCAGCTGAAATGGTTAGAAGACAAGCTTTATTTCCTGGTGATTATGAGTTACAGCAGTTGCTTCACATCTTCAAGTATCATTTTTGTAATACATTAGTGCAACCTACTGCCCATTATGAGAAAAGTTGATTGATCATGCTTTCTTGAGTAAATAAGCGAACCAGGATACTTCATGGAAGTATAGAGCTAGTTTAACCACAAATGGAAATTATACTTGCTTTAACGGCTAAATGTACAGATTTGAAGTACTTAAATTGTGTTATGTACAATGACCATAGAGTTTATTATTTGGTACCTTGATATGTTTGAACTTTGAAAGTGAATATGTTTGTTTCGACAAAGTCCTCATAGTTATGCTCGGGGGGATGAAAATTCCTACGAAGGCACCATATTTATGTGAAAATTGGCAAACAAATTCAAAACAAGTGACCTGTTTAACTGAGTGTTCTAATTAAGCCTCCGAAAACTTGGTTATCGTTGATTATGTAAATTGCTTGATAATAACAGAATCTACATAAAAACAACATATGTTTTTGTCTTCGTTTCTCGAAGGAGACGTCTTATTGCTTTTGCATTGATTATGTAAAAGGTTGCTGGAACTCCAATGGAAGTGCAATGGCCAGGAGTAAATAGTCTAAGGACTGGCACGAATATCCTCAATGGAAACCTCGGAATTTGGCTTGTGTTGTTCCTTCACTTGGACCTGATGGTGTTGACCTTTTATGGGTATATCATGGACTTTATCGAACTTTCAGTTTGTTTTTACCCTCAATTTTGTTCTTCTTTCCTTTTTGATTCACATAAGTTGGTGTGGCACACGGTTAATCCATAATGATACTTATAGTTTGGGATTAGAATTTATAAACAATTTGATATGCTATCTAATTGTTTTATGGTGCTGGTTATATTTTGCTTAATTAATTTGCAGAAAATGCTGCAGTCTATTGATAGGATATCAGCAAAAGGTACAATAGGACACCCCTACTTTGACACCCTTGATAAATCTCAGTTCTAATGTCTTTGCTATGTTTTTGGCAACTTCACTTGTTGCCTTGATTTGCATGTTGCTGTGATATTATGAAAGTGCACTGTTGTTCACTTGTTTGTATGATGTATCTCATACATCTGTTGTTCTTTATTTTTATTTTTCCTAGAATGTATCTGAATCATGGTAAAATTGTATTCGTGTTCTTTTTTTTTTTTTTGAAAAAAAGACATAACCTAACTACAATGCTTAATGTTTGGAAGAATATGGTGTTAGTTATCAGATTAATTTGTTTCTCATCAGTTAATATACGCATGAAGGGCAACATGCTTAGTAAAACATGGATCAATTTGTGTTTTGTGGTATGAAATACAAGAGAGGTTACACCTGCAGACTTGGAGCTGAGCGTCATCTTAGGTCCAGGCATCTAGCTTTTCTGCATTTGCATTTACTTACTGTTTGTAGTTCAGTTTTATGTGCTTAGATTTATTTCTCATATTTGTTTTTTTGCTTACTCTAATGTACTTTTCTAGAAGTTAACAAAAGCGCACAAATTTCATAAGAATGCGTTGATAGATGGCTTTGTAGGGGACAATCTCCGGTTTGTCCTATTCGTATGTTAGCATTGAATATTTTATTATTGTATGTTTTTTTAGTTTATTTCTAATATAGAACAATTACAAATAATTGTTATTACCTTTTTACCTACACATAACCATTCAATTTGACCAAAATATGAATCGTCTAATAAATTAATAAAATAATAAATAATGCCATGTATGCTATTACAATAACGCCATGTGGTACAATAACGTTATATAATGTAGACCAATGACATAATGTCATGTGACAAATCAGATAATGTCACATGGATTAATCAAATAATGCTATATGGCCTACAAAAATGATGCCATACGCACTAATCAAATGATGACTCATGGACAAATTATTGTTTGACACATGAACCAACCATTAAATGCCAAGTGTTGAGATTAATGTATGCCATGTGTATACTGCTACAACAACCTTGTCAGCAGCCATGTAAGATGACACTTTATCAAACACATCAGCTAATGGTTCATCATTTGAGTCATAACGTAGTGGGGTCCATTGATTCTTTTACCTACCAATATCAATAAGCGTAGGTAAAAGCTCTTTCTCTACTACCCTTTACCTACCAATTTCTACCAATTCAATATTGGTAGCTAAAATATATTACCCACCATTATGTTAGTTTTTACCTACGCTTACAACTGGTAGGTAAAGACCCATTTTTTGTAGTGAATTCCTCTTCAAAATATATCTTTTTAAATCAAAGATAGATAAAATCTTTAATTAAGATTCATCAGTTCTCCAATTCTTTTCATTTCCAAAACAAGATCATTAAGCATTTCTCCATTAGTTTTTAAAAGATCTTAGTCCATTTTTAAATTTCAAATCATACTCGATCTTGGGTTAAAGAATAATGTCATTTCAAAGCATTATACACAACAAAACCAAACACTGATTGATATTACATATAAGATTTGAATAAAATTTATATTAGCTTATATTCAGTACCAATCCTCATAATCAATTAATACTATAAGTGGAAAAAGGGTATGAATACAATTCAAATTCCCCGATAGTATAATTTGAATTACGATTTTAAATATTGAATATCTGAAAATTATCTCCATTTAATCTTCAAAGTCCAAAACTAATTTATACCGAGTATAAGAACTAAACAGAAGTTGTATCAGCCTATATTCAATATAAGTTTATGTATTCAGCACATACTATAAATGTAATAACGGTATAATTTCCTTTCAAATTCCATGAATAGTATAAGTTTCATCTATGTAATTTAGTATCAAATATCTAAAGATTATTCCCATCTAATCCCAATCTATAAATTTTGGAAACCCCGTTTTATTCTTAAGTAAACTCAAATTACTTAAAATAATTTCCATTTAAATGCTTAAATCTTCCTAAAACATTTTATTGACCACTTAAAATGACTATTTAAGTCATAAATGAAAATAAATGAGTTTAAAACTTTTAAATAAACGATTATCGAAAAACTTTGTAATAGCGTTACAATAAGGCTTATATTAGCTACTTTAATCAAAATGACTTTTATATTATCCAAAACTTCGCATTATTAATTCAAGTCATATTTAAATGATTTTACAAAAAATTCCATGTTTTTCTCTATTTAAAAATAGTTGTTTAAGGTTATGGTCAACGAACTGCACTTATAACGATTTTTTCAAAAATAGTTCTACTCATAACTTGAAATCTACATATTGAATTTTTAAATTTCCTTTTCCATTTGAAAACTATTATCTTTAGGAAGCAAACTTTTTTTGTTTCGAAGAAATCCAATTTAAATTGCTCCTATTACAAACGTTCGAAGTTTATAGTCGAAATTCGGAAACTAGCACACGGTGACTAGTCCTATTCGAACCATATTTTAATTTAAATTCTAAACTCATCTGATTTACTTCAAATTTGATTATAATCTTTATCAAACATATTTAAACTTATTTGAAAACAATATTTCAAATTTTAACTTAATATTCAAATATTCATATTAAATGAATATTATAATCTTATTTTATTATTAAAATAATATTTTTTTTTAAATTAACCCTTTCAAACCAAACTTTCCTGAAATCCATTTAAAAATAATATAAGATAGTTGGAAAAATAAATTTGAATTTTCAATATAATTTATATATCAAAATCAACTTCACTTTTCGAATTTACTATTCACAATTGATTTCAAATTTGAACACGCTATATATATTTGGAATCTTTTTCAAATAAATTTCCACCTTTACGTAAGTTATTCGTAATTACTTAAATTTCATTTCCAAATTATTTCGACTACAAAATTTCAACTTTTATTATTACCCCTTTATTTAATTCAATATAATATTCAATTAAATTATCGAAATGAACCGAGACTTAATCAATACCCATATCCTTCCACATATGTGTGTGTAGTGAACACATTATCACTATTAATCATTAAAATAATATTTCAACCATTATAACAATCATTCACACATAACGTATGCATGTATGTATATATACATAATGTACGTATATATACAACATATGAACATATGGTATAAGCGTTAGATAATTAACGCTTATATCTCATTAATTAACTAATTAATCCATAATTTCACATCCATCAACTAAACAAAAGCATACACAACAATTTTCTATATATTTGATATCCATATATATACACACACACACATAGTGTTTTTCGCTTATATAAATGTTTATATATAAGAATTGGGTTCCACACTAATATATTAATTTAAAATCGAGTTTCTTATAAATATGTTTATAAAAATCAACTTCCTTACTAACATAGCTCCTTTTATATTCACTGTAGGACTTTAACTAGACAGTTGAGCAGCGTAAACGCGCCTTGCAATATTTCTCTCTCTCTCTCTCCAATATTTATATAATATATATACTAATATCTATATTATTAAATTATTTTTGAGAGGCGACGAGACTTGGTAGTGAAGGGGGGAAGGGGTGGACATGGGTTTGGGGGCGTGGGGTTGGTACGACGATGGAGGAGGAAGGGGAGGTGGATGAGGAAGGGGATGGTGGTGTACGACCGACCTTGGGAGGAGAGGAGAGAGAAGGGAGGAAAGAGGAAATTTTAAGGCTATGGAAGCCATGGATTTAAGAAGGAAGAATAAAAATAAAATGGAAGTGGAATGGAATGAGAATGAAGTGGCTTTAGGGGTGTTTACATAGCCTAAGGCAAGGGTGTAATGGTAAATGAGTTTAAGGACACTTGCCTCCTTCCTAAGCTTCATTAGCTTAGATGTGTTACATGCGTAAAACCACTCTCAAAACCATGTGCTTCCTCTTAAATACCGTGTGCCTTAGGTGTATGGTTTCAAATTAAATACTTAGTTTAGTTTGGCAACACTTTTAGGATGTCACAACATAGCCTACACTTCCATATGTTCCAATTCAACTTGCATTTGTTACTTTTCCTAAGCACTTTTGTTAACAAAACAAACAACAACTTTTATCGACAAAACTTGACGATGTTTATAAACAATTTATTCGATTCAAAGAAGTTATTTTATTTAACTTATATTCAATACTTATATCTAACCAATATAGATCATAGTAAAAATAATTCTACTTATTTGTTTTTCTGGAAAAATCGTTGTAACAAAAACGGAAATGTTTACTCACAAAAATTTGATGGTTGCATTTTATATTCTCAAATAACTTTCCTTATCATTTAAAATAAATTATTTTATAGTTTAAACAACTATATCTAATCAATTTCAAATAAATCAAATTGAATTAATATTCAAATTACAAAATTCTTATTTTGACAAAAATCCCTTTTTGACAAATTTGTTAATCGCTGTAGATTTGAAAACTTTATCTTAATATCAAATTTATCTTATCATAACTTTTGAAATCATTTTATAAATTCAGAATTCCTTTGAATAAATCGGGTTAGAAATCTGGGCTGTTACAATATCCCCTCCTTAAAACTTTTCGTTCTCGAAAACGAAAGAACATACAAGCAAATGGAATTTCATATTCTAGATCTTTTAAAATTTTATTATACTTAAAAATATTTGAAAAGAGAGTTCGCCCTTTTAATGAAAATAAGCAATATGCGCAAATCAACAACATGTGATAATGTTGTAGTCAGCCCAAAGTATCATAGTCAGCATCTATACCAGAGTGCAGACTGCATTTGTGGTAATATACATGATCCTACATACCAACCTAAGTACCTATTATGTACTTTAGGTCGTCTGTATACAATAAAAGGTATGTCTATCAAAAAGGCACTAGTCTCTAAAAAAATATCCTAGCCTATCAAAAAGTATATCCTAGCACATAAGTATATTAGTGCGAGCTAAGCACTTAAGAAAACTGAATAAACAATATCTACTATATATCCAAAACAATACCGTCCTTTTAATCTAATCAAAAGATATGTCTGAATCACCATATGACGGCACTAACATGCTCAACTCTTCAGGCTCATCATCCGAAAGATCCTCGTCCAAGCCCTCATTGTCCGCTAGATACCTATCCGCATCTACGTCTTCTCTATCGTCATCCTCTATCATATCATCACCCTTTATCATATCGTCATCAAACTCGGGTGTAGATCCCACTCCGGATCCTCAATCTAAAAAACGTGCTCCACCGTATCACCAAAACAATCTAGCTCAGTCATAAACTCATGCCACATCTCATCGTCTAATCCATCAGGAATTGGTATATCATAGATGTGATCTCCAATCTCCTCGCCGTGGTTCCTAACTCCTCATCATGATCTCCTAAATCCTGATCGTTGGAAATTAGATTTCCCATCTCCCATACGATGTGCTCGTCTGCCTCATCGACATCGCTCCCACTACCCATTATCATCCTCTATGAATCATCCTCGGAAGGTATAGGCTCTGCTGGCTCAGGCTCTCCAGGTGGAGAAGCCTCTTCCTCATCGTCACTATGCTCTGCATCGCTAAACATCCAATCATCGAAATAGTCTGATCCATTACTACTGCTGCTTCTATTAGGAGCAAACCATGCTAAATATTGTTTAATACTTAACTGCTTACCTTTGCCTCCATAGAGTTACAAAGAAATTTAGGGTTTGACTTGTAAATTTTGATTTTATAAGTATGTGAAAATCTATTTTTCTTTCAAAATGATGCAAGTATTTTATAATCTTTATAATTTGAGATAACCCTTTTCTAATTATTTATCAAATACATGTAAGTCAAAATTGTGGAACTTAATTCATAAGGTATTCATATGTACTTAGATGTTTATAGCTTTCCAATTTTTTCGACTGTTCAAAATCGTCGATAATTTTAATTTCTAATCCAAATTCTTTAATAATTATTCTCAATTCAAGGTTGAGAACTTGTTTCCTCTAATATTAAAGAAAATTCTTAAGTTTTCTCCCTCACTAAAAAAAAATTAAAATCCAAAATACCTTATAGTCAAACTATGAAATTGAATTCACTACGTATTTACATTTGGATAATGAATCTTTATTAGTTGGTAAATGACAATAGTTCACCTAAAAGATATTGAGTTTCATTTTCTTTCAACAATTATAATGATTGTGAAATTCTAATCAAGACATACTTTTACTCAAATTTTAATAATTTTACTCCTTTATCTCCAATTTTTAATCTATCTTGTATATATATTTAAAAATATTTAAAACAATATCTTTTATGTTCAAAATATAACTTTTTGAAACTGATTTCTATATCACAAATAGGTTTCTCAAAATACTCTTAACTCATTCTTGGGTATTATTAACCCTATTTCAACGAGTTTCTCTTCTAGGATATTACTAATCCTAGCTCCCATGGGTTCCTTTCCTCCTATTATAATGAGTTGTACTCTAAAGCTTTGAATAAACTAAAGCTCTGATACTACTTCTGTAATAACTGCCTTTCCGCCCGTCTCGACTCCGTAATTTAACAGACTCAAACCTTTTTCAAAGACGGATGGTTAGGGATACTTACACATTGGAACTGAATAAAAGAACCTTTTCATTATCGTAACAATAATTTTACATCAGAGTACATAATATATCAGAGTGCAATGGAATATGTATATACACAGCGGAAAAATACACAACGAAAACAACTAATCTTAGCGGAAGAAATAAAATGCTCTGAACACAACTCCAGCTTAAATCCAGAATCTTCTCTAAAATAACTCTAAGACTAAATCTCAAAACCTAAACTTCTCGGCTGCCGTATGGAAAATATAGGCACATAGAGTTTAGATGGAAGAACAATAAACTCAGTCAATCATGGGACTGGCGTGAGAAACTAAAATAATTATATCTTTAAAAAGTAGGTTAATTCATAAGACCACATCGTATAAACATGGAACAGATTTTTCCCTTATGAATATCGGTGCATAAAAACTTGCCATGCTTTTTGGAAAATGAAGTTACCATAAGGTCTCTCGGTACACAGACCATGCAAACGCAGACTTGAGAGAGGTTTCTCCTTATGATAGCCAAACATGCTTGGTACCCAAAAAACACTTGATATTATTATTAGTGTCAAAATGTGGAAATCACTTTCATAGGAAAATGTACCAATCCTGGCCGACATAAACACCATATATTATGTTGACATATAGGTTTACATCTAAAACCGTACAAACTCGTAGTAAAGAATGGATTTTCAACAAACGCCTAGGCTAAGGAATGTCCTTACCGATGGGTACATCTCTAGAGGAATGTCTCGAGAACAACTCCGGTTCTCTACCAACATAAGGCCAAGATCTACCTACCTGGATCACACAATGATATATCACCTCTCGGTCGTTACCAGCCTTAAACCGGGAGCCTGCAACATCAACAACTACAAAAAGTAGAGGTTGCCACATAAGTAGTACCTTGGCTCCGTACCATGGTACAATTTTTATCAAGATAAGAGATGATAACCCATAAACTTGCCACATCCTTCCTGTTTTGGCCGTTTTTGGGGGTGTGAGGCCTGCCGAATTCTCATTTAACAAAGTTATGTTTAACCAAGCTATGTTTTGGTCATCAATAGCACATCACTTAGTAAGACACGTTGTCATTTTATAACATACGACAGATGATTACTAACCATATCACCTTTGAGCTTGTACATCTCAAAGAAGGGTGTTAAGCTAAGAGATAACCTCTCCACCACCAATAGAAATATGTTTAGTAAAGACCAATCAATACCTTATAAAATACAATGTCGGACATACATTCATACAAGTCTATTCTGGGTCTGAACGAAACTAAAAGCACCTTATTCCTCATTCCATAAAAGAGAGAGGCCCTTACAAATCCGAAATTCCTCCAAATATGTCCGGACTGCTGCTACAATACTGGTGCATCCATCTCAAGTAAGGAGCTACCTACTTGAGACATTTAGTGAGCAGTTCTTTCGATGTGAAGATTTCCGGCCTTTAATACTGTCTTTAATATCTTCAATTGTTTCATATCGTCGTACTATTATTTGATATGGTTTTGTTGGACCCAAATTCTGAATTCCGATCTTTCCAAATAACAATCGCTATTTTAAAACTATATGGAAATGCAAGATTCACTAGTCTCTCTTCCATTTCGATTGGCGAATTAGAACCTTATTATGGAAATTATTCATTTCATAAATTTATCCTCAAAAAATATCATTTTAAATCAAAGATGGTTAAAATCTTTAATTAAGATTCATTAGCTATCCAGTTTCTTTTTCATTTCCAAAACAAGATCATTAAGCATTTTTCCATTAGCTTTTTAAAAGATCTTACTCTGTTTTTAAATTCCAAATCATACTCGATCTTGGGTTAAAGAAAAATGTCATTTCAAAACATCATTCACAACAAACCCAAACACTAATTGATATTACATATAAGATTTTAATAAAATTTATATCAGCTTATATTCAATACCAATCCTCATAATCTACTAATACTATAAGTGGAATAACGATATGAATACCTTTCAAATTCCCCGAATAACATAATTTAAACTACGAGTTCAAATATTGAATACCTAAAAATTATCTCTATTTAATCTTCAAAATCCAAAACTAATTTATATTGAGTATAAGAACTAAACAGAAATTGTATAAGCCTATATTCAATATAAATTTCTGCATTCAACATGTACTATAGACGGAAAATGGTATAATTTCCTTTCAAATTTCATGAATAGTATAAGTTTCATCTATGGAATTTAGCATCAAATATCGGAAGATTATTTGCATCTAGTTCCAATTTATAAATTTTGGAAAACCCCTTTTATTCTTAAGTAAACTCAAATTACTTAAAGTACTTTCCATTTAAATGCTTAAATCTTCCTAAAACATTTTATTAATCATTTAAAAATGACTATTTAAGTCATAGATGAAAATAAATGAGTTTAAAACCTTTAAATAAACCATTATCGGAAAATGTTGTAACAACATTACAAACAGACTTATATTAGCTAGTTTAATCACAACAACTTTTCTAACATCCATAAGTGTCTTTTAGCAACATTCAAAAAATGTTGCTTAAATATTAACTTTCTGAATTTATTCAAGTCCACATCTTTTGGGGACCACAATGTAAAGCATGTTTCTTACGTGTTTGTATACTGTACTATTTTGCATCTCATATAATAATCTATAAGAATAATAATACTATTGCACGAAATTTAAATTATCCAAACAATATCTTATTTAGTATAATATTTAAACATCTAAATAGTATAATATTTTTGTCTCTCTCTATAACACAAGTCACATTCACACCTCACTACATATACTCAAACACTCAGTACACTGTTTGCCTTTGTATTTATTCCACACTTCTGATCCAGTTCCTGCTTTCACTCTGTCTCTTATTTACCCGTACAATAAACAACTAGAGTAGTAATATGAAAATAAACAAATTTAAATATGCAAAAAAATAAAAAAAAATTGTGCATTTACTTGCCTCAGCTATTCGGATCATTTGTCATCATATTTTGATTGTGCAGAATTTGTTTCTTTATCAGTATTTATGGGGACAAACGAATCTCAAAAGCATGCACATATACAAGTACATGTGTACACATGTACACTACCATAGCATCTCAGAATCGTTTTCAGGGTAGTGCAAACAACTGAGGAGCGGCCTTAGGGACCAAGCTCAACCCAGTGTTTCTTTTCAGAAGCAAGTTCAAAAGGTAAGAAAAAATGTTCAAGTCAGATTTCAGCAAATGCAAAAGAAGTATTCCAGCAAAAACCAAGTTTAAGTTTGCAAGGCAAATCAATGCAACATGATTTAGGCTGTAAACACACACACATATATTCGGTGTTGATAAAGCTCACACAGCAACTAGTATTGTCTCCTACAGGCAAGTCCACATATCGTTTTGGTTGGTCATCCTTCCCTGTCTTTTCTAGTTTTCCTGTTTTTTCTGATTCTGTAGTACCGTTTTGCCCCCACGGTTCGTCGGTGTCGATCCATTGACTGTGTGGTCGTCTCGTCCCCCTTCTTAGAAAGAAAGAGATAGTGATCATTAATGATTGTCTAACTCGACTTACTAATAATTCCCGTCCTTCTAGATCTGGTAGGTCAGTTGCTTGTCCCCCTTCTATATCTGGGAGGAGTTTGGGGTTTTCTGTGTCCATAGAGGCTTCTGCTCGCTCTTCGCGCCGTAGTCAGCGAGCGGCGCCTAGCACTCCTCGCACTATTTGCACATGCTCTATAGCGGCATCAGAGCAGATTGTTATATCTACACATCACACGTTGTATCTTATTTGAGCCGGAGGGGCGCTATTTTCTTTGTTCTAATCTGTGTGCTCTTGTTTTCTTGGTGGGTCATTGTTTGTTTTTTCTTACTATTTTTCATGGCGAATTTCCTTTTTTTGGAACGTTCATGAGATAGGCAACGACGCTTCTGTGGCTAGACTCAAGTGCGTTGTGAAGAAGCATTCTATCCTTACAGTGGCACTCCTGGAATCTATGTTAGCCCCGGAGGCGATCACCAAGTCTGTTTTGTCCCTTGGCTTTGGTGGTTACTTAGCCAATTTGTCAAACAAGATTTAGATCCTTGGGTCCAAAGACGTGGTTGTTCGGCCTGTTTCAACTTCAATCAGCTACAATCGATAGCCTGCTCGGTTCCTCCATTCTCTTATCCTTTTTGTTCTCTGCAGACTACGTGAAGTGCGACCGGAATGAGCGCTTGGCTCTTTGGAACGATATCCTCGCCCTGTCGAACTTGGGGTTCTTGGTTTCTGTTCTGGGAGACGACTTTAACATCGTCTCCTATCAAGATGAAAAGAGGGGTGGGAATGTCGTTAGCCATACAGCTATAGCGGATTTCAATGCCTTCATTGTCAGCTCGAGGCTTTTCGAAGTCTCTTTCATCGGATGGGTATCACTTGGTGTAATAACCAAGAAGGGCCAAATCAGATTCTTTCTAGGCTTGACAGAGTTTTCGAATCGAAAAGTTGGTTCAACCTACCATTCACTTTCTCTATTTCTCACCTGCATCGGACCTTCACCGACCTTGCTCCTATGCTCCTCTACAATTCTCCACAATCACTTTCTGGCTCTTATTCTTTTAGGATTCAAAGTATGTTGATATCTCATCACTCTTTGCATCTTGTTGTAGAGATTCTTGGAACTCCCCAGTAGTTGGTTCGCCTGTTGCTATTTTTTTTTCTCGCAAGCTAAAACGTCTCAAGAATTGCCTAAAGTTTTAGAACGTGCAAGTTTTCAAGAATATTTTTGACCGTGTCAGAGCGGATGAAGAGAATCTTGTTCTTGTAGAAGCCTCTTTCGATGAAGACCCCTCTTCTGCTAACAAGGAGGCGTGGGCCCTCGCCCAATTAGCCTATTCGTCGGAGCTCCGTGTCGAGAACAACTTTCTTCGCCAAAAGGCCAGGATCAAGTGAGTTATCGATGGAGATTCGAACTCCAAGTTCTTCCACTCTTCCATTCGTAAGAAGAAAATACTTCTTACGATTCTTCTGTTAGAGCTCCCCGATCTATCTTTAATTTCCACTCCCGATGAAGTTAAGGATACCATCCATTCTCACTTTCAGTCTTTCCTAGGTTCGCCATCGGTCTCGGTCTTTTATCCGACCTTCATAGCCTTCATTCCTAGGTTGGTTCTACCAGTTCAGAGTGTTGACCTTGCAGTCCCTCCTTCTTCAAAAGAGATACGCTTGTATTTTCGCTCTTAGAAAGGATAGTGCTAGTGGGCCTGATGGTTTCAATGGGGTTTTCTTCATAAGTGTTTGGTCGATCATCCAGTCGGATTTCTGCCTGGCTATTCGGTTTTTCTTCTCCAGTGGAGATCTGCCTCAGGGATGGACTTCCACCAACTTGGTTCTTATCCCGAAGTACAAAAATCCTCGATCCTATGCACATTTTGAACCGATCTGCTTATGTAACTTCTCTAACAAGGTTATATCTTAGGTTCTGGCCACTAGGCTGGCTCCGTTTCTTCACCTATTATATCGTCTTCTCAAGTTGGGTTTGTAAATGGACATTTGATTACGGATAATGTCCTTTTAGACCAAGAAATAGTGTCTTAGATTAATTGGAAGGTCAGGGGCTCTAATGTGGTCTTTAAGATGGACATGGCTAAATCTTATGATCGTATGCCCTGGTTTTTCATCATTAAGGTGCTTCGATCTTTTGGGTTTCCCGAGGTCCTTATTGACATTATGTGGAGGCTTATCTCCAACTGTTGGTTTTCCGTTCTCATCAATGATCAACCAACGGGTATTTCAAGGAGGAAAAGGGACTTCGTGAATGGAGATCCACTTTCCCCTACTCTTTTCGTGATCGCTATTGAGGCTTTCGTTAGTGGATTGCATTCACTCACGATAGCAAATCATATTAATCGATTCAGCATCCCGTCCAGCTGCACTATCATTTCTTCTTTATCCTTCGCTGATGACATTATCATTTTCACGAATGGAAACCATCATTCGGTCCATCGCCTTGTCTGCCTCATTCAGCAGTACAAGAGGTGTTCTGGCCAACTTGTTAATTCTGCTAAAAGTTGCTTCGTTCCAGCTAGTGATATGTCTGTTGGACAATCCTCTTGGATTGAAACCTTCACTGGCTTTAAGGCTACCTCCCTTCCTTTACTATACCTCGGTATTGTTCTATACAGAGGTCGTAAGCTCAACGCCATTTTCAACCCCTTAACCGATAAAGCTAGGGGGAAGATCATCAAGTGGAATGCGGCGCTTCCCTCTTAGAAGGAAGATTGGTTCCCATTAAGTCTGTGCTTGACTCTATTGGCTCGCACGTCTTTGCTGTTATGACTCCTACCTCTTCTTTCTTCAGATCTTACCATTTATTGGGTCCTTTTTCTAGGGCAAAAAGGATAACGCCAATCATCATCACTGGATTACTTGGTTGTAACAACCCGGAAAATACGAACCAATTTAAAAAATTTATTTTGGAAAATTTGATGAATTTTGAATATTTAAAATGAATTATTTTAAATAATAACGACGAGAAATTTATTTTGAATAGAATTAGAACATATATATTTATTTGAATCGTCGTTAGAATATAAATATTTATTTTTAATTATAAAAGGAATTCGAAATGGCGCGGTAGTTTGAAAATTCGATTTCAAATTTCAAATGAATGTACAGGATTCAAATTTCAAATGACCTCCATTTTCAGCGAAAACACTTTTGTTGGATCCGAGATGTCAAGTTATTGCTAGATTCCAAAATTCATAATTTTTTGGGTTAATATGTAAGCGTGGTGAAGGAAAACGTTTGTTGACAGTTTCATTCAATTTGGATTGACTAGAAAATGGCCATTCTTCAAACGGTCTCCAAATTTGACGAAATTAGTCTTGTTAGGACCGTTTCGTTAATAGAAGCTAGAAAATATTTTTTGGAAATTTTTAGAGTTAGTATGTGGCCCCGGTAAATTAAAATGTGCATTAAAATTCAATATATAGATTTATATTTTGATGGAAACTGATCGAAACAGCTGAATTGGCTTGCGATACATATCCCATTGTGTTCAGAATGGGGGTAACTAGCTGTGGACGACAGTCGGTGGGTTTCGTTTGGAGGTCCAATGAAAAAGTTACTTTTTTTGAAATTAAAATTAATTAAATTATATTTGTATAAACCCTCACCCCTCCTTCCTCTCTCAAAGTCAACAGATGGAAAAGAAAAAAAAGGATTGAACCTGTACCTGCATGTGCCCCATGCTCGTCGCCCCTCCGATCTAACATGCCGCCCTCCTCCAACAGCCGACGCGCCACGCCCCCCCGCCTCCAGACCCGTCGCACCCCTTCCAGTCCCCATTCCCGTGGTCCCCTCTTCCAATTAGGAACTGCCATGCACCCCCTTCATTAGCGCAACCAACCTGAGCGAGCCACCCGCCAACGACGACCGCAGCTGCTCCATCCTCCTCCGATTCAAGGTGAGCTTTTCTGATTTGATTTTATTTTTTATGAAAAAAAATCTGATTTTCAAAATTATAGAAAACTAGGATTTTGACTAAATATAAAGATTATATTTTTATAAATATAAAGATAGTATTTTTATAAATAAAAGACTATAGTTTTATGATAGGAAAGACTTGATTTTTCAACATAATAGCGAGATGAAAATATTATTTTTAGTAGATAAAAATATTATTTTTAGTTAGATAAAAATAATATTTTATCGTAGGAAGGAAAATATTATTTTTAGTAGGATAAACATATAATTTTTATATAGGTAGCTAAATAAAAATATGATTTTTATTTTGCATAGCCGTGAATAAAAATATGGGTTTTATTTATATAACCATGTAAAGAAATATGATAACGACAAAAAGAAGTGATTTTTATTTATATTAAGATCGGGTTTTTTTTGAATTGCATAAAGATATGATTTTTATGTTAAAAATATAATTTTTAGTTCATGAAAAAGTATGATTTTTATGGAGGAATCTTAATATATAAAAATTTGATTTCTATTATACGTATAGCGATATAAAAATTCGATTTTTATATATGAAGTAGCGAAATAGAAATTCGATTTATATATATATATATATATATATGAAAGCGAGATAAAAATATGATTTTTATTTATTAGATTTGAAATGAAAATATAATTTTCATTATCTAGAAAGCGGTGTAAAAATATAATTTTTAGCAATGTGAAAAATATAATCTTTTCCATAGAAGCAGCATTATAACAATATAATTTTTATAATGAAGTAGCGATATCATAGAAATATAATTTTTATACATGTAGCGTTATGAAGATATGATTTTTTATATATAATATAACGTTATAAAAATACGATCTTTATACATGTAGGGATAAAATAAAAAGATGACATTTTTAAATATATAATCATCATAATAAAAACATGATTTTTACTATGAACAACGTGGGGAAGACTGCGTTGAATTTCAGGAAAATCCAAGCCACTCAGAAATGAAACGCCGGAGTGGAACCCAAAAGTGAGAACTTCTTACTTTTATTTTATTTTCTAGTTAAAATATATACTAGGATGTAGACGGTGCTTAGCAGCACCCGACACCCGTCGTCCACAGACCATGGACGACTTGTTTGTTTATTTGGTTGTGTTGTGAAAATTGATCATGTGACGTGGAATGGAATAAAATATTTTATAGTTAAAAATATAATTTTTAACGTGTATATGAATAAAATAAATACTCATAAACAAATCGGACGATTTGTTTATGTACACACGTTTTACGAATATTGATTGGGACGATAAATTTTACACATCGCCCAACTGCACAAATAAAATTCATTTTTGTTGATTGAAACCCCACACGGGTATTGGGATGATATATGACATACACTAATCCCAATATTTAGTTGTATGTCAATCGATTGGTTGACAAGCTATTGTAAGCGTTAAATATTTATATTTGATGCTTATGCGGTGTAGAATGCACTTTGGATGATGGTTGACTGTGTTTGATTGTCGTTGTGTACATATGTGTATGAAATCCATATAATCAACATTATATCGTAATTAACTGTGTCTGATTCCAGTTCAGAAAGAATAAATATTTTAAAATAACGATTATTTTAAAATAATGAATATTTTAAAATAATATTTAGTAAAAGATCAAAATCTGGTTTTGATGTCTGATTTGGGATGGACACGAATATAATTAAATATATGAAGCCGGGTTGATTAGATGTGCGCCATTTTGACGTGAACGATATTTATATCGATTTTATTCATTTTTATAATGAATATCGAAAAGGAATTGATTACAAAATATAATGTTTTGAAAATATTATGATTTATATATCGATGATATGGAATATTCAATTTTGATTTGAAATTGAATATGAAGTTGAAATCGTTTTGAAAACGAATTTAAAATTATTTATAAAATACGTTCTAAAAGGAAATCGACGAAATACATAATATATATATATATATATATATATATATTATAATGGCCTGAATTGAACGCGCCGCGCTGCGGCAGTTCGCGAATTTCGACTATTGACTTCGAATGGACATTACGGGAGATCCGACCGTCGGATTCTCCTGAAAGCGGAACCGTTGGGTTCGTATCGAAAAGAGCTTTCTAACGAATATTAGAGATTTGAAATCTAACGGTTGGATTTGGAATTATGTCCAAATCAAATTTGGAAAAGTCGTTGTAAGTGCAGTTCGATGGCCGTTTATGGAAATCGACTGTATGGGCCTTGATAAAATTAGTAAAAATATCAATAATTTGTGTAAAATCATAATAAATGATTTGGAAAGAATTAGGATGAAAATTTCCATATTTGAAAAGATAAAAATATATTTTCATCAAAATGAACTAGTTATGAACTAAAAAAATAATTTATTTATTTTTAGAAATAAATAAATTGGGTTTGAAATGGTTTTAAAAATAAGCAGAATTTCCAATATATGAATTGGAATGGATTTGAATCGAAATTATCTTCGGAGTATTTCGATATTGGATTCCATGATTATACGGATATTATGGAGAAATTTGGAAGATATATATGTCGTTATTCCAATATGGTATTTGTTGATTCCAGAATTTGATATTGAATATAAGCCGATATATTTTCTATTCAGAGCCTTGTATTTAATATCAAATGTGATTTTGGGTTTGTCGTGAATGGTGTCTTCATTAACACTGTTCTTGAACCTAGTTGAGAAAAGATTAAATCTTTTTATTTAGATTTAATGAAGTATGAATTGAAATTGGTTTTTGGGTTTATCGTGAACGGTGTTTTAAATAACACTTGCTCTTTAACCCGATTAACAATGGAATGAGATTTTGGGTTGTCGGGAATGGTATCTTTAATAATACTGTTCTTAGACCCAATGGAGTTAAGAAAATCAGAAACTAACTGGAGATTAGTTAAGTTGAATGGTTTCATGTGTATCGTCTGATGTTGGTTTCGGCCTTCGGGGTTAATACTTAGGGAATTGTTCACTTTCTAATTTACGGTTAAAGGCTGGTGGAATGGAATGTGATTTTTGGGTTTATTGTGAACGGTGTTTTAAGTAACACTTGTTCTTTAACCCGATTAACAATGAAATGAGATTTTGGGTTGTCGTGAATGGTATCTTTAATAATACTGTTCTTAGACCCAATGGAGTTAAGAAAATCAGAAACTAACTGGAGAGTAGTTAAGTTGAATGGTTTCCTGGGTATTGATCTGATATTGGTTTTGGATTTCGGGGTTAATACTTAGAGAATTGTTCACTTGCTAATTTACGGTTAAAGGCTGGTGGAATGGAATGTGATTTTGGGTTTATAGTGAGCCGTGTTTTAAATGACATTGGTTCTTTAACCCGGTTAAAGACAGGATATGATTTACTAAGTTAAACAATCATTAATATTGATTTTTGGGAAGATTAAAACCAAGTGGACTTTTAATGAATCTTTAATTAGATTGAAATGATCGAGAATGGAGTATCACCTGTCTTGCTCCAGAAGATAGTTAAATCTTTAATTAGATCTGAACATGAAATGGTAATTAATTTTACCGATAACGCCGTGGTGTTAGATATGAAGTACTACCAGTTTTACTTCATGGGATGAATAGGTTGGGATTGGGAATTGAAATAAATGATTACTTCGGTAAGGTGCGCTAATCCCGACTAGTTTGGATAAACCATAATTTGGTTTGAAATGATATTTAAAGGAAGATTAAAGAATAAATTTAAAGAATTTATCTTTGATAAAATTAATGGGAACCTTTCCCAAAGTATAAGAATATTTTAATATTCTGGATTGGAATGAGGCATATGTTGTGTTTTTATAGCACTTGTTTATTATATACGCGAGTTATTCAGAAAGACCGTGTTTATCCCATTCTGAATAACTGATTCGACGATGTGTCGAGGATGAAGACAGTGGTTGAACACCGGAGGTCTTCACATCGTTTGGATGATTACTAATGTCTTGATTGGGCTGTACACCCAAGACAAAGTAATAAGTGGTGATCGTCCAGGCGTACTTGGAGATAGACGAATATGCGAGGACCTCTCCCCTGTATTGGACATATGAGGGAGGAATAAGGTGCCTCCGGTTTTGTTCAGACCCAGAACAAACTTGTAAATGGATGTGTGTCTAACATCGGATTTCATTCTGTGTGATTGATAGACATCGGTTGCATAGCATGAATTGCCTGTGTGGCATGCTGAGATGCAAATGATCAAGGCTTCTGTTGAAAAGCAGAGTCTTGTGGTTGATGATCAAAGCACGGCTTTAATACAGTGTAGCTTTTTGCAGCGTTAATTCGCGAGCCTCACACCCCGGTGTGAACCAGAAACGGGATAGGACATCAGGGAGGACATGTGTTTCCTTCTAGTTAGGAGTGGTGTCAACGTTTTACTAGCGCTGACATTTTACTTATGTGGATGATGGATTGTGAGGCGCCTCTGTTATATCAGTCGATCCGGGGCCGATGGAGTCATTTGGCTCATTTACTCCCCATAGGGTGGGGAAACGTATTATTCAAGGTTTCTTAATCCACATTGCACTTTGATGGGCCATCCCTGACGATCCAAGGTGCGATTGCGGCTGTTCCTAAGGCTCGGGCTAGAGAGTCTCGAAGCGGTAAGGACGATCCCTTTCCTTGGTTCACAGATGGAAATCCAACTTCCAATATGTGACTTTGCGGTTTTGATTGTAGAGCCTAGTATGGCGACATAGTGGTATGGGGCACTTATGCGGTCTGTGATTGATGCTTATGATTGAAATTATTTTGACACTATATACTTATAGTAATAATAAAACATAAAATTTTACGTACCAAGCATTCTTGGCTATTATAAGGTAAAAACTCTATCCTCCAGCTTGCGTTGCATTGTGTGATGGGACTTGAATCTTATAATAGCTTCATTGTTCTTTATTTAGCATTGGGCTGTTTTTTTATGCACTAGTATTCTTTGGAGGAAACCCGTTCCGTGTTATACGGCGTGTCCCTGGATTTACCGAACTTAAAATAAAGATTAATAACTGTTTTATTTCTCACACCAGTCACATGACTGACCTGGAGTTTATTGGTTTAACCTAAACTCTAGGTGCCCTTATTTTCCATGGGCAGCTAGTTGTTTTGGTTTCGCAAATTTATGTTCACAGGATTCTAATTTACATCTGGACCGATATTCGGAAAGCTCTGTATCTTTGTATTACTTTCAGTTGTGTTTTGTATTGTTTTCCGCTGCTATGTAATTAAATGTAATTTAAATGTCTGATATTGATCAAATGTATATGATTTATTCATACTCTGTTTATTCTTGAATTCTGATGAAATTATTGTAATAAGTAATGAAATGTTCTTCTATATGTGTTCTGATTTGTCTTGTCCTCAATTCAGTCTGGGCTTTCCTTCACGGGGAAGTTCGGGTCGTTTCATTTTGGTATCAGAGCTCTGGTTTACAGAGCTCGAGAACAAGACACGTTAGAACCGAACGAAAGAATTCATCAGAGATTGGATTAGTAATATCCAATGAGAATGACTCGTTAGAGGTAGGATCAGTAGTATCCCAGAACAAGTTGAAAAAGTGTTATTTCTAAAATTAAAGTGAAAACAAATATTGTTTAAAAATTTAAACTTTATACGTATTTGAATATTTTATTTGTATGGAATTTGGACAACCCAATATATATAAAGATTTTGCATATACGCCTTGCAAACGTGTATTCGAAGTTTTAATATACTGGATAGATATAGAATCACACTCTAGTCTCCCGGAGATGATAATGATGATAGCACGTGCCTCATCAGTATTTATGTTCGAGTTTCGAAGGTGGGATGTATGCATATTTCCAATTGACTGGTGTGAGAACCAAAACTAGAAAGGGTTGTTTGTTGCGAATTGGCATCAAAAACATGATTTTCTGTATATGTATCAAAATTATGAATTTGAAACACTAATCCACTAATTGATTGATGTTTGTGTTATATGATTATTCACTTAAACCAACATGTGAATGAAAGGTGAATTAGGCCAAATTATATCAAATATTAAACTGAATTGAAAATTGTTTGAAATTGCATACATGTACATGCATATACATTGAACAGGTCATAGCTGGGAAGCTAATCAGAGGAATAAAATTGTTTGCCCGACAAATAGGTACATGTTTATTGTATTTCTTGGGGTTTTTTGATGACTTTATGAGCCGATTTGCTAGCCGCTTGGCTGTTTCTTTTTCTTTTTTTGATGAGAGGCTTGTGTGGCAGTTTGGGGATTTTCCCGGTGCTCCCGTACAAAGGAGGTTATGGCGAAATTGTTCGAAAATTTAGGGTATTAGCCAAATTTTTGAAAATTTTGAAAAGTTCTTAGAAACAGAAAAGTTAAAGAACTTAAGCCATAATGAAAATAAGGAAAGTTGAGTTGGTTTGTAAAACAACTTTCAGCTCCGTCCCTTTTCGAGGGCAAAAAGATTTTAAGTGGGGGAGATTGTAATAACCCGGAAAATCTGAACCAATTTAAAATTTTTATTTTGGCAAATTTGATGAATTTTGAATGTTTAAAATGAATTATTTTAAATAATAACAATGAGAAATTTATTTTGAATAGAATTAGAATGTATATATTTATTTGAATCGTCGTTAGAATATAAATATTTATTTTAAATTATAAAAGGAATTCGAAATGGCGCGGTAGTTTGAAAATTCGATTTCAAATTTCAAATGAATGTAGAGGATTCAAAATAAACCGGATTTTAGCGAAACCAAAAATATTAGAATCTATTTGAAGATATCGTTCCAAAGAATCCGAAAAATCCAAATTTCATAGCGGGAATAAAAACTTATGCCCAGTTGAAAATTCAGAATAGTCGCTATGGAAATATAGCCCTTAAAAATAGCCATTTTGCAAACGACCTCCGTTTTCGATGAAACTATTTTTGTTGGATCCGGGATGTCAAGTTATTGCTAGATTCCAAAATTCATGATTTTTGGGGTTAATATGTGAGTATGGCGAAGGAAAACGTGTTTTGACAGTTTCAATCAATTTGGATTGACCAGGAAATGGTCATTTTTCAAACGGTCTCCAAATTTTACGAAATTAGTTTTGTTAGGACCGTATCATCAATATGAAGCTAGAAAATATTTTTCGGGAATTTTTAGAGTTAGTATGTAGCCCCGGTAAATTAAAATGTGCGTTCAAATTCAATATATAGATTTATATTTTGATTTTGACGGAAACTGACCGAAACAGCCGAATTGGCTTGCGATACATATCCCATTGTGTTCGGAATGGGGGTAATTAGCTGTGGACGACATTCGGTGGGTTTCATTTGGAGGTCGAATGAAAAAGTTACTTTTTTTGAAATTAAAAATAATCAAATTATATTTATATAAACCCTCACCCCTCCTTCCTCTCTCAAAGTCAACGGATGGAAAAGAAAAAAAAGATCGAACCCGTACCCGCCTATGCCCTACGCCTGTCGCCCCTCCGATCTAACGCGTTGCCCCCTTCCAATAGCCGACGCGCCATGCCCCCCGCCTCCAGACCCGTCGCACCCCTTCCATTCCCCATTCTCGTCGTCCCCTCTTCTAATTAGGAACCGCCATGCACCCCTTTTGTCAACGCAACCACCCTGAGCGCGCCACCCACCAGCGACGACCACAGCCGCTCCTTCCTCCTTCGATTCAAGGTGAGCTTTTCTGATTTGATTTGATTTTATATAAAAAAATCCGATTTTTAGAATTATAGAAAACTAGGATTTTTCCTAAATATAAAGATTATATTTTTTATAAAAATAAAGATTGTATTTTTATAAATAAAAGACTATAGTTTTATGATAGGAAAGACTTGATTTTTCAATATAATAGCGAGATTAAAATAATATTTTTAGTAGACAAAAATATTATTTTTAGTTAGATAAAAATATAATTTTTATCGTAGGTAGGAAAATATTGTTTTTAGTAGGATAAAAATATAATTTTTATATAGGTAGCTAAATAAAAATATGATTTTTATTTTGCATAGCCATGAATAAAAATATGGGTTTTATTTATATAACCATGCACAGAAATACGGTAACAACAAAAAGAAGTGATTTTTATTTATATAAAGATCGGTTTTTAAAAAAAATACATAAAGATATGATTTTTATGTTAAATATATAATTTTTAGTTCATGAAAAAGTAAGATCTTTATGGAGGAATCTTTGTATATAAAAATTTGGTTTCTACTATATGTATAGCGATATAAAAATTCGATTTTTATATATGAAGTAGTGAAATAGAAATTCAATATATATATATATATGTATATATATGAAAGCGAGATAAAAATACGATTTTTATTTATTAGATTTGAAATGAAATATAATTTCCATTATCTAGAAAGCGATGTAAAATTCTAATTTTTAACAATGTGAAAAATATAATCTTTTCCATAGAAGCAGGGTTATAAAAATATAATTTATAATGAAGTAGCGATATTATAGAAACATAATTTTAATACATGTAGCGTTATGAAGATATGATTTTTATATATAATATAACGTTATAAAAATACGATCTTTATACATGTAGGGATAAAATAAAAAGATGACATTTTAAATATATAATCATCATAATAAAATTGTTATTTTTACTATGAATAGCGTGGAGAAGACTGCGTTGAATTTCAGGCAAATCCAAGCCTTTCAGAAATGAAACGACGGAGTGGAACCCAAAAGTGAGAACTTCTCACTTTTATTTTATTTTCTAGTTAAAATATATACTAGGATGCAGACGGTGCTTAGCAGCACCCGACACCCGTCGTCCACAGACCATGGACGACTTGTTTGTTTGTTTGGTTGTGTTGTGAAAATTGATTGTGTGATATGGAATGGAATAAAATATTTTATAGTTAAAAATATAATTTTTAACGTGTATATGAATAAAATAAATATTCATAAACAAATTGGACGATTTGTTTATGTACACACGTTTGACGAATATTGATTGGAACGATAAATTTTACACATCGCCCAACTGCACAAATAAAATTCATTTTTGTTGATTGAAACCCCACACGGGTATTGGGATGATATATGGCATACACTAATTCCAATATTTAGTTGTATGTCAATCGATTAGTTGACAAGCTGTTGTAAGCGTTAAATATTTATATTTGATGCTTATGCGGTGTAGAATGCACTTTGGATGATGGTTGACTGTGTTTGATTGTCGTTGTGTACATGTGTGTATGAAATCCATATAATCAACATTATATGGTAATTGACTATATCTGATTCCAGTTCAGAAAGAATAAATATTTTAAAATAACGATTATTTTAAAATAATATTCAGTAAAAGATCAAAAATCTGATTTTGATGTCCGATTTGGGATGGACACGAATATATTTAGATATATGAAGCCGGGTTGATTAGATGTGCGCAATTTTAACGTGAACGACATTTATATTGATTTTATTCATTTTATAATGAATATCGAAAAGGAATTGATTTCAAAATATAATGTTTTGAAAATATTATCATTTATATATCGATGATATGGAATATTCAATTTTGATTTGAAATTGAATATGAAGTTGAAATCGTTTTGAAAACGAATTTAAAACGATTTATAAAATACGTTTTAAAAGGAAATCGATGAAATATATATATTATATACATATAATGGTCTGAATAGAACGCGCCGCGCTGCGGCAGTTCGCGAATTTCGACCATTGACTTTGGATGGACATTACAGGAGATCCGACCATCGGATTCTCCTAAAAGCGGAACCATTGGGTTCGTATCGAAAACAGATTTCTAACGAATATTAGAGATTTGAAATCTAATGATTGGATTTGGAATTATGTCCAAATCAATTTTGGAAAAGGTCACTTTAAGTGCAGTTCGATGGCCGTTTATGGAAATCGACTGCACGGGCCTTGATAAAATTATTAAAAATATCAATAATTTGTGTAAAATCATAATAAATGATTTGGAAAGAATTGGGATAAAAATTTCCATATTCGAGAAGATAAAAATATATTTTCATCAAAATGAACTAGTTATGAACTAGAAAAATAATTTATTTATTTTTAGAAATAAATAAATTAGGTTTGAAATGGTTTTAAAAATAAGCAGAATTTCCAATATATGAATTGGAATGGATTTGAATTGAAATTATCATCGGAATATTTCGATATTGGATTCCATGATTATGCAGATATTGTGGAGTAATTTGGAGGATATATATATCGTTATTCCAATACGGTATTTGTTGATTCCAGAATTTGATATTGAATATAAGCCGATATATTTTCTATTCAGAGCCTTGTATTTAATATCAAATGTGATTTTGGGTTTGTCGTGAATGGTGTCTTCATTAACACTGTTCTTGAACCCAGTTGAGAAAAGATTAAATCTTTTTATTTAGATTTAATGAAGTACCAATTAATTAATATTTAATTGGAATTGAATAGAAATTGGTTTTTGGGTATATCGTGAATGGTGTTTTAAATAACATTTGTTCTTTAACCCGATTTACAATGGAATGAGATTTTGGGTTGTCGTGAATGGTATCTTTAATAATACTGTTCTTAGACCCAATGGAGTTAAGAAAATCAGAAACTAACTAGAGATTAGTTAAGTTGAATGGTTTCATGGGTATTGATCTGATGTTGGTTTCGGCCTTCGGGGTTAATACTTAGGGAATTGTTCACTTTCTAATTTACGGTTAAAGGCTGGTGGAATGGAATGTGATTTTTGGGTTTATCGTGAACGGTGTTTTAAGTAACACTTGTTCTTTAACCCGATTAACAATGGAATGAGATTTTGGGTTGTCGTGAATGGTATCTTTAATAATACTGTTCTTAGACCCAATGGAGTTAAGAAAATCAGAAACTAACTGGAGATTAGTTAAGTTGAATGGTTTCCTGGGTATTGATCTGATGTTGGTTTCGGCCTTCGGGGTTAATACTTAGGGAATTGTTCACTTGCTAATTTACGGTTAAAGGCTGGTGGAATGGAATGTGATTTTGGGTTTATAGTGAACCGTGTTTTAAATGACTTTGGTTCTTTAACCCAGTTAAAGACAGGATATGATTTACCAAGTTAAATAATCATTAATATTGATTTTTGGGAAGATTAAAACCAAGTGGAGTTTTAATGAATCTTTAATTAGATTGAAATGATCGAAAATGGAGTATCACCAGTCTTGTTCCAACCAATAGTTAAATCTTTAATTAGATTTGAATGTGAAATGGTAATTAATTTTACCGATAGTACCGTGGTGTTAGATATGAAGTACTACTAGTTTTACTTCATGGGATGAATAGGTTGGGATTGGGAAATGAAATAAATGATTACTTTGGTAAGGTGCGCTGTTAGCCTACTTTGCGAGTTAGGCTACACAAAGTTAAGAGATCAAATATTGAAGAACACTTACTCCTAGAACAAGCTGGACCGGATCGGATTTTCATTGTCAACTCAGAACAGAGTGGAACAGAAAGAAGAGAAGCCTCGCCAAGACCGGATCGGTTCGGAATGAGTTGATCCAATCCCATTCCCTCTTATATAGCCGACTCGATCCTGTGCAGCGATAGTTTCACCCACGTTCCCTTGAAATCCGGAGTGGTTATGCCCACGTTATACCTATGTTTGCTACTAAACTTATGTGTTGTCACTCCCATATCCCATCCGAACTCGAAAGTGATGGGATGGAGGCCACGTGGATCCGAACCGAAGCCATCCCAGGAGCATTTTCACCTATAAATACACCATCAAAGGCATTTGGAAGGATCTTTTGGCATTTTCATAACTCAAACTCCTTTGCTATCCGAATTTCATCAACTCATTCAGTTTACAATCATCTTTTGAATCATATTGTGAAGGAAATTGAGTGAATCAATGTGTTGTATAAGCGAAAATTGAGTGAGAATCGTTGTTGTACTTGCATTTAAGACAGCAATTCAAAGAGTAGAAAGTGGACGTAGGCTATTTAACGTCGAACCACTATAAATTGTCTGTTTTCTTCGTTTTTTGATTTCATTTTAGTAAAATCATTATTCATTTGGGTGTTAGAGCCAATTTTGGATCTAACATTTTGGTGCTTTTACTGAGAATTTTTTAATTCTCCGCTTTTTGGGATTATCATTCTACTATTTGGACCTTCGATTTCAAAGAAGTTTATCCTCTGTTTTCGGCATCTTTAAGTATCTGTTGGTTAATCACTGAAGAATTGGAAATTATGGCCAAAGGAAAAGGCAAGGAAATTCAAAGTAATCGAGAGAATGAAGTTAACGAAGATTAGCAAACAATGGTTGTGACGAGGTCGCGTGGTCAAGACTCTGGAGCAGGTCGCTCCGGTCAGGAAGGACCAATCTGAACCGATGACCCCGATCCGATCCAATCCAACAACGTTGAAGTCACCCACTCTCCCCATCTGAACCGGTCCGGCCGTATCACTGTGCTCCGATCCGACCCGAATCAAAGTAAAGCTGGAACTTCTACTCGAGCTCCTACCAATGCTCCGATTCCAGCCGCTATGACCAATGATCAGCCTGACCCATCTGCACCCGTCACACAAGGAGATTTTTCATGTTTTCTTGAAATGCTCCAGAGCAACAAGGAGGCATTTGAAGCCCATAAGCGTGACAGTCTTTGCATGCAAGAGAACATGATCACCATGAGTAGGGAACTCAAGGAGCTTCGAAGGCAAAAGACACCTTCCCCATCACGCCGCCTTGCTACAGATTATTCATCTTCTTCAGATGAGGGACTTCCTCGTGAGAGAAGGCTGCTTGAGAGACCTCAGAATCTTGATCAGTTAACTTTTGGATCTTTACGATCCCGCGAAGACGTCGCTCGTGTGTTAGGGCCTGATGACCCGAGCTTGAAAGAGCCTATGTTGTTGCCCATGCGTGGATCCCATGTTCTACCCTGGGATCCTAACATTACTAATCCTACGCAACAGCAACTTCTCCTGCCCCTTCCTTCTGAGAATAACCGGGAGCGTAGGGAGCAATGTAGAGCAGCCGCCGCTAGAAACAGGAGGTTGTCCCCTAATCAGGAACCTAAGGGTAATCTGAATATCAGACCTAGAGAACCTGTGCAGACATTAACAAATGCTAATGTGTGGGAAATGGTGCGTCAGATTATGTCTGAAAGTCGATGATACACTAATGAGGACTGGGGCATTGAGCGAAGTCATACCCCCTTCACAGATGATATATTGGACTTCCAGTTCCCTCGGCGATTCAAATTGCCACAAATGGATCGATATTCAGGGAGGACCCAGGACAGCATCTGATGAGGTATGCATGGTTCATGAACGCCGTAGTAGCTCCAGACGCTATAAAATGCAAGGCCTTTCCGATTTATCTAGAAGACGTGGCATTGATGTGGTTCACCCGACTCCCTCCACGGTCAGTATCCAATTTCACAGAATTAAGTGAGCGCTTTATGAACCAGTTTCGATTTCACGCCCGAAAATCCAAAAGCGTCATAGAGTTGTCAAGGATTAAACAGGCTCCAGGCGAATCTCTGAAATCATATTTGGACCGCTTCAACCTGGCCGTCACCGAAGTTAGTGACCCTCATGAACCCACTATTCTAATGGCTTTAATAGGAGGAGTTGACCCAGACACAGAATTTGGGGATTATCTATCCGGGAAACATCCCCCTACTAGGGAATTGTTCTACGAAAAAGCTAATATTCTCTTAAGGCGAGAAGAAGCTCATGCAAATAGGAAGAGAAAGTCCAAAGGGGCCTCGAGGGAAGGTGTCTGAAGTAATGTTGCTGTGAAACAATCCAGTGATAGTTCAAGGAAGGTTGAAGTGAACGTTGGAAACCAGAACGGAGGTATCAGCAATAAGAATGGAAACGGCAATAGGAGGTGTAGGAACCGGGGGAACAATTCCAGCAAAAGACCTCGATTCCAAACTTTTGAAAACTATTTTCCATTGAATGATACCTTGGAGAACATTTATTTAGACACATACAGCATATTGCAATACAAAAAACCACCACCCAGAGACTCCACTGAAAAAGAGATCGCAGCGGGAAAGTTTTGTTTGTTCCATGGAACCCACGGTCATTCCACCAACGAATGCCGTCATTTGAGATATGTAGTTGAAAGATTGTTGCAGGAAGGGAAGTTAAACGAGTACAAGGTTTCCCCAAGGGACAGGGGGCGGGGGGCAAGCCCCGGACCAAAACCAGCCTACTTCTAAACCTACAGCCCAGTAGAAAGGTAAGGGGATCGTTATCAATACCATTATAGGCAGACCCCACCTAGCTAGCCATAGTTTCAAATCAATGGATCAGTACGTCTAGGGGTGAGCGTTCGGTTGGTTCGGTTGGTTTGGAGGCAAAAAGTTTCAAACCGAATTAGAACCGAATATTTTCAAAACCGAACCGAACCAAAATAATTTCGGTTAATTCGGTCGATAACCGATTTAACCGAACTCAAAGGATATGCTATATTCCATGATTAATTCACTCAGATTAAAACTTAAATTTATGCTTAGAGGGATTTTATTTACTAAATATTATGTTTACAGTAAAATTTTACTTGCTTTTAACAAACAACTTTGTATTTTATTACTAATTCAATTATTTAAAGTGCTACAACATCATTAAATTAGATAATATGATAAAAGTTCGGTTAATTCGGTTAAACCGAAAACCAAAGAAAATTATTTAACAAACCGAATTCAAACCGATTTAATTTCAAAACCGAACCGAACCGACCGAAATAAACCGGTTCGGTCGGTTAATTCGGTTCCAACCGAATATTGCTCACCCCTAAGTACGTCAATGCCGCCAAGCACTTTGAGGTAGGAGAATGCAGTAACCTCGATGACATTACTCCAGTAAAACAACAAAAGACGATGTCAGACGACGTCATATTCCGTAGTCGAGATGATTCCGGAGTTCAATCACCAACTGAAGACCCAGTGGTAATTACCACGGCCATCAGCCCTGCCTTAGTCCATAAAGTGTTGGTGGACAATGAGAGTTCGGTCAATATCCTCTTCAAGAAATATTTTGAACAAATGAGACTTGAAGCAAAAGATCTAAAGCCCTGCGAAGGATGGATACGGGGCTTCAATGGGGCGTCAACGACTCCGATGGGCTATGTAGAATTACCAGTAACATTAGGACAGGGAGATCGCCAGAGAGTAAGGATCCTGCCAGTTGTAGTTTTGGATGTAGAGTCACCCTACAACGCTTTCCTAGGCCGACTGGTCCTTGCCAAGTTTAGGGCATGTATTGCACCTTGGTGCTTGTTGCTTAAATTCCTGACTAACGCAGGAATCGGAGTGATGAGAGGCGACCAAGCTACGGGACTAGCTTGTTACATGATGGAGTTGAAGATGCTAATGAAGGGATTGAATATAGAATCTAAGGACAATTCTCCCCCTTCGAAGGAAAACTCAGCATAGCAATTAAGGGGTCCAGCCCCAAGAGAGTCGCCCTTAGATGTGCTCGAGGATATAGATCCCAGAGAGGATAGAGAACCCGAGGATAGAAAGGCGACACCCAACGAGACAACAATAGATATACCTATTGATGAAACAGATTCGACAAAAGTACTAAAGATCGGCTCGCAACTAGATCCAATTCAAGCGAAAGAGTTGGCTGATTTCTTAAGGGCAAATTTGTATATGTTTGCCTGGACCTACGCTGACATGTGTGGGATTTGGCCTGCCATTATGAGCCACTCTTTATGCATTAATCCAAAGCACCCACCGGTCAAAAAAAGAGACGAATGTTAGGCCTAGAGCGGTCAACAGCTTTGAAGGAAGAGGTAGAGAAATTGAAGGATAATGGATTCATTAAGGATTCGAAATATCCCAACTGGATATCTAATCCTGTCTTGGTCAAAAAATCTAATGGGAAGTGACGTACATGTATTGACTTCTCTGACTTGAACAAGGCTTGTCCGAAGGATAGCTTTCCTCTTTCCAGAATTGATCAGTTAGTAGACTCGACGGCTGGACACGAGCTTTTATCCTTTATGGATGCCTATTCAGGGTACAATCAAATTCCCATGCATATACCAGATCAGGAGCATACAAGTTTCATCACAGACTTGGGGTTATATTGTTATGTGGTAATGCCAATTGGATTAAAGAATGCAGGAGCCACATACCAGTGTTTGGTCAACCACATGTTCTATAATCAAATCGGGAAAACCATGGAGGTTTATGTGGATGACATGCTTGTGAAGTCTAAACAATCTTCTGACCATACAATGGACTTAGCTGAAATGTTTGATATTCTTCGAAGGTATAGAATGAAGCTAAACCCCCTAAAATGCTCATTTGGGGTCGCATCTGGGAAATTACTTGGGTTTATCATGAGTTCTCGAGGGACTGAGATAAATCCTAGTCAAATAGCAGCAATAAGGAATATTGAAGAACCATGAAAGATTAAGGATGTTCAAAGCCTAACCGAAAAAGTTGTTGCATTGAGCACGTTTATCTCCAAAGACACAGATAAGTGCGTACCTTTCTTCGATCTGATAAAACGAGGAAAACGAAATTTTGAGTGGACCCCTGAATGTGTGGAGGCTTTCCAAAATTTATTAGACTTATTAGAAAAGCCTCCAATATTATCAAAACCCATGGAACATGAGGATTTGTTTGTCTACCTAGCGGTATCATCTCACGCCGTCAGTATAGCATTGGTACGTGAAAAGGATAAAGTCCAGAGGCCTGTATACTACGTGATCAAGAAGCTAGCTGCTGCTGAACGTAATTATCCGAAGATAGAAAAACTTGCTTATAGCCTCCTGATTGCCTCCCGCAAACTTCGTCATTACTTTCAGGCTCACCCGATAGTTGTATACACCGATCAACCTTTAAGACAAGTGTTACAAAAACCCGACGCATCGGGGTGGTTACTTAAATGGAACATCGAGTTGAGTCAATTCGATTTAAATTTTCAGCCACGGAGATCAATAAGGGGCTAGGCATTGGCCGACTTTACAGCCGAATTCACAATTCCCGAAGAGGAAACGGTAGGAGACAAGGTGGTTACTTTGTACCAAGAATTAGAGCTTAGTCCGTGGAAGCTATATACGGATGGAGCCAAAAATGATCGGAGGTCCGGCGCTGGAGTTGTTTTAATAACTAATGAAGAACGATCTATTTACTATGCATTGCGATTAGAATTTGCTGCTACCAATAATGATTCAGAGTATGAAGCCCTGATTGTCGGGATGAAACTCGCCAAAGAACTAGGGGTGAAGACACTGGATATATGCTGCGATTCCAAGATAGTTATATGCCAGGTACGGGAGGAATTTGTTGCTAAAGGACCTCGACTCGTTACTTATCTCAAAAAGGTAAAGGAGTTGCTGGCTAGTTTGGAGCATTACATCATAACGCATATTCCAAGAACAGAAAATTAGAAAGCAGATCGGTTGGCAAAACTAGCAAGTTCTGATAATCCTGAAGAAACTGAAATGGTTCCGATAGAGGTTTTTGAATCACCGAGTTTCGACCTGATGAAGGTGGAACTAGCCTTCGAAGTTGATCCAGAGAGAGAATCATGGATGACACCGATCAAGAATTTTCTCAAGAATGGAACCCTCCCGTTGAAGAAAAGCAAAAGACGAGTTGTAAGACGTAAGGCTGCAAGATACGTTTTACAGGACGACGTCCTTTATCGCCAAGGGTTTTCAATGCCCCTACTACAGTGTATCGCACATGACGACATCAAACGTGTACTGCAAGAAGCACATGAAGGTGAGTGTGGGGACCACACTGGGGGGCCAAACCCTAGCAAAGAAAGTATTATGGTGTGGATATTTTTGGCCTATCGTGAATATAGGCACGGCCGATTATTCACGACGCTGCGACAGATGTCAAAGATTCGCCAAGATTCCCAGAGCACCTCCGACTCAGCTCAAGTTGATGGTAAGCCCATGGTCGTTTTCCATGTGGGGAATTGATATTATTGGAGCATTACCTATTGCCAGAGGGGGAGAAAAGTACGCGATCGTCGCCGTGGACTATTTCATGAAATGGGTGGAAGTTGAACCTTTAACAACGATCACTGCAAGATAAGTGATTAGTTTTGTGGTCAGAAACATTATCTGTCGATTTGGGATACCGAAGACCGTCATAACTGATAATGGGACATAGTTTGACAGCGTCGAATTCAGAAATTTCTGCCAGAAGTACAAGATTGATAAATGATACACTATTGTAGCTCACCTATAGTCAAACGTCCAGGTCGAAGCAATAAACAAGGTCATTAAATCTATTCTCAAGAAGCGGTTGGAGCGGGCCAAAGCCAAGTGGGTAGATGAGTTGACACTAGCTTTGTGGGCCTACAGGACAACCTTTAAGACGACCATTGGCCATACTCCCTATTAACTTTCCTTCGGGTCAGAAGCAGTAATCCCAGTAGAATTAGAAGTCCCTTCTCATCGAGTCGCATGCTATGACCTGATGACATATACAACACTCCTCATAGAGTCTCTTGATATGGTTGAAGAAAAAAGAGACGAAGCAGACTTGCATGCCTCAAGACATCGACATCAAGTAGCACGTTATTATGACCGGAAAGTTCGCTTCAAAACCTTTGAATTAGGAGACTTAGTATTGAAACGGGTCTTCCCGCCTTCAACCCAATTGGGTCCAAAATGGGAAGGGCCATACACCATCCAATGGAAGCTTGATACTAGAGCATTCGAGCTAATGACCGTGGATGGTGAAGAGATTCCCAGAGCTTGGAATGCTCAGCATTTGCAACGATACCTGAGCTAAATATGAAATGTCTTCCTTTTGTTTTTATAAGTTACGTAAAAAGGCACGACTTGCCTTAAAAAGTTTGTTTATATGAACAAAGGATTATGAAGTGGATGTAGACTACGACTTAGCTGAACCACTATAAAATTATCGTGTGACATTAACTTTCCTGCATTATTTATATCTTCAGCCCTTATTCTGTCATGACAATGAAACACAAAACGTTAAATTAAATTTCAAAAATTGGAGATAACCTATGTGCAGGAGCAAACAAAATGGCTAATTGCATGATAAATGCAAAGAATGGGAAGACGACATTCCTAACTCTAACTCTCATGAAACTAGAGAGAGTATAAAGGACGGGAAGACGACGTCCCTTGAGGTGTGAAGGTGCACACCGATAAGAGACCACCTCGGTAATACTCTAACTTAGTTATGAGACGGGAGAGTATAAAGATGCTAAAAAGAATAAGCATCAATGATGAAAAGAATATGGCCCTATCAGAGAATCGGGGGCAGCTGAATTTTGAATTTAATCAATCTTGAATAAGTCTTAATAAGTTATCCAAGATTGATTGGGGGCATATATATGTACACATGTTCCCCTTAATAATGACTTTATTATATAACTATGATATAACATGCTGTTCATTTGCATTTTTACTTAAATGTTAAATTTATGAATATCAGATATTGCAGGGAACAAACCACTTTATTCACAAACATCTGAGTTTATACAGGAAGACTAAGCAAAAGATGCGAGGGCCGCACCCACTACAACAATAGCGGACCAGTGGAATATCAAACTAAAATAAAAACAAAGCGCATTATCACTTGGGCTTTGGAGTAGACTTGGACTTCTTGGCAGCCTTAAGAGCATTTCTAGCTTCTTTTCAGCATCAAACATGAGACGCGTTGGTTTCTTCTTCTCTGTAATTGAGGTACCAGAATCGGTAGATTTCTTCCCAAGAGTTGGAGCACTAGAATCAAGAGAAGATTTTTTAGCAAGCTCTTCTGTAATTGGCCTAGTTGAAAGCTTAACAACGAACCTCGATCTAGCATCCACCACTGCAAGGGGCTTAAGGCTTTATGGGTTTAATTCCTCGACTTTCATCTGCATGCGCTTGTCTTATCCGGCTTTCATTTCAGCCAAAGTCATGCCATCAGCATTTTTCGAATCCCCAGTTATAGCAACATCAGGATCTTCTTCATGCCCTTCATTACCATCGTCGTCTTTCAAAGCATTTATCATTTCATCATCGTGAGAAGTGTCGGCCTTAGGTGGTTCAGCTCCTCCTCCGGATTCAATGATGGTAGCCTTATCCTGTCCTCCCTGAGCCTCTTCCGCGGATTTTTCCCCCAATGGTGGTTCCCCGAGGCTCATCAGTCTTCTCGGCTGGTTCAGCGCCTACAGAATGAGAAGCAATAGTTATCAACTCAGGAGAAAATAAAGAATCCTCGATCGATTGCCCAATGATGTGATGAAAGGTATAGACGGCCTTGACGAATTGGGGTGAAAAGGTGGAAATACCTTCTGATGATTTCTCAATTGGGGTGGCTACCGTCTCTGATGCTGATTCGGGTATAAGAGATAAAAGAGACGCTCTAGGAATTCCCGGATTCTCGAGATCATATCCCTCGACTCCAGTAGCTTCGGTGGTAGCAGAAGAAGAACCAACTTCAAGGATATTCTTTTCTTTGGCTAGGCGTTTCTCCCCCTCCAAGGCAGCAGCAATAAGGCGACGCCCCTTGGCCAGACGTGCCGGTTCATCATCTCTCAGATACTTCTCCATGAGTTTGTCTTCGTCAACGAAGTCTACCTTAAGTTCCTCTTTTTCCCATTCGATGATTTGATTCCATACGTGAACTAAGGTAGTCGGATAGTCTTCGATCCAAGAGATGTTTCGACGACGGATTATGTGTGCAAAGAATTCAATCATTAGTTCGCCAAAGCCGTGCAATTCTTCTTGAACCTCTGATAGCTGTTTATGAGTTTCTTCAGCAGATTTAATAGCGCTATCCACATTCCCCTTAGTTAAGGCATCCCTAGTCTCAGCTTCCATTAACTTGGACTCCAAGTCAGCATTTCGTTTCTCCAGCTCGGCGTTCTTCCTCACTAACTCGGCCTTTTCTTGCTCAAGAGTATTGTAATCCAGTTGCATTTTGACACTATTTGACTTAGCGTCTTCCGCTTGTTTCTTCAACTCCAAACGCTCTTGACTGTGAGATTCCAGCAAGTCATGATAACGCTTTTGTAATTCCTCAAATTGCTTTTTGAAGTTGTTGGCATCTCGTTGAGAAATGACAAGTTGATCATGTGTATCTTCTAAGTCTTCCAGATTTTTCAAAACATTCTCATCGGAATCTGCAGCCTTCTTCATTGTATCAACGTCTGTAATTAAGGCCCGAATGATTCTGGAGAGATTGCATGAATACTTGTAAATCTCCGAGTATTGTTTCTCTACTGTGTCAATCTTTGCCTTAGCCTCATCTGTCCACTTTGAAGAAATAGGCTCGAGCATGGGTAAAAAGGTTAAATTCTCAAAGTAGTGATCTGGGAAGTGCTTCTCCAGATATGCCAGTTTAGTTTTGGAATCAGCATCCAGTGGTGGGGGTTTGTAGTATGATAGTTCAATGTGTTTTCTCTTAGCAGGGACGATGGCTGCATCGCCTTTTTCGGATCGCTTCTCAGAAGCTTTGTGCTTGTCTCACGAATCAACGTGTTTCAGTGGACTTTTTTCTCGATTATATTTGTCTTGGGGAGAAGTTCGATCTTTGGATTGTGATGTGTCTTCCCCATGACGACTTTGGTGACTCTTATATCTGTCTGGATCCGACCGGACAGGAGAACGAGAGCGTGAAGTGTGAGGTCGATGAGAATTATGAGGCCTTCTGTCATCTCTGCCCCGGCTCTCACGGCGATCATGCTCGGTGTCAGAAGGAGGTCTAGACATGCTACGGCGAATTTTCCTGACATCATAGTAAGGACGAGACATTGTACCTGCACAACAATATAAGTGGAGTTCAGAATCAATGTTCACATAAGACATGAGTGATGTGACATGCGGTGCTAATGTGTTATGTGCATCCTAAGTAGTGTTCCCCCCCAATAAACCCGAGTCTGAAGCCAGACTAGCATGAGCGGGCTCTTTGGTCTTCACGGGAGTAGTCTCCTCTGAAGAAGTGAAGGTTAAAGGATTCGTTCCAAAGTCCTCTGAAGTATAGATAGTTTCGGGCAGGGGAAAATTTCCTAAACCCTTAAATGTGGAATCGTCGGTAGTAGGAGCATCTCCTTGAGAAGCGTCTAGTGGCAGCTCTTTAGGGGATGTTGACTTCTCAGGAGAAACAGCGTCATCAGGGATGGCATACCCTTCTCTGTGCTTTTCAGCTATGTTGGCTAACTTATCGTCATGAGTTGAGGATGGAGAAGGTGGAGTCCTAAGAGGTATTGTTGGACCTTTCGAGCCCTCGCCCGTCTCAGGAATTATGTCGACCGGGAGTATGTACACATATGGATCCGTCCCATAACCTATACTACGGGTAATAGATAGTAACCTGTGATGATGGAGATACTCATCCTTAAGAATTTCGTCTATGGTCAAGAACTTTTGGTCACCATTGAGCAGCCGATGCAAATGATCAAAATATAGTTGACCCGATATTTGCTTTGGGTTATCAACTGCGAATGAAAAAGAAAGCAAATTAATGTACTGTCATGAGCATTTAAAATTGAAATCTAGAAAGTCGATGTTTTACTTGATTTGGTCCACCTCCTGGCGCACCTTAGTTGTTGTCTGATATAAAACCATTCAAGTTTAGAATCACCAACCTTGCTGCTATATGGAACAGTAATAATTTTCCTTTTTGGAACTGATTCAAAGTATGAGAAAGAGGGAGTCTCTTGAGTCCGATGCTTGAAATTATAAAAGAAGTGGACGTCATCAAGGTAGGTTCTATACCCAAAATCTCTTTGTATGATATATACAAGGTGTATAAATAAGCATAAGAGTTGGGATGTAATTGCATGAGGGCAATCTGCATCTGCCTCAGAAAATCGACGAAAAAGGCGGAAATGGAGGCATTGCCCCAACCAGACAAATTAATCGGGTAATTGCCATAAATCCTCCGGTGGATTGTGGGGACGATCTGTATTCGAAGGCACTAGGGTATCTCTTTTTAATATCCCATGCTTTAGACATATTCGTACGAGTCTATCATCATCGATCTTCGACTTAACAGAATCTTTGGGTAACTCCAATATAGTGGCAGTTTCAAACTCGTCGGGAGCACGATAATCTCCTATCTCTCCTTCCTCTTCCTCACCAAGAGAAACTTCACTCCCAGAAGATACCTCACTATTGTGCGCTTCCGTTTCATAATCTGGGCCCTTATCATCCCATTCAGGGTCTGAGGGAGAGGATATGTCATCAAGAGTGAGTTTCTCAGAAGTTTCTGCGACTTCTCCCTTTTCTGCTAACCTAGATGAACGTCTCTCTACACTGGTTGCTAAACTACTGAAGGAGCAATAACATAAATTAGAGTAAAATAGCTCGTATTGCCCCTGTGCATGTGTGTGAGCTAAAGTGTACAAGTGCGTAAAGAAATGCAACGTAAAGACGGACAATGCCATTATGTGTGCATATGAACATTCCGAAAAGTACAGCAAAAAGGGCTCTATCCTAACTGTCCATGGAGATGGAAGTCATGTTTAGTGTTTGTTGAATTGGTTATAGTGTGGTTATGTTTCAAATAATGCTTCAGATCGGTTATGTAGTGTTAAACCGGATTGGTTCGGAGTATACACTTCCGAGGCAGATCGGAGCGGATCAGTGCTAGAATTGGATTGACTCAGAGCTCTGGGTTGAGCTGTATCTGATCGGTTTGGAACCCTTAAGAAGACAGAGCCAGCTTTGAGATGGAGAATCTATTCGGATCGGCTAACGACAGACCGAGCCGATCCAGTAAACCCCCAAAAATCCTAAGCTTATTTACTCCATCCATCGCCGTGTTTCCCGATCTGATCCGATCTGATGCTCCATGCCCTATCCCCATCGCTCTGGCACCAATCGATCTACCTCTTATCGATACCTTTCCTTTCTCTCTTCTCCTTCTTCATCTCCTCTATTCCTTCATCAGTACTGAACCCAATTTCATGCCAAAAACAAAATCAAAGATGAAGTGCCTATGTGTTGGCATGACCTACGTTAGCTTCAATCCTCCTCCACAACCGCCCCGAGATGGTGACGAGGCCATCAACGACGGTGGCGAGGAGGAGAAAGGCGCGGCGTCGACTAAACTCCATACTGAAATCGCTCAAACGATTCATGAATTCGAATTGAAATCAAGTCAAAAGGGAGTTAATTGAAATTTTTGACCCACCTAAGTAATTAATTTGAGGATTAAAATTCCTGGAATATTCGGAGCTAGGGTTTTGTTTTTCTTTGGTGCAGATTTCGGGAAAAAGCAATAGAAATAAAAGAAGGGAGAAGAAAATGGAGAAAAAACAAATTTATATAAAAGCGGAATGGCCCTTTGTATTCCTGCCAGCGTGTCCCCTCATTCTGATCGGAACATAGTACTGGCCCATACGGGTATTTAGCCCATTCGTTCAATAATAGTGAAGTATAGGAAAAGCTATTCGGATCGGAGACCGAACCCCGATGGAATCACGCACATTGACTCGGCATACGGATTGAATTTAAAGGAAAATAAAATTAAACAAAGAGCTTACCTGGAGGAATCACTGGACATCGATCAGAGTTCTCAAAGCTGTTTGAAACGAAGAAGGAAATCCGTGAACTTTTTGGTGTATTTATAGGCTGCAAGAGACATGACTTTATGAAGCAACACATCCCTACAAACGAATGGAAGTGACTATTCAACAGTTCAAGTTCAGAAACTGATGGACAGATAACATCAAAGCACGCTTCATTTTCAATAGAAGTGTCCTTTGAGGGGGCAAAATGTTAGCCTACTTTGCGAGTTATGCTACATAAAGTTAAGAGATCAAATATTGAAGAACACTTATTCCTAGAACAAGCCGGACCGGGTCGGATTTTCATTGCCAAGTCAGAACAAAGTGGAATGGAAAGAAGAGAAACCTCGCCAAGACCGGATTGGTTTGGAATGATTTGATCCGATCTCATTCCCTCTTATACAGCCGACCTGATCCTGTGCAGCGATAGTTTCACCCATGTTCCCTTGAAATCCGGAGCAGTTATGCCCACGTTCTACCCATGTTTGCCACTAAACTGATGTGTTGTCACTCCCATATCCCATACGAACCCAAAAGTGATGGGATGGAGGCCACGTGGATCCAAACCGAAGCCATACCCGGAGCATTTTTCACCTATAAATAGACCATCAAGAGGCATTTAGAAGGATATTTTGGCATTTTCATAACTCAAACTCCTTTGCTATCTGAATTTCATCAACTTATTCAGATTACAATCATCTTTTGAATCATATTGTAAAGGAAATTGAGTGAATCAATGTATTGTATAAGTGAAAATTGAGTAAGAATCGTTGTTGTACTTGCATTCAAGACATCAATTCAAAGAGTAGAAAGTGGAGCAGGCTATTTAACGCCGAACCACTATAAATTGTGTGCTTTCTTCGTTTTTTATTTCATTTCAGTAAAATCATTATTCATTTGGGTGTTAGAGTCGATTTTGGATCTAACATGCGCAAATCCCGACTAGTTTGGATAAACCATAATTTGGTTTGAAATGATATCTAAAGGAAGATTAAAGAATAAATTTAAAGAATTTATCTTTGATAAAATTAATGGGAACCTTTCCTAAAGTATAAGAATATTTTAATGAAGGAATATTATGGATTGCAATGAGTCGTATGTTGTGTTTTTATAGCACTTGTTTATCATATACGCGAGTTATTCAGAAAGACCGGGTTTATCCCATTCTGAATAACTGATTCGACGATGTGTCGAGGATGAAGACGGTGGTTAAAGACCGGAGGTCTTCACATCGTTTGGATGATTACTGATGTCTTGATTGGGCTATATACCCAAGACAAGGTAATAAGTGGTGATCGTCCAGGCGTACCTGGAGATAGACGGATATGCGAGGACCTCTCCCCTATATTAGACATATGGGGGAGGAATAAGGTGCCTCTGGTTTCGTTCAAACCCAGAATGAACTTGTAAATGGATGTGTGTCTGACATCGGATTTCATTCTGTGTGATTGATAGACATCGGTTGCATAGCGTGAATTGCCTATGTGGCATGCTGAGATGCAAATGATCAAGGCTTCTGTTGAAAAGCAGAGTCTAGTGGTTGATGATCAAAGCACGACTTTAATACAGCGTAGCTTTGTGTAGCATTAATTCACGAGCCTCACACCCCGGTGTGAACCAGAAACAGGAGAGGACATCGGGGAGGACATGCATTTCCTTCTAGCTAGGAGTGGTGCCAGCGTTTTACTAGCCCTGACATTTTACTTATGTGGATGATGGATTGTGAGGCGCCTCTGTTATATCGATCGATCCAGGGCCGATGGATTCATTTGGCTCATTTACTCCCCATAGAGTGGGAAACGTATTGTTCAAGGTTTTTTAATCCACATTGCACTTTGATGGGCCATCCCTGACAATCCAAGGTGCGGTTGCGGCCGTTCCTGAGGCTTGGGCTAGAGAGTCTCGAAGCGCTAAGTACGATCCCTTGCCTTGGTTCACAGATGGAAATCCAACTTCTGATACATGACTTTGCGGTTTTGATTGTAGAGCCTAGTATGGCGACATAGTGGTATGGGGCACTTATGTCGCCTATGATTGATACTTATGATTGAAATTGTTTTGACACTATACACTTATAGTAATAATAAAACATGAAATTTTACGTACCAAGCATTCTTGGCTATTATAAGGTAAAAACTCTATCCTCCGGCTTGCGTTCCATTGTGTGATGGGACCTGAGTCTTATAATAGCTTCATTGTTCTTTATTTAGCATTGCGCTATTATTTTATGCACTGGTATTCTTGGGAGGAAACCCGTTCCGTGTTATATGGCATGGTCCCTGGATTTACCGAACTTTAAAATAAAGATTAATAACTGCTTTAGTTCTCACACCAGTCACATGACTGACCTGGAGTTTATTGTTTTAACCTAAACTCTGGGTGACCTTATTTTCCACGAGCAGCTAGTAGTTTTGGTTTTCAGATTTATATTCACAGGATCCTGATTTACAGCTGGAGCGATATTCGGAGAGCTTTGTATCCGTGTATTACTTTCAGTTGTGATTTGTATTGTTTTCCACTGCTATGTATTTAAATGTAATTTAAATCTCTGATATCGATCAAATGTATATGATTTATTCATACTCTGTATATTCTTGAATTCTGATGAAACTGTTGTAATAAGCAATGAAATGTTCTTCTGTTTGTGTTCTGATTCGTCTTGTCCTCAATTCAATCCGGGCTTTCCTTCACGCGGAAGTTCGGGTCGTTTCATTGGTACATTATCTGTCATCCCAAAAGTGAAGGAGGATTAGACCTTGGATATCCTAAGAATAACTATACTGCCTTTGCTTGCAAGCTGTGAGCTAGGTTTGTCGCGTACGACGACATATGGGTGACGTTCCTACACGTAAAGTACCACAGACTTCAGGTCGCGAATTTCTACGGTGTCCCATCATACGCTAGTGAGAGGTTGAAATGGATGCAATCCGTGAAGGCCTTCTCGAATTCTCATGGTGGTGGATCCGATTGGGAGGGCAGTCCCTTCTCGATTACGGTGGCATGGAACTCGGTTAGGACACTAGCTCCATGTCTTCGTCTCTTCTCCTTCATTTGGGATGTCTGTATTCCTCTAAAGGTCTCGATGTTTACGTGAAGGGCCTTACACGATGGGCTACCAATAGACGGTAACCTCCAGAGGATTGGCATTCCTATTGTGTCCCATTGCAAGTGTCGTGAGTCCGGTAACACAGAATCCAAAGCTCGCTTGTTTTTCTTTAGATTCTCTGCCAAATCTGTTTGGAATTACTTCGGGAACTTGGTTGGTATTCAATGTAATGTGTCTTCGCTTTCTGATTTATTGGGAAACTGGTGGGTCGGTATCTCAAGTAAATCTTTGTGCTTGGTCCTTTTTCGTCTTATCCCTTATCTTATTTGCTGGCATATCTGGTGCTCGCGTAATAAGGCAGTTTTTAATGAGGTACGAATGGACCCGACCTCCATCATCCGGAAGGTAAGGAACGTTGTGTTCCTTGCCTTTCGCAGCAGACCTTTTAGAGGTTCAATCGGTTCTCGATTGAGGCGGTTAGATGGTACCTTTGATGTTTTGATGGTTCCATCTACACCCCGCGAGAGGATTGGTTGAGTCGTCTAATATTAGGTTGGCAGGACTCGTCCTACTAGCCTCTCCATACCTCCCCCTCCCTTTTTTAAGTGCTGACGTTGTTTGCTAGTAATGCAGGGTCTGGATTTGCAGGTTCTCTTGGGATGGACTACATATCTACTAGCTCGAGAGTTGCTGATTTGTTTTTTAGAGCTTTCTTTCGGAAGGGCTGACTTGCAACTGCTTTATTTGGGGTCATGTTCTGGGGTTATCGCCCTTGTCTCTTGGGCTAGATGCAAATCTTTCCATATTCAGTGTTCTACATATTATTTGAACAATATCTTGACATATAGAAGACTGCCTCAATCAACATATCCACCTATCTTGGTGTTGTATTTATTATTTGCCTGCTCAACACCTCCAGTTTGTGGACCTCATCAATAATTTTAATAGTGTTAACAATGATCGTTATCGATATGTTGGGTGTCATGGCACTGTTGAAAATTCAACTCAATGTAATTTCTGTTGTAAACCTTGTTATGTCTGTTGGTATCGCAGTCGAATTTTGTGTGCATATATCACATTCGTTCTCGGTAAGACATGACGATAGAAGAACTCATGCCAAAGCTGCTTTTAGTACGATGGGCGCTTCCATTTTTAGTGGAATCACACTAACAAAGCTAGTTGGAGTTATTGTCCTGCGCTTTTTCAAATCAAAAATCTTTATGGTATACTATTTTCAAATGTATCTAGCTCTGGTCCTCATTGGATTTTTTGCATGGACTTGTTTTTCTTCCAGTGGTGTTGAGTTTATATGGACCTCCTTCAAGGTACGTGCTAGTTGATAATCAAGAAATGGAGCAAACAACTTCAACTTAAATTCATTGCTCAGGATCATTGAATGACTTGAAAAGTTTATTTAATGTGTATATATATAGTAGAAAATAGCATTCTTTTATATACGTTGAGGTTTCATATCTATAATTTATGCATGTGTATCCTCCCTTTATTTTTTTAATGTAATACATACATACATACATACATATATATATATATATATATGCATTTATATGCACATAAGTAGGATTAGCATGGACACAAGTTCAAAAGTGCACAAATTCAATTCAAGATTTTCAAATCATATTGCAGTCCAAAAGAAAATGATCCAGTGTAGGCAAGAAAATGCAGTCACAAGTGGTTTAAGTCAGTTATGTCAAAGGTGCAGCCAATGTACAAAGTATCTCAGCATGTACACAATGAACTCAGCATGTACATGATGATTTCAGTATGCCAAATCAAGTCAGCAATTAACAAATGCCACAAATAATTTATGTTGTCATGCATGTTTCAGTAAAACAATGAAGCATTAAAACATGAGCAAAGTTATCAAAATCTTCCAGTCAACAATATTTTTGTGGTCAAGCTGAATTGAACAAGTCATGGTCACGTACAAGTGCCAAGGTCAGAGCATGAACAAAGAGAGAAGCAAGTCAAAAACAAGTTCAAGTGAAGCATGACTCTAATGGGAGAATCCACTATATTGTATGTAAATGGAAACAGAAATGTATTTATGTTGTATGCATTTTAATATTAGAAAAGATTCTTGCTGATTATGTCATGAATGAATCTGATATCGGTGAAATTTTCACATATCTAACACATTATAACCAGGTTATGTCAAAAAAAAAAACTTTAATTTGTGCCATCGGCACGGGCTACATACTAGTACAAATATATGTTATGTGTGTGTGTGTGTATATATACACATACACACACCAGTACGTTAGGCACGTCCGTTGGACGTGTGCAAAGATAATCAAGAGTAAATTTATGGATTGTTAAATTGTAACCATATGCATAGATAACGTGTTGATACAAACAATTATGTTATTTAACTTCTACAGCAGAAAGGAATTTTAAATGAGCTTTTGCCCCATTTAGGAGAATATCATCAAATTTTGTCATCCCCGCCACTATTCATTTTGGACTTCCTGAGCCTGAAGATACTATTGTGGTAATGTAGTTGCAAATTTTTGTCCCATTACGTTAGATAGACAACAATAATTTTATCATTTTATATTATTGTGTAGCGCACATGCCTTTGCTTATTTAATAAATTTGCAACTATTATGAAATATTAATATAAAGCAACAAATTGCTTACTAATTGCTCTCTATATATTGTTACCCATGTAGATTAGTTTCTTATAAATACATATGTAAATTTCAAATCCACAAAGAAAAATGGAAATAATCCTGAAATTTGATGAAATTGACAATATAAATGAAAGAGAATCTTCATATGAATCAACATAATTTTTATAATCTACTTAAATAGGGGTATTTGAATATAAATAATCATATTATCTATAAATTTGTGTACAAAGGGAACATGGACACAATATCTCATAGAGGCCATGTGAAAGCATACAATTATACATAACTACTAAATTTAAACTTAATTGCATATTTGTCCTTCTGTCTTTAAAAATGATATAGTCCATTATAATCCTTAGGAATGAAGGTTCTATATTGGCCTTGGATGATGATTTTTTTTGATATGCTACTAAATGGGAGAAAAGATCATTTTAAATTCCTTCCTGCTACAGAAGTTAATTTACATATTTATTTGTAGCAACATAGTATATATGCATATGGTTAAAATTTGACAATTCATAAATTCTCTCTTGATTATCTTTACACACATTTGGGGGAACGTACTTAACATATTGGTTTAAATTATAGATATTCTTATTGTACGTTAAAATAAAGAGCAGTACGTCAAGATATATGACACGAATACTGAACCATAGTCTCAAAGTCCAAAATGGAATTCATTTCTACGTAGCACTAAATGCAATGGTTTTTGCTACTTTTATTTGGGAAGCTTCCAAGTTCCAACGCATTGCGCACTGCCTTTTTGGCTATAGTAAAATGAAGTACAAAACCAAGTCTTTGGAAACAGAGTTCAATTTCCATTCTACTGTGAAATAGCGACTTCACACAGCAAATACATACACTAAATCCGACGAAGGTAATAAGTAATCCATGGATAAAAATGGGCCTAAATAACAGCAAATTCTTAGACAAATAAAAAACAAATAGAAGATATATGAATGGATGCAATATAACCCACTAAAATGTTTACAACACAATAGCTGATAGCCACTCACCCTTTAGTTTACCATATGAGATTTCAATTCAAATAATTAAATAAACATCATTAAAATCAAATATGAAATTACATGTTAAATAATAAAACAATCAAATAACTTATACCAAATGAAAATAGTAAGCCATGGATTAATATACAAAAAGGTAGTATATAGTTCTAAGTATTTGTGAACAAAATATTTAAATATGTGGAAAAAATAAACTTCGTCCCTTGACGTCTTCAACTTCAACAAACACCATCAAAAAATAAATGAAGAGTCACCATGAATTTTGAACTTGTTGTTGCATAAGGCATGCAGTTACCTGCATAGGAAACACAAAGATCATCTTTAAGCTCAAACTGAATAATAGTTGCTCACATCTAAATAGACGAAGCTTGTAATAAATAATGTGATCAAAAGAAAGCATTATGAGTGCAATAGAAATTAGCGAAATGCAGTATCATTATCAATATCACAAAGTTTAACTGGGAATGGTTTAGATAATGTTTTTGATAAATGGTCTTATATGAAAATGGTTAATACCAAGCAAATCAATTTCTCTGGATTATGGAAAGCTTGGTATCCGAAGTTGCATATGCAACTCAATAAACTAAACAAAATGGACGGAGTCAGGAGTATGCCTTAGAACAGTTTGAAATAAATATGTATAAATGAATTTTACTGCAATCACTACGTACAACGTTCTTCAATAAATGGATGAACAATTAGCTTTTACAGTGTTCACTATCTATTTGGGAAAAGGATTAATTACATCAATCTTAAATATGACAACTCTTCCACTTCTTGAATAATCATTCAATAATTTTTTCTTTCATCCGTCTGATGTATAGAGGTCTAATGATTTCAACTAATGTCTCCCATGCAAAGCTTGATCATACATTACTATGAAACAAATTACTTTGCTATATATAATTATAGATATAAAAACAAAGAAGTAATTAAACATACCTCGACAAAAGATCTTTCTAGCCTTTGTGTCATCACTCAAAGTAACATTCAACCATTGTGGACCCGAAGAGTTTAACCCAAAGCTGTGGTGGACTCCTCCACTTATTTCATACATATGAAACCTACACACATGAACAAAACATCCATTGCTGCCACATGAAATTAAAAAAAAAAATCAACTTCTGTAATCTTGATGATGATTTCACAACAGTATGCCAAATTTTATGATGATGGATACAACAAATTATAGTTATTACAACAGAAAAAAGAACATAGGATATGCAGTTCACTAAAGTGAATACTGTAGATGCTACCCAAAAACCAACACTCAAAATATAAAGATCATTGAACTAAATATGAAGACCCTCGTTTCATCTTAGAAATAATCAGATTCTTTTTTGCAATTGGAATTTACACTTGATAACTTTAGTCGATTGTAAATTTTAAAAATCAAGGTTTGATGGTTGCTGACATGCTGTATAACATAAATGCAATTTAATAGAGAAGATCCATAGTTCATAAAAAACAAAGAAAAGATGTAACCCAAACCTGAATACAACCTTCAATTTTTCAATGGACCCCTCTGCCCCTTTTTGAATTTGCAGTGTCCAATTTTAGCACCTCAATTCATTCCAGGAGGTTTATTTGAATTTAATAACTTTGCCATTCATTAGTCTGTAAGAGTAAGAAAAACATAAAATTATGATTTTAGTTCGAGGAAAATTAGAATGAGTGAAAGTCTATTGAATAGTTTGGGAAATACAATCACCATTGTCGAGGCAAAATGAGAAGGACGGAAAAGAAAAACCATGAAGATATAATTCATAATTGAATGGAGTAAGAGAAGGGATCTAAGGACTCTACATGGCAAGAAAAACATAAAAACTACTAATATAAAATACTTCTGACTCGATACTAATATTAATATAAAAATACTAATTTAAAAATACCATGTTTTCCATCATACTTTTCAGGCGAACGGTCCTTCAGGAAATGTTTTTAGTGGATATCATTATTATGTGCTGGAGATGTTAGAGTAATGTAACTACATGCTTGTTTTAGGACTCATGCTAAGTAGATATCAATCACCAAATGCACTTGCTTATTATATGATAATTGCCTGGTTCTCTTATCTATATACATATGTATGTCACATTGTTACGTAGTAATGTAACCTTAACAATCAAAACTATTATATGTTGGACAAAGGATAACGATGATCAAATAAACAGTTGAGATCAGATGAAATACATGCTGCTAAAAGAATCATAGTCACCGTAGTAATAGTTTCAACATATTACGGTCAATGACATGCCACATTCAAAAATTATTCTAAGAAATAACAACATGTTGGCATGTATTGTATATGGTACTAATTACTCATTTCTTTGAAACTCACACTGCAATGTCTAATGTGTATAGCTAAGGCTGAATAATGGAATGGATCACTACGTCAAAAACAAACATAGATAGCGATAAGCATAGAAATCTACATGAGTGAAAACTAAGGATGTGGTGAGCAAAACAAAAATTAGTAAAGCTCACAATACTTGTCGAGTGAGTCCAATCTTCACCCATGTCTTCTTAGTACATCCCTTATAACTACTGATTTTTAGAAAGTAAAAGATTTTGTTAATGACTTGCCATAACACAATTGGGCATGCACCATATATGCAGTAAAATAATATGCAATAACCTTATATGAAGACGGAGGTTGGAGGAGCGTAATTAAATCATGACACAATAAACCTGAAACTTGGTGCCATAATATGTTTAGCTATTTTTGTGTTCATCAATTGCAATTAATGGTTAAACATAAAAACTATAATGCATCTTATATCCTATAGTGCATTAGAAGGTAATCTTGATGATAATTATTCCCTTTTCTACTCACTACCAAATTTAAATATAAGTAGAAGTTAGCCTCAAACTATCATGCAATACAGTTGAAATAAATATTCTGGCAGCACGTAAAGTACTACAAATAGATTTGCGGTAAGAATAACAAAGTGAATTCGTAAGACAACTAAATTTGGCTTGACGGCTAAAATCTTAATAATAAAATAAATATCTATTATATATTTGTGCATGCTACAATCAACAAAAGCACAATATTTCCCTAAAATACATGCATGACTGTCATGTTATACCTCTGCTAAAGCTCCAATATTCTTTAGGGATTCATTTTCAAAGGGAAAAGTAGACTAAATCCAATGTTTTGATTCCTACATGGCCAAGTTCTACACATCGAGATTGAGAGAGCTTGTGGTGGCTACATTGACAATCACAGTCCTTTTTCTACTCTTGCCTGATGATATCGTGCTCTTGTTAACAGTCACGAATGATATGTGAAGGCCATGAATCTATTAAAAAAGCGAAATGGATGATGGATAAGTAAAAACAGGGTTTAAGTAATAAAATATAATTAGGGTTTTATTGGTGCTAAATGTGACTCATCTACGTGCAACTACTCCTTAACTTTATTCTACAGTACTGGTGTACCATTTTCCTATTTTTATGTGCAATTACAATGGTGCATAATACACTTTGTAAAGAGTAATATCATAAATTGAATTAAGTGTTGGATGAAAATTAGGAAAAATACGCGCCTGCACTTCTAATAACTCAGGCTCAGCAATACCATGCCCTGGTAAGAAATCCCTTCATCAGACTTGGGCTTCATGGAAATAACAAAGCCTTTGGTTTCTTCATCTTTCATCTACCTGAAGTAGAAGCAAAAAAACTAGTTACAAATTCTATAAAAAATAATGCTATTGACTTTTGCTTGGTATCCTCTTTTAATATCAATTCAGTTACAAAATCTTTACAATTTAAACTAAAATGGCACTGGATATTTATCTCTGGTAGAATTTTATTATGGTACTCGCTCACTACCAAACCTCTTTGCTAAATCTAAAATTACCTTTTACAGTACATTTAAGTAATGTTTTATCACCCTTTGAATTTCAGTTTTAGTTTCCATAAAGCAACATACAAAAAAATTTACTTATTAATATCAATGCATTGTTAATTAAGTATAAACACATGAAAAAAAAACACTGCAATATGGTACAGTAAAAGAAATGGGAAAACTCACAGAAGAATCTTACTGGGTTAGTCGTTGATGCCTAAACTGAGATACCAATGACTCCACTGACAGTAGATGTTGAAAATACCCCCTTCCTTTCCAAACATCATTCCACAGCTTAAATTATGGATATCTGTTGTTTGTTTTGAACATTAATCGAGATGGTATTCTAAGCTCATATAATTAAGATACTCAAACATATCGATGAAATACACCATTGAATATTTATTATGCGTTGTTAGCATTAATAATGTAAATTATACCCCATTTATATATATTATTATCTTTTTAAATAAGCAAAAACCGCAATTTTCAAGCAATATTGAAAACAAAAAAGTTAACTCCAGCACTATCAGTAAAGTAGACACAGACCTAGTTCGACTAACTGTCCATTTCTACCTACTATTAACTGAGGATTAACATACATATGTACAATTTAATCATTCAAAATGTCATAATTCGAAAGGAAAAACACACAGCTCAGTGCAAAAGCTTGCCTTTGTTTCTGATGTTTCTTTGCAATCATCTTTGTTTTTAGTTTAGCTGTTGTGGCTTTCCTCCTTGAATCATCATAATCCTTTGCCAATGATCAAAATAGAGTTTGAGTCACACATAAATTAAAACTCAAACTGCCAAATAACGCAAAGGTTTTTGGAAATTGCTACACCTCTACAACCCCTGAATTCTCAAGCGCATCATCCCCGATTATCCTAAAAAATCGAAAATAATGGATCGGTGAATAAAAATAACTGAAAAACTGAGAAATGAAGAGAACATTTGACGTCAATGAAAAGAAGATACGCGTTTAAAAGAAAAAATCATAACAGAATACAAAGTAGAGTAAAAAAAGATTCAACGAACCCTAAGCCCCAAATCAGTGTAATAATTGTAGAGCGTATGCCTTGAACATTATCTATGATTTGTCCTAGATTCAAGTGACCTTCAGATTGTCGCTGCTTCAGTTTGGATGTAATTTGTTTTTAAGAAAAATAAAGAAGTTGAGATGCAGATGAAAGGAAAAGTAAGGTTTGGGGCAATTAGACTGCGAATGGGGATAGGAACATGGGTTGGAAAGTTCAAGAAGAGGTTTCTGCTGAAAATGGGAAACGTGGGCCAATAGTTGACAAAATTATCCTTGGTTACTATAGAATTCTGTAGGGGTATCCATGTAACTTCAAAAGCTTCATTTTAAGGTATTCTCATTATAATATAGATAGATATAAGTATACGTCTAGACAACAATTGTTTTTAAGGCATTACTTAATATATATATGTGTGTGTGTGTGTGTGCGTGTGTGTGTGCGCATGTAATTACATGTATATGTATACATATATGTTAACACAAAGAAGTTGTCAATATTTTATAAAACATGAATTTTTTCAACAGAGAAATCAAATCAATCCTAGATATATACATAAATATGTATATGCTCATAGTCAGGAAAATAACCAAGTGCCTAAGCTCAAAGAAACAAGTGTACTAATTCAATGACAACACCTAATGTATAAAGAATCAATTTTGTCAAGATGCTTTTATACGACACCTAATATATCAAGTAAACTGAAAATTTTCTAATATGACCATGAATTCATACTGCCAATTTTGTCGAGATGCTTTTAGACGACAAGTTCTTAAATCAAAACCTATCAAGGAATCAAAACGAGCAACGAAAAGTTCTCAAATCATTCACAAATCAAGACCAAATTTATTCGGCAATTAAATCCAAAGCAAGTAACAATTTTGGCCAATCAAAATCAGATAAAAGGATTCTAAATCCTATAAAGAGACCCATTTTCATCATAGGCAATACAACAAAAATAGAAGTCGAGATAAGAGAAACAAAATTGGACAGATTCACGTACCAAATATCTCGAATAAGTGGAGCAAGATATTAAATTAGAGAAGTTTTATCAGGCAATCGGATCCATTTTTGATTCTTCAAAGAACCCTAAAAACTTTGAAACGTGACGGCTGTAAAATTGAAAGTCTAGATTGAGAAATGGCGATTTGGGGGAAGAACGAAATGAAAAGGAAGCACATGAATGAAAATGTTAGTGGGAAATAGAGGAAGTGTAGTAGATAGTGGATGAATGGTTGAGATTTTGTTTTATCTAATGGTGTGGATCGTTGAGGCGTAGATTTTTTCTTAATTTTTTTAATTAGAATATATCTATAGCTACCGCAACATCATGCTGATATCTATGCTAACACCTTGAAGTGAATGTTGAAATAGACAAAAATCGACATAGCTATCATTACATTGTGGCTAGCAACATCATGTAATTTCATTGTAGCAGGTCATCTATGACATAGTGGGAGAAGACACTCTAAGATACGATTCACTCTTTTGGTTTGACCATCGGTCTGAGGGTAATAAGCTATACTAAGATGCAACTTAGTCTGTATTGCCTCTTATAAGCTTCTCCAAAACCCACTAGTGAATACATGTCTCGGTTACTACGATGGTTTTCAGTATATCATGTAATTGTAATATCCATTTCACATACATATTAGCAAGCTTGGCTACCGTTCTATTTGACTTAACAATTATAAATCTAGTGCTCTTGGTCAATCGATCAACTATGACCCAAATGCTATCATACTTAATTGAGTTCTTAGCAGCCCATTGACACATATTCCTGCTTACGGGAACTTTTAGTGGTTGCATCAAACCACTTTGTTTCTACTGCTTTACCTTAACGAATTAGTAGTTCTTACACTCTCAGATAAATAACCCAACGTCCTTCTTCATCCCTTCCGAACAATAGGTGTTCTTCATATCGCGGTACATCTTATTACTGCTGGGATGTATAGCCAATCATGTGTGATGACATTCTCAAAGTACTTTATCTCTCAAACCATCCACCTCTCGAACAACTAATCTCCCTTTCTTACGGAACCAGCCACTTTGGTCAATTCCGTACTGCTTTATATCCTCAGGCTCGTCTCTAGTCTCAATTTTAGCAATGACCTTAACCAACTTAGGATCATCTTTTGAATCTCTCCAATGCTCTCGATCAAAGTAGGTATGATAGTCAAACTTGCTAGCATCCTTGGCTCCAACTCGCATCCTAGTCAGAAATCATAACTTGTAATATATTCCAACTGCTTCTATTCAATGAACATGGACCCCAAATTGGCATGCCTTCGACTTAATGCATCAGCGACTGCATTACTCCTCCCTGGCGTATACTGAATTCCAAAGTCATAGAAAGCTAAAAAATCCAACCATGCGTTGTTGGCGAAGGTTAAGGTCTTTTTGTTAAAAGAGGTATTTTAACGACTTATGATTGGTAAACAACTGAAACATCTCTCTTAGAAGATAGTATCTCCCTATCTTAAGTGCAAACACAATCGTTAGTAATTCCAAATTATGGTAGGATTATTCTTCTGGTGCGGTTTTAATTGTCTGCCAGCATAAGCCATAATCTTACCTTTCTGCATCAGTACCGCTCACAATCCGATACCATAAGCATTTGTGTATACCGCCATCTCTTCATTCCCACATGGAATAACAAACATTGGTGCACTTGTCAATCTTTCCTTTAGTCTCACAAATGTATGCTCACATGTAGAATCCTAAGCCAAATTCTTCTAAGTCAAATTGGTCAACAGTGCTGCTATCTTAGAGAGGTCTTGGGTGAACTTCTAATGACATCCTGCCAATCCCAAGAAACTTATCACATTTGTAGCACTCTTGGGTGTAGTCTAATCCTGTACTGTTGTGATCTTCGTAGGATCTACAACAATACCATATTCTAAAATAATATGACCCAAGAATATGACTTCCCTCCTCCAAAGTGAAATTTGGAAAACTTTGTCTTTAGTTTTGTTCCTTCAACACCTTAAGAAAAATCCTCAAGTGTTACGTTATTCCCCGACTGAAAAATAGACTAAGATATCATGGACGAACAAAAGCACACTCTTTCTGTCCATTCTAAGTTAGTGAAATATAGTAGCAAGATTTAAATGACAAAACACCCTGGAACCACATGAAGCCGATCAAACAAATCTATCATCAATATGTAGGATATAATACTTGTTCTTCATTGTCACCTTATTTAGATCAAGATAATCAACACACAATCTAGGGGAATGATTCACCTTCGCACGAACACCACCGGCGCACCCCACTTGGATACAATTCTCTGAACGAAGACTTTCCCCAAAGATCCTTCATCTGCACCTCAAGAACTCTCTGCTTTCTAGGTGTCATCCTCCTTCAGGGCATCACTATCAATACGACATCATTTATCAAGTCAATAAGAAATTCGATATCTTTATGAGGTGGAAGTCTGATCACTTCTTCGAATACCTCCCGATACTCCTTAATGACTGGTACTTTCGACAACTCATCGCCTAGAACGTCGAGCAACGGTAGATAACTAACCATCACCTCCCCAACTGGTAAACAGCCTACCACTACTCTTTGCTCGCCATCCATCCCCATCATCACTGATATCCTCTCACAATCCACTACTACTCCGTACTTACGTAGCCAGTCCATCCCAATTATGGTACCAAACCACACACATCCCAAAATAAAACCATACTAAGATTTACAAGGCCACTAGTAGGCTTTGTCACTTCTAAAGATCTGTCAATGATTTTAGGTTCCAATCCTAATCAATCAACCAAGTCTCTAGATATAAAGGAACGGGAAACCCTGGTATCAAACAAAATGCAAACAGGAACATTGAAAATGGAAAGCATACCTTGAATGGCAACGCCCTTTATCTTTTCCCTAGCCGAAGGGGCATTCAATGAACTGGGAACAACATTGATAGCATACGCTTTCACGACATGCTTACCCTCTATGAGCAATCCTTGTTAAGATGTCCAATATTACGAAAGAGATTACACTTCCACTCTCCACCAGGGCGTTGATTCTTATGATGCACTTCCTCTTCGCAGTTGAAGTAAGTCACTCTAGACATGGACTTCTTCTTTTGTCCTCCCTTATTCTAAGCGAATTTCTATTGTTGTTTCATTTCTTCTTGCCTCCTCCGCTCATGTGCGGTTTTGGCTCTTTCTTAGGAGCAACTTCCACTATAGCCTTTGATTTAGGATAGCTAATCTCATGCGTAAGCGCCTTCCTAACCAATAACTCAAAGATCTCCTCAATACGGTTCAAGAGCTTCTCTCTTAAATGATCATTTAAACCAAGAATAAACTTCTCATTCTTCTTCTGTACAGTGTCGTTAGAGACTCCCCGTACTTAGACAATGTATCAAACTCAGCCACATACCCGGAGACAGTTACGCCCCCTGCCTCAATTTTGATAACTTCCTAAACAAAACCGATTTATGGGCAATTGGTATGAACTTCTCTTTAAAACAAGTCTTGAATTGATTCCATGTGAGCTCCTCCTCCGGTATAGCAACTTTTAATGCATTCCACCAATTTATCGCTCGCTCTTAGAGTTGACGTGAGGTCAATTTCCTCTTCATAGCATCCTCCAAATTGAGATCAGTAAAGATTCATTCATAAGTGTCGACCCAATCTTGGGCCTCTATCGCCAACTGCGACCCCACAAAAGGTTTATCTCCCAAGCTGGCAAAGTCCTTACTAAGCTTAGCGAAAATCATCCCTAAGCGCCTACTGTCGAGCAACTTTCCTAACAGTAGCATTAGGGGCAATTACTTGAGCATTCTATAGCATATTCCTCATGAAAGTATTAAAAATGGTTTGTATAACAACCTATAATTTCAGCAATAATTAAATTAGTTATTTAATTAGATTTTAAAAATGGAATTTTTGCAAATGATGGAATTTAACCATGAAACATGCACCATTGTGTTTGAGGCGGAATTCTGGTCAACTTTTGTATTTGGAACTTCGCAAACAGAGTTCGTACGAAAATGTTACAGAGGAAATTCAAAAAAGACGAAAGGAAAATAAAATAGAATAATATATATAAAGGGTAATAAATACCCTGTCCCCCACCACTGCAAGGTTAACCCAGGCATTCGACCGGGTGGTCGACCGCTGGGTCGACCCCTGATCGATTCTGGTAGTGGTGGCTAAGATTTTATGTTTTATAAATTATATATCGATGGATGGATTTTTTCTGAAATTCAATCTAACGATTCAAGGTTATTTCTACGCTTATAAATAGAAGGCTAGACCCTACCCTTTTCTTTTATTTTCTGGAGGAGGAAGTGTAGTTCTACCATTCCCAATCCTCCAACCTCTTGGAAAATTCAAAATATAAACCTATACAAATCTAATTAACAAGAATTTGAGAGATTGGGTCTAGATTTATGAGAATGGGTTGGTTCTTCGAATAGGTAATTATTTTTGTTTAAATTTACTTTTTTTCAATTTCTCTTTCAGATCTACAAATCTAAATAAGTATATTTATATCCCCTTTGTATACAAATTATATATCTGTGGGATTCGGAAATTGTAAGCCTAAAAGTTGTGTTCAGATTCATATTTGGATAGCTTTCAGGTGAGTAAGAAATATATTCAATGCTTATAATATCTTATATAATTTATTTGTGTCAACTCTGAATTGTATGTCTAGAACTTATCAAATTTGTTTTCTTATTGTCAAATCCAAAATAATATGTATGAAGTTTGAATATGGATCTGTAGGCCTCTTGATTTAATATTCTTATATTGCCTATAATTATTCTTGGATTGTTTATGGCTATTATTAACACCCTGGATCTGGAAATCATTTCCAAAATTTTGTCAGATATGTAATGTTGTTATTCTAGATCCATAGGATTTAGGTGTAAATATAGGATCTGTGCAGTTATGATTTGAAATCTGCATGGAATATAAACAAACCAAATAAGAAGAGATGTGCAAATTAATGTATTTCACACCTAAATCATATGAATCTAGATCTGGAAATCAATCCCAAAATAAGAAGAGATATGCAGATTCACGTATTCATAGGATTTGTCAGATAGGTTTTTTTATATGTCTTTTTACTCTTTTTATATAAAAAGATGTTATTGAAATATACAAGGAATATAAACAAACCAAATAAGAAGAGATGTGCAAATTCACATATTTTTATATGTAGTTTACAACATCTATTCTAAATAAAATATTAACCTACTTCCTAGTGATTTAAAATATGCTAATTTTCCTCTTTAAAGTAGTTAGAGAAAAATTAACAATAATTAAAGTAAATAACCTTTTTTGTGAGATTTTGAATCTTAAACTGGATTAAACACAAAAAGGAATTTTTCAGTCGTTACTTTAGACTGGAATATAAATGAATAACTATAATAAAACATAATTAGTAACTACGTTAACATTGCACTTAAAAATATAAATATATAATATAATCTTATCTATCCAAACCTATGCTAATAACGTTATTATATTAAATAAATGTTTTTTGTTGTGTGTTTGAATTCGAAATGTTTCCATTTCATGGGAATAAATATATGGTAATAATTCCCATAATAAGTGGAAGTAAACTTTTGTTACCGTTGTAGCAATAAACATGGTATTGATCGCTGTAGTTAAAAGGGTCATGGATAAAGTAATAAATATTGTAACTGTATATGTTTTGTGGAATGAATCAAATAGGGAATAAATTCCAAATTGGTTACAATTCAAATTGTGATTAGGAATAGGAGTTGTAACTCCAACTAGGGAAATAAATAAGTAATAAACTTATATATATATACGAATTCAATGGAATTAAATTAATATAGTAATGCTTGGAAGTTACAACAATTAGATCATAATTCTAATGGGACTAATACAAAGACATTTAAAAGGTTGTCTGTTGCCTTAGGAAACACGACTATTAGGGTCACTGATGGCACTAAACAATTAGGAAATTAAATTGATTTAGTGTCCATTGCCTTGGTAAATATGATCATTAGGGTCATTAGTGGCATAAGACTGTTATAATAATAAATGGAATTAAAGGGGATTTAATAGGTATTAGTTTCCATAGTAAATACTAAGTCCAGTAAGGAAATAAATAATTAAGTGCCTTAGGATAAGAAGTTATATGGAATTATCCTTAGTTTATTCTAGTTTAAATCTAGAACTAATATCTTTAATTATAATTAAGTATTGGACTTAGTAGGTTAATGATGCGAGGTCAGTTACCTTATTCGACAGAAGTCTGCACTTTCCAACAATCAGATATATGTAAAACTAATGCGAGATATCAAAGGATGAGGTCTTAAGTAGCTATAGGACACACCTCCCTCCCGAAAGAAGAAACCAAAAAGGAAATAATTCAAAGCGTAACATACTTTGAGAATTATAAGAGATGCTAATTGGGTGCAAGATTGGTAATCCCCATGATGATCTGCTTCCTTTAGGTAGTAAGTGATGGAGGATGGAGTCCGCCTTGGGAAAAGGTATTAAATGACTGCTACCGAGGTACCATAGGCCTGGCTACTCTGCAGGAAATATTAAGTGACTAGGGGATTATCTAATGAGGTCAGCTAGATAGTAACACAAGGGTTCACCCGGAGAAGGTCGTAATTGACGTTTCTCGTCTAATCCTGTAGGTCATAAGTGACTGCTTGATATCTCTCACCTTGTGCAAGGTTTGAGAATATGCATGAATGACGGAAGCCTTAAAATTAATAGGACTTAGTAGCTAGTGTCCTTGAATTCATATTAGGGTTTAGTAAACCAACTAGTAAGGTATTAAGTGATCAATGGATCCGCCTTGGTCCTTAAGTGATCGTAAGGATCCGCCTTTACGTTATATCATGAGCGCTTCTTCTTGATCGATTACTAGTAATCATCCTACTGCCTCTGCACCCGTCACGCAGATGGATTTCTCGTGCCTGCTCGACATATTGGACAGAACTAACGATGCTTCAGAGGTCCAGAGACGTGAAAGCGTCCATCTGCGAAAAACATGAAAGTTATGAGTAGGGAGATAAACAAGCTTCGTAGATGAAGAACACCCTCTCTAACTCATTGTCTCTTTGCAAATCATTCATCCTCTTCGCAGGAAGGTCGTCCATGTCAAAGGAGGCCATATAAGAGACCCAAGAATCTTGCAGAATTAACATTTGGATCATTGGGATCCTGCGAAGACGTTGCTCGTGTCTTGGGATCTAACGACCTAAGCGTAAGGGAACCAGTGCTATTGCCAATGCGGGGATCTCGTGTCCTTCCCAGAGATCCCAATACCACTAACCCTACTCAAGGGTAACTCCTCCAACCCACTCGTTCCACAAACGACCAGGGTCGTAGAGGACAAGGAAGTTCAGTTGCTACCAGAAACCGAAGAGCATCACCTGATATAGGGACTGGACGTATCAGGAGAACCAGAAGTGCAGATCCCGAGCCAACACTGACCAATGCCGAGGTGGAAGCGATGGTGCTCCAGATTATGGCTGACAGTAGACACTACACCAACGAAGATTGGGACATTGAGCGTAGCCATACCCCTTTCACTTATGATATCCTGGATTTCCAATTCCCGCGGTGATTTAACCTGCCCTAAATGGATCAATATGGAGGAAGAACCGATCCAAGGCAGCATTTAATGAGGTAACTGTGGTACATGAATGCTACAGCAGCTCCCAATGCCGTAAAATGCAAGGCTTTTCCCATTTATCTCGAGGATGTCAAGTTGATGTGGTTCACTCGACTCCCCCCTCGATCAATTTCCAATTTCAAAGAGCTAGGTGAGAGCTTTATGAACAAATTTCGACCCCATGCATGAAAGTCCAAGAGTGTTATCGAACTATCCGGGATCAAGCAAGCTCCTGATGAATCTTTGAAGTCGTATTTAGATCGCTTTAACCTGGTGGTAACTGAAATAAGTGACCTGCATGAACCAACCATCTTGATGGCACTTATAGATGGGGTTGATAAGGACACCGATTTCGGAGGATACCTAGCCGGAAAACCACCTTTGACAAGGGAATTGTTCTATGAAAAAGCAAATATTCGCCTATAGTGAGAGGAAGTACTGGCGGTAATAGAGAGAGTGTTGGTGTCAAGACAGAGAGAGGTTTTCTTTTTCGATTAGCATATACTTCCTCTCGCCGTAGGCAAATATTTGTTTTTTCATAGAACAATTCCCTTGTCAGAGGTGGTTTTCCGACTAGGTATCCTATGAACTCGGTGTCGTTATCAACCCCATCTATGAGTGCCATCAAGATGGTTAGTTTATGCGGGTCACGTACTTCAGTTACTGCCAGGTTAAAGCGATCTAAATACAACTTCAAAGATTCATTAGGAGCTTGCTTGATCCCGGATAGTTCGATGACATTCTTGGACTTCCGTGCATGGAGTCGAAATTGGTTCATAAAGCTCTCACCTAGCTCTTTGAAATTGGAAAGTGATCGAGGGGGGAGTCAAGTGAACCATATCAACGCGACATCCTCGAGATAAATGGGAAAATCCTTGCATTTACGGCATTGGGAGCTACTGCAGCATCCATGTACCAAAATGTTAGACCAAAAAGTGGTTCTAACACCCAATTGAATAATAATTTAAAAAAATAGAATAAAAAGTAACAAGAACACAAGATTTATAGTGGTTCGGCGTTAACGAGCCTACGTCCACTTTATACATTTTCTGATTAATGGATTGAATACAAGTACAACAATGATATCCACTCAATCTCACAAGTACAATCGATAATCTCTCTTAGTTTCCTTAAATTATACTTAAAGATTCTAAGTACAATCTGAAATCATAGAGGAAATTCGTTGGTGATGAAGTAGGAGTGAATAATTGGCCAAATGATCCCTCAAAATGGAATGTTGTGATGTATTTATAGGCTGAAAGTCTATCCGATTCAGGTGCTATGTGGGGCCCATCCCACAAATCTCGAGCTCGGAGGCTCTATGACGAGGACAGCACATTAGCAATGTGGGTAAGCGGGTGGTAACCGCTCCGCTTATCTAGGAGTATGGCATATAACTGCTAATCAGTTGCAGTAGTCGGATTGAATCGGTTGAGACATACTGAACCGAATCGATGGGAGCCAATCTGGTTCTAATCCTTTAATGTATACCGATCTGAACTAACGTTTATTATTCTAGATCTGATCCAACCTCCTGGATGTGCGCCGAACTGAACCACCTTCTGGAATTGGGGGTAGCAGAAATGATGAATAACCCGATTTGGCAATGCCTCTAGTACTCTAGCATGATCAATATTCAACTCTCAAGCTTTGTATAGCTGGGTCACAAAGAAGACTAACATTTCCCCCCTCGAAGTACGCCTTATTGGGAAAAGTTGTTCTTCGAAATTGTCAATACATCAACTCGTGATTCGGTGAGAATCAGCAGTAAAGTTTGTTCATAAAGTCGTGATACTCTACAAAGTCGTGTCTCTTTGTATCTGTGATGAGTATAAATAAGAGGTGAGATTAGAGATTACTCCAGTTTTTCCTGATGACTGGGAGATTCTGCTTGAGGTCAAAGTAAAACTCTCCAGGTATCGTTCTCGATGCTTACATAGAAATATTGTTAGTTTTTTCTACCCCTTCTTCATATATTACAATAGTCATGGTATTAATTCAAGAGTTAGTTTATAGTCCAAATCATTTTAACCCAGCCCATGTCTGACCCGAACCGCTGCAACACTTAGGCCCGTGGGCTTTTATTTGTTTAATTTTCTTCCTATGCAAACCAGATCGGGTTGTCAAGTCACAGGAACACGAACGGTCTTTTGCTCCACGTATATAAACCATCATCTCTTCCCTCTACTCATTCTTAATCACTGCCTTCTCTAAATCTAAGAAACCCTAATTTTCAAACTTATAAGAATCCTTCCAATTTCCAAATCGAATTCATAGGTGGGTTCAAAACCTTATTTAATTCAGTTATTACCGCGTTATACTCGAAATTGGAATTAATTTGTGCGATTTTACTCCATTCAATGTTTATTTTGATGTCAGCATTTTCTGGTGAACCTCTGCCGTCGTCAGTGACTTCGTTGTCACCTCGAGATGGTGATAATGTTCTGAGCATGAGTGTTGAGGACATCAATTCACGAATTTGTCGTCTGAAAATAGATGAATAAAAAACAATTAGTTCATTATTCTCGGAGGAGTGGGAAAGAGGAAGGAGATGATATGCTTGGAAGAGTGATTGGATAAGAGCAAGTAGGGTCAGTTCGAATCAGAAGGGTTGAGGTTGGAGAGAACTTTAAAATATTAAAGTGAAGGAGTTAGGTTCAAAACTGTTGGATCGGTTCGATACTGATTGATCCGAACAGTTTCGACTTCATATAACCCGAACCGATCCGATCATGTTCTTCACTAAGATTCGAACTGACCTGGCTTGCTTATTTAAACATCTTTGTTCCGACCTGAAGTCCATATATTAGCTAACGAACCAAAACTGTTGCATTAACACCCAAGCTTCCGAACCGATCTGATTATCTCTCACATGGAACATACGCATAATCTAATCTCATCACTCAAACTTGATTAAGACTTGGAGCTTGGACAAAGCAAATTTATGGCAAATAACTTCACGAACATCTTAACCAAAACCAGATATAACTCACGAATAGTTAGGATAGAGCCTTTGTAATTGGACATTTTTGGACTAAACGAACAAATGACTGCTAACATTTTTTCCATATTGTATTCCATTCTGTTTGCTTTTATATTTTCTGACTTCAGTGTTGCACACACCAGCACAGATCAGCACATTTACACACATGGGGGACACATGTAACTACACTCTAATTTTTGTTATCTCTTGGATAGTACAGCTGTAACACCCCACCTCCGTTAAGGTCACTCACAAAGGGAATGCCTTAACTTTGGTGGAGCGTTTATTGTGTATATAACAGAAAAGTAAACAAGACAGATAAATATATTGGTACTTGGAAAACAAAAACCACTTTTATTGCAGTGGAGAAATAGTTTGGTTACATCACATCACCAACTACAAAACCAAATACACTTATTATCCATCTTGACAAATAAGTTCTGATTACATGAAATAAAAGACATAACCCTAACATAAAATAGCCATAAATAAGATAGGCTGAACTTTACTTCAGCGATCCAAGCAACTTCCAAAAAGAGAGAGATAAAGCTGTCCAAATCAAGCTCCACTAATGCTAGTCCCACCCGGAGCACCTGGGGGGGAGGAAGAAAAGAGGTGGAAGCAAAGGGGGTCAGACATAAATTCTGGCGAGTGCAATAACTTTAACAATATAATCATTAAGTAACTTGGATAAGGCATAAGCTGGAAATTAAGGAAATGACTGTGAACCAATGGGCATGTCAGCGCAAACAAAGGAATAAGATGAACAAAGGTAACGTTAAAGGTGCACCTAATCATTATAAGATAATTACTACATTGCACCACACCAAACAACCTAAAAGTTGATCCCGCCTACCAAACTTAATAATGATAATGGTAGTTTCGTGTACCCAGAGTTGCCTTCATAGGTGTCGTCTGCCCTTATCTCCACTAGGTGTACCCACTACCCCCATTCGATCAGCTCCCTAACTCGTAGATACCCGTGTTGGCCCCATAGTGGGATGTATCACTCCCCAAAGTGGCAACTCGATACCACCAAAAATGCACTGCTTATACTTACACGATGCAACAACGTCTTACCCACCAGCCCGGGGCCACACACGTACCTGACCTCGTTGGACTTGCGTTGCCACCGCTAACCCGTTTTGACCTCTTACAATCAAACCCAGCACGTGTGTCCCGTCCTCGACTTGGGTCGAGCCCACAAAGATACTTAATGGGTTACTAGTTTGAAAAGGGCCCTCATGCATGACATAAGCTTTCACCTATGCTTGGTCCCCTCTAAGGTTTTCCCCCACTTAACCCCATTCTCATTCATGTTTTTTTACATGTTTCAATCTTGGTTAAGTGCATCTAATCGTATTTCACATGCCACCCAAGGCACCCTCTTAATTTCACATGCTACCCATGGCACCCACTTAACCCCCCATGTCCCACTACATGTTTATCTAGTTAAGTGTTTCTTAGTTCATTAACACTGTAACCTTGTAAAGACCTCCCACATTAGACTGGCATTTGTGGCTACTGGATTTGCCGGGCGGGTCCGGGCAGTCTTACACCACAAACGAGCCTAACCTCGTGTCTTTACAACTGTTACGCATTTAATTCATGCCTTTGACCTCTCACATTAGACTAGCATTTGTAGCTGCTAGATTTGTTGGGCGGGTCCGGGCAGTCTTACACCACAAAAGAGTCTAACCTCGTGTCTTAGGCGGTTTATTATTACACATCTTTATTTAACCCCAAATTGGATTAATATCCCTACTCAAATTTGTAAATAAATTCCAAATATAATTATGCCCATAATTGTCACCTAAATTATGTCCATAAATACCAATTCTTCCAATTAATGTCTTAAATTAATTATATGCCTTTTTAAGGCCAGTTATGCCAATTCTCAGTATGTGTATATTTAATATTACCCCCATCGTCCCCACTTTGTTCGTTCTCTTATCATGACATATATATATATATATATATATATATTAGACTAGCAATTTATCTAATGACATAAAAGGGAAGAAACATCGCAAATTTTCATAACACACAAAATGGATCTAACTTACTAATAAGGATTACAACATATCTTGCATAAACTTGGTATTGTCATGAATCTAAACATAGGCTAAAAGGTGTGAACTTGCTTATATGAATATAGTTTTCACCCAAAACTTGCATATATGAATATAGTTTTCACCCAAAACTTGCGTAGGCCATAGTCACAAACTTGCATAAAACTATGTATGTCATAGATCTAAATCTAAAGGTGTAAACTTGCATATAGTCATCTTATTTGGTTCACATGTAAACTATGTACAATTCACATAGAAACTAGCATATAATCTGCACCCAAACTTGCATATACAATGATGTCAAACATGAATCAGGTTGAACATAGATGATTGGGTATATACAAAGGGATTCACAGCAAAAACTATCATTATGAACAACTAGCATACATTCACAAAATATCTCATTTTTCCCAATGTTTTACAAACATAACCATATAACCCAAATTATAACTCAATCTAATTAACCTGTTAATTATCTTATTAAAGAAATCGAACTCACAACTCAAAGAAGGTCTTAAATTCTGGGATCTGAGTTCTGAAATTGATTTAGCTCGCCTTTGAAGTAGACAAATTTGTTGTTGTAGCTGTTACAGACTTGAGTTGAATTGAGTTGATTAGCTTTTACTTTTCCTCTAGTTGATGACGGCTATTCTAGGTTGCAAGGTGATAGCATGACGGCCATGGTTCTAATTTTGATTAGGTTTCAGGGTTTGAGTCTACATGTGTTTATATAGAATTTAGGATTAATTTAGGCCATCCGATCAACCGATAATCAATCAAGACCATACAATCAAGATAGGGTGACCCCTCAGCCCTAATGACTCAGCACTGAGTCACAAAATCGTCATCTTTTATATCTTCCCGGGGGGGAGGGGGTGAGGGAGCAGGTCGACCTGTAGGGGGGAGGTCGACACTAGAGTCGACCCCTTGGTCGACCTAGGTCTTAGGCGGGAATTTTCCCGCCCAGCCCGCTTCTGACTTCTGATTTGAATTTTGAATCTGTTTTCGAGCTGTTTGAATTTATTTGAATTTTCTGGAAACTTCCAACAGCCATAACTTCTTCATACGAAATCCAATTTACTTAAACTCGGACTCTATCTCAACCAGAATTCCGAGACGAACACAATGCGTAACCCATTTCCCTTAATTTTCACATTTTTAATTAATTATTGTTTAATTTGTTAGTTTATGTTAACAGAAAACACGGGGTGTTAAATTCTTCCCTCCTTAAAGGATTTCGACCCCGAAATCTTAAGTTACGAAGAATACATATCCTACCATCCAATCGTCCATCTACTCAACCATCAAACATAGGCATCCATTGTCCTTAAAAGACTTCTAATGCTTTCATGTTTATATGCACAGTGTGTGTACATGTCCGTATCTAATGTAAAATCAGGCGGTCTACTGATTCAGTTGACCTCCTTAATGCAGATTATGATAGTGCCATGCGTCCATTATGTATGCAAAAGATCCCTAGTGATACATATTATTTCTACATGCGTGCGCACTCATTCATCCGAATGCAGCATCCATATGATAACACAACCATTATACATCCATTAATCTAAATAAACACACATTTATATGCAGTATGAAAGTGATTGAGCCGATCTATTGCCTAATGTGTGTGTATATGCATCCACGAGCAACCACTAGCAAACACTTGCATCCACTAGCATCCATCAATCATAACATGTTTCAAATACATGTTTACATCCATTGGCCTCTACCCAAGGATAAAGAATATGACTGAGGAGATACACTAAAAAGGTAGATACAAGCTTGAATAAACTTAAGGAAAAAAGATCAAAGATGTACCCTCCAAAAGAAAAGGGTAGGCTGCACGTATTTTGGCCTCAGTCTCCCAAGTTGCGTCTTCCTTGGTGTCGCTCCATTAAACTTTGACAAGCTTAACTTCACGGTTGCATAGCTTTTTGACTTCCATCACCAAGATACGAGTTGGAACTCTCCTCACAGCCGCTTCTCGTTCCACTTCGATTTCCTCTAGTATACTTGGCTCCACAACTTCTGCCAACTCATGTAATCACTTTCGTAGCTGAGAGACATGAAAAACATTATGAACTCCAGCCAGTCTTTCAGGTAGCTCTACTCTGTAGGCTATCGTCCCAATCCTTTCGATGATAGGAAATTGTCCTACGAATCGTGGTGCCAACTTTCCTACGGACCCAAAGCGAATGACATTCCTCAAAGGATATACTTTAAGGAATACCTTATCCCCAACTTCAAACCCAAGGTCGGTCCTTCTCTTGTCTGCGTAGGATTTCTGTCTATCTTGGGCAGTCTTCATTCTCCTTTGTATCAAGTCCACTTTCTTTGAAGTCTCTCTAATCATGTCCGGCCTAAGTATAAGTTTGTCTGTGGACTCCCACCAACAAGTTGGTGATCGACATGGCCTTCCATATAAAGCTTCGAAGGGTACCATGCCTATAGTGGCTTGGTAGCTATTGTTATAAGCGAATTCCACCAAAGGGAGATGATCCTCCCAAGATCCTCCAAAGTCAAGAATGCACAGTCTCAAAAGATCTTCCATTACTCTGTTCACCCTTTCTGTCTGACCATTGGTTTGAGGGTGATAGGCTGTGCTTAAACATAGCTTTGTGCCTACAGCCTCTTGCAAACTCCTCCAGAACTCGCTTGTAAAGATAGGGTCTCGGTCACTCACTATGCTGGAGGGTATCCCATGGAGTCGAACTATCTCCTTAAGATAAATGGAGGCTAACGACGAGGCGGTCCTCCTACTCTTGACATGTATAAAATGAGCGCTTTTGGTGAGCCTGTCCACTATTACCCAAATACCGGTATTGCCCCTTCTTGACCTAGGAAACCCATCAACAAAGTCCATTGAGATGCTTTCCCATTTCCATTGCGGAACTTCTAGAGGATGAAGCAAACCGCCAGGCTTCTTCTGCTCCGCCTTGACTTACTGGCATATCATGCGTTTCGAAACAAATTCAGCTACATCCCTCTTCATGCCATTCCAAAAGAAAACTCTTTTGATATCTTTATACATCTTGTCTCCACCGAGGTGTATGGTCATCTTGGAATGGTGTGCTTCTTCCAGAACCATCTTCACCAAATCTCTTGCTTGCGGGATGCATAGTCTTCCATCCCGTCTCAACCAACCCTTATCATCGATGGAGTATCTGTTGAGGTGACTAGAAGTCTCTCCCCTAATCAGATTATCTATCACATCAACTAGCTGAGGGTCTTCACGTTGCGCGGTTCCTATTGAGTCCAACAAAGTAGGCCGCACCTCTAGCATTTCCATCAAGCCAGTTACATAATCAACAGACGGTCTAAAATCAAAATTTGCTACGTACTCCAAACTTTGCCTTTCTACAAAGAGAGGACTTAAGGTCAGCTTCTTTCTACTTAGGGCGTCTGCTACTACATTGCCCTTGCCAGGAGTATAGGAGATCTCAAAGTCGTATGAGGCGAGAAACTCCATCCATCTTTGCTGCCTTAGATTGAGGTCTTTCTGCGAGAAAAGGTACTTCAACGATTTATGGTCAGTATACAACTCAAATTTCTCACCTAAGAGATAGTGGCGCCAAGACTTAAGAGAAAAAACGTTGGCTGCTAACTCTAGATTGTGGGTTGGGTAGTTTTTCTCGTGCACTTTTAATTGCCTTCCACCATAAGCTACTACCTTCCCCTGTTGCATCAAAACAACGCCTAGTCCCGTACCGCATGCATCTGTGTATACCGTAAACATCTTGCTCCCATCTAGTAATGTCAAAACTGGGGCTGTTGTCAGAGCCCTCTTCAATTGTTGGAAAGTGACTTCGCAGTCCAAATCCCAAGTGAAAGTCAGGTTCTTCTTCGTTAACCTTGTAGGTGGAGCTGAGATTTTCACAAAGTCTTTAATGAACTTGTGATAAAAGCCTGCTAGTCCAAGAAAACTTCAGACTTCGGTTGCATTCTTTGGAATCTTCCAATCCTGGACCGCAACTACTTTTGCGGGGTCCACAGCTAACCCTTCTTTGGACACCACATGCCCAAGAAATCTTACTTCTTCCCTCCAGAAGTGGCACTTGGAGAATTTGTATTTTAACTGATGTGCACAGAGAGTACCCATGACTTCCCTTAAATGCAAAGCATGCTCTTCCTCATTCTTCGAGAAAACCAGAATATCATCTACGAAGACCACTACGAATTTATTGAGAAATTCCCAGAACACTCTATTCATCAAATCGACGAAATAAGCAGTTGCGTTTGTCAAGCCGAAAGGCATGACGAGCCATTCGAAGAAACCATCCGGGGTTCTGAATGCGGTCTTATCAATGTTATCTTCAGCCACTCCCAGCTGAAGAAATCCGGTAGCCAGATCTAATTGGGAGAAAACTGTTGCACCTACAGGCTGATCGAACAAATCATCTATTCTTGGCAGTGGGTGCCTATTCTTCTTGGTCAGCTTGTTTAGCTCCCTATAATCAACGCATAGGCGAAGTGAACCGTCCGCTTCTGACTCCTGATTTGAATTTTGAATTTTGAATTTGTTTTCGAGCTGTTTGAATTTTCTGGAAACTTCCGACAGCCATAACTTCTTCATACGAAGTCCAATTTACGCAAACTCGGACCCTATCTCAACCAGAATTCCAAGAAGAACACAATGGCATAACCCATTTCTCTTAATTTTCACATTTTAAATTAAGTATTATTTAATTTGTTAGTTTATGTTAACAGAAAACACGAGGTGTTACAACAGCGATCATGACTGGAAGACGTTCAGCCAGATTGGCAAAGAAAAAAGAGATTGTAGGGCCATCTGAAAATCCCAACCCCGAGGACGTCCCCTCTACTTCAGACTTAGTGTTGGAAAGTGTCGGCCCAAATTATGAAATAGAAATTCACGAAAGTAGAGAATCATCTGGAAGTGAAGTCTTTATGGATGAAGAAGAGGAAGGAGGAGTAGGAGATAATCGCGCTCCCGATGAATTCCCAAACGCCACTATCTTAGAGTCACCCAACGACTCGATTGAGTCGACAATTGACGATCCGAAGCTTACACGACTATGCTTAAAACATGGAATTCTTCGAAGAGACACCAAGCTAGCTACTAAGATAAATCGGCCTCATAATCCACCCGAAGGATATATGGCGATTAGTCGGTTAAAGTGCATTATCGGGGCGATCCCTCCGTTTTCGCCATTCGTCGTTGATTTTCTGAGAGGAATGAAAATTGCCCCCATGCAACTTCATCCCAATGTCTATGCTTATCTGTACACGTTATATATCGCTTATAAGGAAATTCTAGGAACAGAGCTCACCTTCGAAGACGTATGCTTCCTTTCTTTTATAATTTTAAGCACCGAACATAAGATACACCGTCCTTTGTGTATTTCAAATCGGTGCCTAAAAAGAAGATTACTGACATACCATTCAACAACAAAGTAGGTGATGTGAAGCATGAATGGTTCTATATAAGGCAGCAACCAGGACATGCTAGGCGATGGCTTAAATAAAGTAAGCTTCAGGCTTCAATACTCTAACTTTAATTGTTGTCGCAAACCCATTAACTCATCTTATTTTTATTTGCAGTTGCTAATCCAAAGAAGGAAGTGCACCACGTGTACTTGGATCGCCTAAACCGTTTGCTTAATGGTGATCAGAAATTTTTGACTATTAGAGAATGCCTAGTAGATGACTATCTTCATCGCCATCGTCTACTTGCTATGACTCATAGCATAGGACACGGGGAAGGTCCTTACGTGAAAGCGAAGGTTAGAATAACCTACCTCCTTTATAGGGTATTGAGTAGTTGAAGTGTAAGGTGTAATCAATCAAATCGCACTACAACAAAAACACCATATTACAACTGTAATTTTACAATGGTCAAAAAATGACAGTTGTAATAGATGTTTTTTTATGTAGTAAATATATTTTTAACAACTTGTTTATTTTGCCAGTTGTAATAGATGTCTATTACAACATTTCTTTTATGGCAGTTGTAATAGATACTTTAATTAATTTTAATAAGTAATAATAAGTATTATAATAATAATAATATTAATATCTAATATTTTAATTAAATAGTTAATAATCAATAAATAAGTGTTAATAATTAGTATAATAAATAATAAAATTGTTATTATTAAATGATTAATTTTTAACAATTAAGAATTAAGAATTAGTTATTAATATTTATAATTAAGTAGTAATGACTAATATCCAATAATTAATTTATGATAATTAATGATTAAGTTAGAAAGTTGTTTAAACTTATCTTTAGCAGTTCTTTTTTCTATTTGTTGTAATAAGACCTATTAAATATTAATAACAACTACTATTTAATAATTAGTATTATTAACATTTAAGAATAATTAATATTTAATAATAACTTTACAAATTAATACTAATTATTTTTATTAATTACTATTAGATAATTAATGCTTAATAAGTAATAAATAGTAGTTATTTTTAATAACTACTGTTAAATATTTAATAGTAAACAATTTGTAATATATACATAATAATTAGTTTTTAATAGTTAAAATTCAATTACAACTAAGAAGTAATAAGTAATAATTAATAATAAATATTATTGATAAGTAATATTTAATATTTTAGTAAATACTAATTCTCAAGAAATTCATATTATATTTAGTGTGATGCTAAGGGTGTTGGGGTTTATGCCAGGGGCACCGGCCAATCGCCGACACGAGGCTGTTCGGGCAGTTCTTGATTGCCGAATGTAGCAAAAAAAAAAAGGTCGGCGGTCGATGTGGTACCATGAAGCACAAATCGCGGTGCCTTTAGCATCAGACTATATTTAATATAAAATTTAACTTATTAGTTCTAACTTATAATTTTTAATTCTTTAAATTTTGGTGAAATTTTAATTGTGACCTATGGAAAACTAGTGAGCATGACAATGAAAAAAGAAACGAAGGCGGTAAAACTAAAAATTTGGCTCCAAAGGGAATTCGCGTCTTATATTTCTAGTGCCTTATGTGGGACCTATCGAAAATAATTCCAAATTAATTCGCATCTGTTAGTTTCCCTATGTCAAAATGGATCCCCAATTATTCGTCAGCAAAGGCGATACTTTGACCTCTCCAAAGTAATTTTCTTCTTGTTCTTGTTCGTTTACCAAAATCGATCCCTAATTCGCGCCTCGGTGAATTTCGGTGTTGTCGTAGAGCTTTTTAGTTATGGGATCAGAGGAAATTTCGGAGTTGAGCCGTTCCTCGCTTCTTCAAAGGACTTTGAAGCGCTTTTTAATGGCAGCAGACCTCGCCTCAGATCTCTACAACCGACCCGTTCCAAACAGTCTAGGAAGACCCGATCCCAATTCCGTACTACTGAACAAGTACGAGCTGGCCAATTATACAAGCTCAGGTTTGTTTTTCAAATTTATATGTACTACACCAGTTCCTCTCGATTCGTATTTCCCAAATTTGTGTATGTTGATGTTAGATGCAACACCAATTTTTATCCTTGGAAAAATACATAATAAGTTTAGTTTTTTAAAAGTCGGAGTGATATAATATTTTTAATCTTGCAAGTAAATTTGAAAGCTGTGTTTCCTCTCTATTTCGAATAATTTGGTTATTATTTAGTATATTTGGAACTTGTGGCTAAGAAGCAATACAAAATAAGTGGATTTCTCAAACGATGCTTTGTTGATTTGCTGTATCTATTTACCATAATAACGGAAAAAGAAAACATGCGTTAGAAATTCGTATGTTTGAGTGGGTGATCTACTGTAAGATAACAGCTTGAATAATTGGCCAGGTTGACTATATTACCCACCATTACATTTTTGAAAAAATCTCCATTATATTTAAGAAAGTTCATCATAATTTCGTAATGCTATTTTTCTTAGTTTTATGCAATTGATATGCATGTTGATAGATTCACGTACAATGCTAATGTATGCAAGTATTTATTTTGACTCTGTGTTTTGTTTAGTTTGAACTTGAATGGATGAACATGAAAAAGTTGATTTTTGTAGGCGACTGAGAGGGATATGGTTGAGTCTTTTCTGAAGCCATTTGAAATGTGTGTAAAGGATGGATATGTAAGCAGTGTGATGTGCTCATATAACAAGGTTAATGGCTTGCCTACTTATGCTGATAGGAAGCCATTGAGGGGAACAATAAGGGGAGAATGGAACCTTCATGGGTAACTTTATTTTCAACATTACATTTTTGTTACTTTTATTTAGAATTTTTCACTGTTTTTAGCAGTCATCAATTAAATATATGATAGTTGCATTGTCTCGGACTGTGACTCCATCAAAACTTTGGTCGAAAAGCAACACTTTTTGGATGCTACTGATGAAGAAGGCGATTATTTTGCTATGCTTGGTGGTATGAACTCCCCTATTCAGATCAACTTATATGTAAAACTGTTGAACTATTGGAATATTTTTTAGACAATTTGAATGTATGTCCAGGTCTGGATTTAGACTTTGGTGGCTACTACCCAAGATTTCTCGAGCAAGCAGTGAAGAAAGGGCTAGTAAAGGAAAGCGAAGTTGATGGGAAACTATTCAATAACTAAATGGTTCTATTCAGGCTAGGGTATTTTGATGGAATGCCACAGTATAGCTCTCTTAATGCATCTGATGTTTGCTCTGTCAAGCATATGAAACTTGCAAAGAGGGCAGCTAAGGAAAGCTTGGTTCTGCTCAAGAACAAAAACAATACGTTGCCGCTGGATGAGAAAAAACACATGCTCATTGCTCTTGTGGAACCTCATGCTAATGTTACAAAACCTATGATCGGAAACTATGCTGGCAATCATGCTAATTAATAAACTTTATCACATGACTTGTCTAAAGTTCATATGCTAAAAACAGGAGCTATGGTTTTTCTTGCATTTCTAAGCAACAACAGGTAATATCACCACTTTTACTACCTCTTAATACCTATATTGAGAGCTACATCATTGTATATTGAAGCTACTTCTTCATGCAAGCAGGGTCGAAATTCCATATTTAAATGAAGACATGATTTAGTTACTATCTACTTTACTTAAATCTGAGATAACCGTGGAAACCTTGATGATACTTCAAAAGCTCGCTTGTCATCTGAATTCAAAGTTCATCGTTGCAACATCTGTTCTTGAGAGTGGTAACTATGACATTCTACAATTTGCTATAGAAATCATTCTTAGTCTCTTAAAGCATAAGGAGCTAAAACCTCATGTCATATCAAGCGGTTGCATATAGAAAGTTGTTCCTCTTTTGGCAAACCAAGGACTATCAACATTTTGTCTACAAATCTTACTCAACCTTGTCGATTCTAAAGAAGCTTGCATCTTGATTGCTGAAACCAATGAATGCATTACTTCAATATCCGAACTACTTGAAATTGGAAGCCATGAAGACAAAGAGTACAGTGTAGCAATTCTTCATAGTGTTTGTTCTCAGAGTTTGCAGTATTGTTTGCTGGTGATAAAGAAGGCGTGATTCCTTCTCTTATGGATATTTTTGTTAATGGTACTTCCAAGTCAAAGGAGCATGCCATGAAATTGCTTCATCTTTTCAAAGATATTCACCTTAGTGGCAAAAAAAATCGTGTTTGTGATTAGTTGGAGTACACTTTTAATTAAGAATGTTATGGTAATGGTTGTAATTTTATACATTTTTATGTAGTATATGATTTATAATTTGTAATATGGATATAAAGTTGTGACTTTTATCAATGAATGGTTCATGATGCCTTTAAACTTACATCAATTTTTTATGTTATTTATCTATTTATTGTTGCACATATAATATATATAAATTCTTATGAATATAATCTGTGGATGTATTACAAATGTAAAACAAAAGTTGTAATAAAATATATCACAACGGTTATAAATAGTTGTAGAAATTACAACAACAACGGTGCATAACTATTGTAATAAAGTTTATTACAACGGTGGGAAAAAGTTGTAAAATATCCATATTACAACGGTATTGCAACAGTGCAAAAAAGTTGTAAAAGATTTTAGTTTATTACAACTTCTTAATACACGATGGTTAGCCCACCGTTATAAAATGTATATTACAACGGTGTTCCACCGTTGTAATATGGTCATTCGTTGTAGTGTCGTAACCCTATTTTATAAATCAAATCAATTTATAACTGGATCTATGCGATAAATAGTAAATAAAAATTTAAAATCTTACCAAATCCCTGTTGAATCTGCGAACTTGAATTAGAAGATAGAGATCGGTCGAATTTCTATGTGCGTCATGTGTCGCACCTCTGTTAGTACCCACAAACGTCCGTCTTCTATTTCGCCATATGAATCGAAATTGAAAAGCACGATGCTAGCCGAAAAGGAATTAGGGTTTTATTTTCCCTATTTTATCTCGTTGTATTTGTGTGTTGTAATCATAATAAAGATAAGGTCGGCCTTATTTTAATATGTGTTGAATGAGATAAAATAGGGTGAGTCATCCTTATACCATTTCAAAATAAAAGGAAATATTAACATTTTGATTTTCTTTTATTAAGAATGGTTCTTCACTTTTCCAGATGTTTTTATGTGTGACCCTATAGGTTATTACAACATTGGCAATGATTTTAAATTGTATTTAAAATCATAAATAATGATTGGCATCTAGCAATACATCACTGCTGCCCAAGTTATAATAAGATCATCGATTCGATATAACCTTTTATGACCAGTGTATCAACGTAATATAATCCTTTTAACTAATATATCTAGGATTAAACTCGAGGCATGGATCATATCATCCTCTTTATAATTTAATCCTTTTATCTCGATCAATGAGTAGACAATATATAAAACAAATCAATATTTGAGCACGGCCATGCATTTCCTAGTAGTCTCACTCAATCAAGAGGCCCATGGATATCGCTACAAATATATTATAGGGTTAAATTTTATCTAGATCATTCATAATTTTCATTCGAGTCGAGATGTACCCAATAATCACCGTTATCATCTACTCTGTTACAAGTAACTTTAGATGATATCAAAGCATGAATATCCGTGAATAAAATTATAATGATTTCAGGTCTGAGGACCATTACATCATTACCATTATGAGAATAACTTACGATATTGTTAATTATATTCCATGTAGTTTTCTCATGTTGGGTCAGCCCAATACGATATTCTCCAATACATATTTATGTCTTGACATTAATATCACGTATATTAATGATCAATGAGATGTGATTATCAGCCAATCAACATACTAGCCTCAACGTTTTATTGTTGTCCTATATAAACAATAAAACTTGACTAGGGACATTTAAGATTTATAATACTTAATACATTATATAATCTCAAGTTCAAGTCATTTACTCGAACTATATAATTCCGCATTATTATTCTAAGTACTTCTATTATATTAATATTTATATTACGCAGTAAATATAAACATAACAGAATATTTTTATTCCAAATAAAATAATAACACCAACAATGTTATTAATCACATCAAATGGATTGCCTCTAGGGCATAAACTCTTACAATCTCCCACTTGCACTAAAGTCAATCATTCATGTATCGTACACTCATGAAACTAGTGTGACTATTAAACTTCTGTTACGACATAGTTTAATTCAGTAGGTCTGCAGCATTACAACTTATGCAACTTTGCAGATATGTTCATTTCCACTGTGAACAACTTCACATATGAATTATATTTCTTAAATATATATTTGGATCGATAATGAGTTTAAGGTTTTAGGCCATAGCAATAGCCACTTTGTTATCGCAATGTTAATCATTGGATCAACAATCAATTAAGTTCAATTATGAACTTCTTAATCCAAACATTTTCTTTCTTAGAATCAATATCTATTTCTTGTTTTATAACTAACATTATTCACAATAATTAATGTGTTATTAATGTATAACATTAGAATTATTATGTCACTCCCACTCAATTTATTCTCTGTACAAGATTCAATGGTATTTTTTGGTTTTCGATACATTTCGAGTTCTATTTCATTCCCATCGGTATCTTAGAGACTGGCTCTCCTTTATAAGGGATACCAATTCGAGAAATAAACATTTTATTCTCTAAGATTTTATAGAAATAATATCCATTTATTTCTCATCAATATTCCACAAAATAGTTATCTGATTTGGGTCTAATCTTATCAGAGGAAGGACGTTTAATAAACGCGTTACATCCCAAATCTTTGCATTAGACACACTAGGACATTTCCTAGTCCATATCTTATATGTCATCTTCAAACTCGTTTTAGTAGGATTAAATGCAATGGTTCTAAATTTAATTTATTGGAAAATCTATTAGACTTATCATTGATCGTACCATATCTTATAAGGTGTGATTTCTCCTTGTAGACACACCATTTCATTATGGTGTTTTATGTGGAGTGAGTTGTGAAACAATTCCAAACTCATTTGGATAGTCATTAAATTTATTGGCTTAAAATATTCTCTCGATCTATTCGAAGAGAATTTATTTTCTATCATAACTGGTTTTGAACTTCATTTTTGAATTCTTTGAACTTTTTAAAGGATTATGATTTTTGTTTCATAAGATACACATATCTATATCAACTGATATCATCAGTGAATATAATGAAGTAATAAAACCTGCCTCTAGCTTATGTAGTCATTGCTCCATATACATTATTATGTACGAGACCTAATACTTATCACTCATTCACTGTGTCAAGTGAAAGGTGATTCGGTGATTCAGTTATTTTGCCTAATAAACAATATTTGCATTCTTTATATGATTCGAAATCAAATGATTTTAGAATTCCATCATTATGGAGTTTTGATATACTTTTCTTGTCTATATTGGCTAATTGACAATGCTAAAGGTATGCCGAATTTAAATCATTAAATTTAAACCGCTCAGTATTTATGTCAAGTGCATCATAGTTAGGGGTTTATAAAGACCATTAACTATTTGTGAAATTCCATATGATATTTCATTTAAATAAAATGAATAACAATTGTTCTTTTATTACAAACTAAATTCAAACTTGTCTAAACAAGATCTATTATAACATTTATTTTAAATGGAATTTCATAATAACAATTATTTTATTTATTTAATTAAGCCAGTATATAGAACATGAATCGACTTCCTATGGATAATTCAGCAACATTTGTTTCATTTCAAATCGTAAGTCCACTTGTCCTTTTATCAGATTTCTACATATTTTGCAATTTCTGTAAAATTTCATACATTTATGTGATTCATATCTAATATCTAATATTAGAAATGTATAAGTAGATTGTTATAACATTTATATCTTATTCAGTTGAAGTCACACTTCAACTTTCATCTTAGATCTTCGCTATTTGTAAAACAGTTACGTTTAATTTGTTTAAGGACAATCCTCAAATTTCAAAGTTAGTCAAGAAATTTGATTTAATTCAATTTATCCTTCTTAAGGATTAATTTAAATTTTCGGAGTTATTTATTATTTAATATCTACAGTTGATAATAAATAATAACTGATTATGTAATATTTATTTAATATGAATACAAATGTTTGACAATCAAAATTTATATTTACATAAATGTAAAATTTTAAACTAAAATACGCTACCACTCAAATTAACATCCCTCCGTTTATATATATGTATCAATATATGTATAATGATGTTCCAAGATCCGTATCTAGTCATGGCTTGACTAAGCTTTAGCTACATCCCAAAACATAGCCTTTTAGGTGGACATCTTATGCTGATTATATTGTGTATATAACTCTTGGATCGCATGATGAACAGTTTGTTCAGTATTATTCATTTGCTCAAAATACTAAATAATTCATGTTGTTATCTCGCATACAACCAAAATAGAAGGATGCACAATGCTTTGACATTACCTACATCCAATGATTCTGGACATTGATGAGTGTATTATTGGAAGACCACACCTTAACTTAATATAACAAAATTTGCTTTTAAAGGGAATTTTATAATTCATAGTCCGGAACAATATTAGAGTTACTTACATATATCCAATAAATGTATTTTATATTGGTAATATTAATTGGATTTAAATCACATATATATATATATGAACCATATGTATATGTATTTAAATTCAACGATGTATATATATATATATATATGAATCATTCCTACATATTCCTTTTGAACATTTCAAAACAATTGGTTATCTTAACTCTAGAATCAGAGATTATATCCAATCTAATATGAATTTAATTAATCAATACTATTTCTATATGTAAGACGTTTAGCCCAATATTGAACCATTATAGGCTCACATGTTACATAGCTTCTTTCTCCTAGATATATATATATATATATATATATTGTTCAAAATAGTATATATATAAATATTTCTAACAATTTATGGAATAGGTATAGATACTCACAGATTTTAGAAATAATGGCACACGCATATCTGTATCTAATAACATAATATGCATTCAAAACAAAGCACATATACGCAGGCATTATGTATATAGAGATTGAAATAATACATTTCAGATTAATATAAAATACATACAACAACTTTTGTACATGTATGGTCAGATCCTATCATAAATAACAATACATTATTCATGTCTCAAGTGTTCAGTTCAATTATAATTAAACAAAATCTTACATTGGGATAATGCTTATACTAAAAACATATATACATATTAAAACAATACATTCAGTTTAAATTTGCTATGCATCTGTATACATAGTACTACAAATCGAACTTCTGAAACCTGGCAAATTTCATTTGCTTTTGGAATTGCCATGGAATCTTCATCAACGTGTCTATTCTTGTGCTTATTGGTTTAGTCATATTGAGCCCAGCTACAAGGTTGAATCCATAAACATTTACAAATAAATATATGATAGCAGATTCTTACATTTGAAGATAACAATGTAATATTTATGCATTACATATATATATATATATGCACATATCAATCATATATATATATATATGTATGTATGTATGTATGTATGTATGTATGTATATGTATATGACACTGTTTAACTTCAAACATATACATCAAATATCCATGTAAGTAATACAAACAAATCTATATGCTTGTGGACAAGTCCTATCTGGTGTGTGTTTATTCAGGAATCATTATTCCCTTTTCATAATACTCAAATTGTTTAAATATTCGAATACCATGGGGAAAAAACATGAAGCTATAAAAATGAATCAATAGTTTGAATCATATACAAGTTTAATTCATAATATCAAACTGAGCATGTTTTTTCAGCATGTCATATATATATATATATATATATATATATATATATCAGACCCAAAACAAATTATGTAGGATTTTCAGCTATTATTAATACACATTCAATTTAATAACTAAAGTTCATGCATTTTATCATGTATGTATATCATAGGTTTTTAAACCCATTAAAATTTCAAAAGCAGTATGGGACCAGTAAACACCATCAAGCAACATACTGATTAAAATATAGGTTTAATTAACTTTGCAATTACCGTATACAGTGTATGTGAAGTTTATAAATTAGTACCAGTAAATCTATCTATAATTATATATACACACAGAGATAGATACATAGATATAACTTTGTATCAAGCATAACATTTACACCATTATATACATTACAAATATAATTCAAAACTCGTGCTTCTAATATCAGGATATGAACCAGTTTTTCATAAAACTTATTATTGCACAGTTTTGACACACATACATATATTAACACAAACAATTCGCACTTGCTTAATGTATATTTATAATTGTGAACTATTACAAATAGAAGATAAAACATGTTTTAACTACTCTTTATACAAACTGTCATCAACAATGAAAAATCATTTGCATATTGTATCAGTACATTAAAAAAATGATGATGCATATTATATGATGTATGCTCATGTATTAACAGTATATACCAAAAAGTTGAACAATCATATATATATATATATATATATCAGATTCTTTTAATGAATAAACATTATATTCATACAACAGCTAGTAAAATATAATGCAAATCAGTATTCATTTTAAATTAAATTGAATATGTGTATCTTGACTTAAAACAGAGCATGAAACAATCTCACTGAATTTAATATTGTCATGGATCAAGATATGATCATTACATTAGACAATATGTGAAAACCCGTAACTTCCCCGTAAAGGAAAGCGTCGGATAGTTCGAGAACAAGCCACAACAGAACGCATATAAAAGAACCTTTCATTGTATATTACAACAATACATCAGATTACAAGAATATACAGAGTATAAATGAATATTACACAGAAATATCAGAGATTTAAATTATATTTAAATACATAGCAGCGAAAAATAATACAATACACAACTAGAAGAGATATACGGATACAAAGCTTTCCGGATATCGTTCCAGCTGTAAACCAGGATCCTGTGAATATAAATCTGCAAAACCAAAACTACTAGCTGCCCGTGTCAAAATAAGGGCACCCAGAGTTTAGGTTAAAACAATAAACTCCAGGTCAGTCATGTGACTGGTGTGAGAACTAAAACAGTTAATCTTTATTTTTAAAGTTAGGTAAATCAAGGGACCACGCCGTATAACACGGAACGGGTTTCCTCCCAAGAATACCAGTGCATAAAACAAACAGCGCAATGCTAAATAAAGAAAAATGAAGCTGTTATAAGACCCAGGTCCTATCACACAATGCAACGCAAGCCGGGGGATAGGGTTTTTACCTTATAACAGCCAAAGAATGCTTGATACGTTTAAAACAAATCATTTGATACTATCATAAGTGCATAGTGTATAAAACAACTTCGAATCATAAGTATCAATCATAGGCGGCATAAGCGCCCCATCCCACTATGTCGCCATATATAGGTTTACAAATAAAACCGCAAATGTCACGTATTTGGAAATTGGATTTCCTTCTATGAACCGAGGAAAAAGATAGTCCTCAACCGATTCGTGACTCTCTAGCCCGAGCCACCGGAACAGCCGCAACTGCCCCTTGGATCGTCAGGGCCGGTCCACCGATGTGGATTATAGTGCCTGAACAATACGTTTCCCCGCCCTTTGGGGCGTAAACAAGCCAACTAAATGACTCCATCGGTTCGAGAACGACCGATCAATCCGAGGCGCCTCGCAACAGCAACAACCACATAAGTCAAACTCGTCAGGGCGTGTAAAACCACTGACGCCACTTCTAACTAGAAAGAAACGCAAGTCCTCCCTGATGTCCTCTCCCGTTTTTGGTTCATACCGGGTGTGAAACTCGCGAAGTAAACGTTACACAAAGCTACGCCACAAAGGCCGTGCTTTGATCATCACCACAAGACTTTGCTTTTCAACAGAAGCCTCGATCAATTGCCACTTAGGCATGCCACACAGGCAATTCACTCCATGCGTTTGATATCCATCAATATATAACCCCTGAGCTCGTATGTCTCAGAGAAGGGCGTTAAGCAAGAGAATAAATTCTCCGCCGCCAAACAGATATATATTTAATAGAGATCAATCACACAGACTAAAATCCAATGTCAGACACACAGTCCATTTACAAGTCCGTTCTGGGTCTGAACGAAACCGGAGGCACCTAGTACCCCGCATATCCATCGATCTCCAAGTACGTCTGGACGATCACTAACTGTTTCCATCTTCTTGGGTGTACAGCCCAATCAATATCATCAGTAATTATCCAAACGACGTGAAGACTTCCGGTCTTCGACCACCGTCTTCATCTTCGACTTATCGTCGTATCAGTTATTCAGAATGGGATAAACCCGGTCTTTCCGAATAACTCGCGTATATTTTAAATAAGTGTTACACAAACACGACATACGCCTCATTCCAATTCATCAGTCACTAACCGTAAATTAATCAAGAGAATAATTTCCCAAATATTAACCCCGAAGGCCGAAACCAACATCAGATCAATATCCAGAAAACCATTCTGCTTGGCTAACCGACAGTTAGTTTCTAAATTTCACGTTCATAGGGAAAGGTTCCCATAAATTTTATCAAAGATAAATTCCTTGAATTTATCCTTTAATCTACTTTTGAATTTCGATTCAACTAGTCGGGATTAACGAAACTTACCGAAGTAATCATTTGTTTTAATTTCCCAATCCCAACCTATTTATCCCATGAAGTAAAACTGGTAATACTTCATATCTAACACCACAGTGTTATCGGTAAATTCAATTACCATTTCACGTTCAAATCTAATTAAAGATTTAACTATCGCCTGGAGCAAAACTGGTGATACTCCATTCTCGACTATTTCAATCTAATTAAAGATTCATTAAAACTCCACTTAGTTTTAATCGTTAACTAGGTTAAATAATCCGTGTCATTTAAAACACGGTTCACGATAAACCCAAAGTCACATTCATTAATTATCGGGTTAAAGAACAAGCGTTATTTAAAACACTGTTCACGATAAACCCAAAAATCAATATCAATTCAATTTAATTCCAATTAAATATTATTTAATTGGTACACTTCATTAAATCTAAATAAAAAGATTTAATCTTTTCTCAACTGGGTTCAAGAACAGTGTTAGTGAAGACACCATTCACGACAAACCCAAATCATATTTGATATTCAATACAAGGCTCTGAATAGAAAATACATCGGCTTATATTCAATATCAAATTCTACGATTAACAAATGTCGTATTGGAAATAACGATATAAATATATATCTTTCAAATTTCCATAACAACATCTGTATATACACGAATTCCAACATCGAAATATTCCGAAGATAATTTCGATTCAAATCCACTCCAATGCAATCATTGGAAATTTTGGTTATTTTTAAAACCCTTTTCAAACTCGATTTATTTATTTAAAAATAAATAGAATTATAATTCTAGTTCAAAACTAGTTCATTTCGATAAAAATCTATTTTTATCTTTTCAAATATGGAGTTTTTCATCCCAATTCTTCACAAATCATTTCTTATGATTTTACACAAATTATTATTATTTTTAATAATTTTATCAAGGCCCGTACAGTCGATTTCCATCAACGGCCATCGAACTGCACTTACAGCGACCTTTTTCAAATTTGATTTGGACATAATTCCAAATCCAACCGTTAGATTTCTAATTTCTCATATTCGTTAGAAAGCTCTTTTCGATATGAACCCAACGGTTCCGATTTCAGGAGAATCCGACGGTCGGATCTCCCGTAATGTCCGTTTGAAATCAATGGTCGAAATTCGCGAACTGCCGCGGCGCGGCGCGTTCTATTCAGGCCATTATATTATATATATAATATATATAATATATATTTCGTCGATTTCTATTTAAAACGAATTATATAAATAGTTTTAAAGTTCGTTTCAAAAGCAATTTCAACTTCCATTTCAATTCAAATCAAAATTGAATTCTTCTTTATAAATTCGTTTTAAACTTCATTTCTATTCAATTCAATTTGAGTTCATTTCAATTCGCTTTCAATTCAATTTGAATTCGTTTTCAATTCAATTCATTTCGAACTCGTTTTCAATTCAATTCATTTTGAAATCGTTTTATATTCAATTCATTTCGAATTCGTTTTCAATTCAATTCATTTCGAAATCGTTTTCAATTCAATTCATTTCGAAATCATTCACGTCAAAATGGCGTAAATCAAATCAACACGGCTTCATATATTTCTATTTTCAAATATTCTATTTCAAATATTTCTTTTTCGAAATAGTTGTTATTATCAAAATATTTCGTTCAACACATGACCAATCTCAACGGATGAGTACTGTCAACACATGAACTTTTATTTTATAATATTCTTTATTTTTTCAAATTGGAATGAGGCCCAATCAATTACCATATAAAGTTAATTATATGGATTTTCATGCATTACACACGTATAATAGCATTGAAAAATAATCAACCATCAACCAAAGTGCACTACACTGTATAAGCATCAAATATAGATATCTAACGCTTATAACAGCCTGTCAATCAATCGATCGACATATTTAATCAATCAGGATGAGTGAACCTCAAATTTCATCCTAACACCCGTGTGGGGTTTCAAACAATCAAACGCATATTTTATTTGTGCAGTTGGGCGATGTGTAAAATTTATCGACCCAATCAATGTCCTTCAAATAGGTGTACATAAACAAACCGTCTGGTTTGTAAATGAATATTTTATCTTATTCACTTTCACGTTAAAAATTATATTTTTAACGACAAAACATTTTATTCCAACATATGAATTTCTATTCAGTTCATTCTTTAAATAAAATGATATTTTTATTTTTCTAACTTATTTTAGAAAATTTCGGCGGCATAACGGCACGATACTAGAAACGGGACAAGGCCTAGCCTTATCCCCGGTCTAGTGAAGGCCCACGCCATTCACACATCAATCAAACCATTCAATTTCACCAAACAATTCAATTCAATCAAATAATCTAATTAAATTATGCAATCAAACAAACAAGTCCATGGTCTGTGGACGATTGTGTCGGGTGCTACTAAGCACCGTCTGCATCCTAGTATATATATATAACTAGAAAAAGAAATTGAAAGGTGAGAAATTCTCACATATAGCTATCCTAGCTCCACGGCACTTCATTGATAGAAATCTTCATCGTTATCCCATCTTCGTCATCTTCGTTGCCCATCGTCACTATATATATAAAAATCACACATTTTTATATTTCGATGTCTTTAAAATAAAAATCACATTTTTATTTATTCACTTTCCATTTAAAAAATCATATTTTTATATCACTTCATATATTTAAAAATCGAATTTTTACTACGATGTTCAATATATAAAAATCTCATTTTTACTATGCTATTCAATATATAAAAATCGAATTTTTACTTCAGATTCATACGCATAAAGATCATACCTTTACTTCGCTATTTCATAAATAAAAATCCAATTTTTACATCATTAAAAATTCTACCTTTCATAGCTAAAAATCTAATCTTTTCTGTGATAAGAATCATAGCTTTTCTTCTTATAAAAGTCAAGTTTTTCTACTTCTAAAAATCAAGCTTTTCTATAAAAACTGATTTAATAAATTGATTGAACTAAATAAAAAGAAATAAAAACTCACATTTTGCTTTATGAAGAGGGAGGGGATCTTCAGGACGTCGGATTTAAGAGGAGACGAGGGGGGGTTCCTGAGGGGCGTCGCTTAGGAGGTCGGAGGTGAGCAGGAGGCTAGGGCTGGCGGCGGGGCCCCTTTAATGGTCGGAGGTGGGCCTGGGAAGTGGCAATGGCGGCTAGGGCGTGGGTCCTTTTCGATTTGGGGGGGCCTAGGGCTTAATGGAGAGGGAGGGAAGCGAGAGCGGGGCGAGGGTGGAGGGCGCCTGAGGCGGCGGCGCCTCCAGCGGCGATCGATGGCAGCGGCTGCGAGATACCCATCGACGAGGGCTTCAGTTTTTTTTTTTTTTTTTTTGAAATGAACAGGGGGTGGGGTCGGCTGATAAGGGAAGAGAAGAGTTTTATTTATTTATTTATTTATTTTATTATTTTATTTAATTACCTCCCAAAAAGCAACTTTTATTTTCGACCTCTAAACGAGACCCACCGCCTGTCGTCCATAACGTTTTACCCCCATTCCGAACACAATGGGATATGTATCGTAGGTTGATTCGATCGTTTGAATCAGTTTCCGTTAAATTTACCTTTAAATCAGTATATTGAATTTGAACGCGCGTTTCAATTTACCGGAGTCACATACGAACTCTAAAAATTCCCGAAAAATATTTTCTAGCTTCGTATTGACGATACGGTCCTAACAAAACTAGTTTCGTCGAATTCTGAGACCGTTGGAAAAATGGCCATTTTCCAGTCGATTAAAATCAACTGAAACTGGTCAAACGCGTTTTCCTTTGCCACGCTCACATATTGATTCGAAAAATTATGAAATTTGAAACCTAGCAATACTTTAACATCACGGACCCAACAAAACTGGTTTCGTCGAAATCCGAGGTCATTTACAAAATTCCCATTTCTAAGGGCCTGAATTCCATCGCGACTATTCAGAATTTTCAACTGGACATATCTTTTGATTCCCGTTATGAAATCTCGATTCTTCGGATTCGCTGGAAAGATATTATCAATTAGATTCCCTTATTTTTGGTTTCACACAAATCCGGATTGTTTTGCACCCGGTACATTCAATTGAAGTTTGAAATCGAATTATCGAACTACCGCGCCATTTTCAATTCCTATTAATAATTATAAATAATTATTTATATTCTAACGACGACGCGTAAAATATATACGTTCTAATTCTACTCAAAATAAATTTCTCGTCGATATTATTTAAAATAATTCATTTTAAATAATCAAAATTAGCTAAAATTGCCAAAATAAAAAAATAAAAATTTTAAACTGGCCCAGATTTTCGGGTTGTTACAATCTCCCCCACTTAAAACTTTTCGTCCCCGAAAAGGAACAAAGTCGAAAGTGGTTTGATCATTCAACTCTACGCTCGATTTGGCTTCCATTCTCCAACTTTTCAGTTTCTGAGAATTTTCAAAATTTCAAAAATTTGGCTAACACCCTAAATTTTCGAAAAATTTCGCCATAACCTCCCCTGCACCGGGAGCATCGGGGAATTTCAAATAGCTTCCCCGGTCCTTTAGATCTCAAAAAGAAAAAGAAAAAGCCAAGCGGCTAGCCAATAGGCTCATAAAATCATCATCACCCAAACAAAACAGTAAATTATGTAGTAAACATGTACCTGTTTGTCGGGCAAACAAATTTTATTCTCTGCTCTAGCCTCCTTGCTATGACCTGTTCAATGTAAGTATATGTATATACAAGCAAATGCGACCAATTTTCAATACAATTCATTATCCGATCAAATTAGGCTTAATGGTTCAAAATTTTCAAACAAATAAACAAACAACACAAACATCAATCAATTAGTGAATTAGAGCTTCAAATTCATAATTTTGATATATAGTCAAAAATCAGATTTTTGATGCCAAATCACAACAATAGGCCCTATCTAATTTTGGTTCTCACACCAATCAATTGGAAATATATAAATATCACACCTTCGACTCTCGAACACTAATTCTGATGATGTAGCTACAATCATCAGAATCACCTTCGGGCGACTAGAGTGTGAATCTATATCTATCCAGTATATTAAAACTTTGAATATACGTTTGCAAGGCGTATATGCAAACTCTTTATATACTGAATTATCCAAAATCAATATAAATAAATTATTCAAATACGTGTAAAATGATATAAATTTCAAAACAGAATTGTTTTCATTTGAAAAATATACTCTTCACACTCGTTCTAGGATACTACTGATCCCATCTCTAACGAGTCACTCTCATTGGATATAACTAATCCAATATCTGATGAATTCTTTCGTATGGTTCTAATGTGCCTTGTTCTCTGAGCTTTGTAAACCAAAGCTCTGATACCAACTATGAAAACCCGTAACTTCCCCGTAAAGGAAAGCGTCGGATAGTTCGAGAACAAGCCACAACAGAACGCATATAAAAGAACCTTTCATTGTATATTACAACAATACATCAGATTACAAGAATATACAGAGTATAAATGAATATTACACAGAAATATCAGAGATTTAAATTATATTTAAATACATAGCAGCGGAAAATAATACAATACACAACTAGAAGAGATATACGGATACAAAGCTTTCCGGATATCGTTCCAGCTGTAAACCAGGATCCTATGAATATAAATCTGCAAAACCAAAACTACTAGCTGCCCGTGTCAAAATAAGGGCACCCAGAGTTTAGGTTAAAACAATAAACTCCAGGTCAGTCATGTGACTGGTGTGAGAACTAAAACAGTTAATCTTTATTTTTAAAGTTAGGTAAATCAAGGGACCACGCCGTATAACACGGAACGGGTTTCCTCCCAAGAATACCAGTGCATAAAACAAACAGCGCAATGCTAAATAAAGAAAAATGAAGCTGTTATAAGACCCAGGTCCTATCACACAATGCAACGCAAGCCGGGGGATAGGGTTTTTACCTTATAACAGCCAAAGAATGCTTGATACGTTTAAAACAAATCATTTGATACTATCATAAGTGCATAGTGTATAAAACAACTTCGAATCATAAGTATCAATCATAGGCGGCATAAGCGCCCCATCCCACTATGTCGCCATATATAGGTTTACAAATAAAACCGCAAATGTCACGTATTTGGAAATTGGATTTCCTTCTATGAACCGAGGCAAAAGATAGTCCTCAACCGATTCGTGACTCTCTAGCCCGAGCCACCGGAACAGCCGCAACTGCCCATTGGATCGTCAGGGCCGGTCCACCGATGTGGATTATAGTGCCTGAACAATACGTTTCCCCGCCCTTTGGGGCGTAAACGAGCCAACTAAATGACTCCATCGATTCGAGAACGACCGATCAATCCGAGGTGCCTCGCAACAACAACAACCACATAAGTCAAACTCGTCAGGGCGTGTAAAACCACTGACGCCACTTCTAACTAGAAAGAAACGCAAGTCCTCCCTGATGTCCTCTCCCGTTTTTGGTTCATACCGGGTGTGAAACTCGCGAAGTAAACGTTACACAAAGCTACGCCACAAAGGCCGTGCTTTGATCATCACCACAAGACTTTGCTTTTAAACAGAAGCCTCGATCAATTGCCACTTAGGCATGCCACACAGGCAATTCACTCCATGCGTTTGATATCCATCAATATATAACCCCTGAGCTCGTACGTCTCAGAGAAGGGCGTTAAGCAAGAGAATAAATTCTCCGCCGCCAAACAGATATATATTTAATAGAGATCAATCACACAGACTAAAATCCAATGTCAGACACACAGTCCATTTACAAGTCCGTTCTGGGTCTGAACGAAACCGGAGGCACCTAGTACCCCGCATATCCATCGATCTCCAAGTACGTCTGGACGATCACTAACTGTTTCCATCTTCTTGGGTGTACAGCCCAATCAAGATCATCAGTAATTATCAAAACGACGTGAAGACTTCCGGTCTTCGACCACCGTCTTCGTCTTCATCTTCGACTTATCGTCGTATCAGTTATTCAGAATGGGATAAACCCGGTCTTTCCGAATAACTCGCGTATATTTTAAATAAGTGTTACACAAACACGACATACGCCTCATTCCAATTCATCAGTCACTAACCGTAAATTAATCAAGAGAATAATTTCCCAAATATTAACCCCGAAGGCCGAAACCAACATCAGATCAATATCCAGAAAACCATTCTGCTTGGCTAACCGACAGTTAGTTTCTAAATTTCACGTTCATAGGGAAAGGTTCCCATAAATTTTATCAAAGATAAATTCCTTGAATTTATCCTTTAATCTACTTTTGAATTTCGATTCAACTAGTCGGGATTAACGAAACTTACCGAAGTAATCATTTGTTTTAATTTCCCAATCCCAACCTATTTATCCCATGAAGTAAAACTGGTAATACTTCATATCTAACACCACAGTGTTATCGGTAAATTCAATGACCATTTCACGTTCAAATCTAATTAAAGATTTAACTATCGCCTGGAGCAAAACTGGTGATACTCCATTCTCGACTATTTCAATCTAATTAAAGATTCATTAAAACTCCACTTAGTTTTAATCGTTAACTGGGTTAAAGAATCCGTGTCATTTAAAACACGGTTCACGATAAACCCAAAGTCACATTCATTAATTATCGGGTTAAAGAACAAGCGTTATTTAAAACACTGTTCACGATAAACCCAAAAATCAATATCAATTCAATTTAATTCCAATTAAATATTATTTAATTGGTACACTTCATTAAATCTAAATAAAAAGATTTAATCTTTTCTCAACTGGGTTCAAGAACAGTGTTAGTGAAGACACCATTCACGACAAACCCAAATCATATTTGATATTCAATACAAGGCTCTGAATAGAAAATACATCGGCTTATATTCAATATCAAATTCTACGATTAACAAATGTCGTATTGGAAATAACGATATAAATATATATCTTTCAAATTTCCATAACAACATCTGTATAATCACGAATTCCAACATCGAAATATTCCGAAGATAATTTCGATTCAAATCCACTCCAATGCAATCATTGGAAATTTTGGTTATTTTTAAAACCCTTTTCAAACTCGATTTATTTATTTAAAAATAAATAGAATTATAATTCTAGTTCAAAACTAGTTCATTTCGATAAAAATCTATTTTTATCTTTTCAAATATGGAGTTTTTCATCCCAATTCTTCACAAATCATTTCTTATGATTTTACACAAATTATTATTATTTTTAATAATTTTATCAAGGCCCGTACAGTCGATTTCCATCAACGGCCATCGAACTGCACTAACAGCGACCTTTTTCAAATTTGATTTGGACATAATTCCAAATCCAACCGTTAGATTTCTAATTTCTCATATTCGTTAGAAAGCTCTTTTCGATATGAACCCAACGGTTCCGATTTCAGGAGAATCCGACGGTCGGATCTCCCGTAATGTCCGTTTGAAATCAATGGTCGAAATTCGCGAACTGCCGCGGCGCGGCGCGTTCTATTCAGGCCATTATATTATATATATAATATATATAATATATATTTCGTCGATTTCTATTTAAAACGAATTATATAAATAGTTTTAAAGTTCGTTTCAAAAGCAATTTCAACTTCCATTTCAATTCAAATCAAAATTGAATTCTTCTTTATAAATTCGTTTTAAACTTCATTTCTATTCAATTCAATTTGAGTTCATTTCAATTCGCTTTCAATTCAATTTGAATTCGTTTTCAATTCAATTCATTTCGAACTCGTTTTCAATTCAATTCATTTCGAAATCGTTTTATATTCAATTCATTTCGAAATCGTTTTCAATTCAATTCATTTCGAAATCGTTTTCAATTCAATTCATTTCGAAATCGTTCATGTCAAAATGGCGTAAATCAAATCAACACGGCTTAATATATTTCTATTTTCAAATATTCTATTTCAAATATTTCATTTTCGAAATAGTTGTTATTATCAAAATATTTCGTTCAACACATGACCAATCTCAACGGATGAGTACTGTCAACACATGAACTTTTATTTTATAATATTCTTTATTTTTCAAATTGGAATGAGGCCCAATCAATTACCATATAAAGTTAATTATATGGATTTTCATGCATTACACACGTATAATAGCATTGAAAAATAATCAACCATCAACCAAAGTGCACTACACTGTATAAGCATCAAATATAGATATCTAACGCTTATAACAGCCTGTCAATCAATTGATCGACATATTTAATCAATCAGGATGAGTGAACCTCAAATTTCATCCTAACACCCGTGTGGGGTTTCAAACAATCAAACGCATATTTTATTTGTGCAGTTGGGCGATGTGTAAAATTTATCGACCCAATCAATGTCCTTCAAATAGGTGTACATAAACAAACCGTCTGGTTTGTAAATGAATATTTTATCTTATTCACTTTCACGTTAAAAATTATATTTTTAACGACAAAACATTTTATTCCAACATATGAATTTCTATTCAGTTCATTCTTTAAATAAAATGATATTTTTATTTTTCTAACTTATTTTAGAAAATTTCGGCGGCATAACGGCACGATACTAGAAACGGGACAAGGCCTAGCCTTATCCCCGGTCTAGTGAAGGCCCACGCCATTCACACATCAATCAAACCATTCAATTTCACCAAACAATTCAATTCAATCAAATAATCTAATTAAATTATGCAATCAAACAAACAAGTCCATGGTCTGTGGACGATTGTGTCGGGTGCTACTAAGCACCGTCTGCATCCTAGTATATATATATAACTAGAAAAAGAAATTGAAAGGTGAGAAATTCTCACATATAGCTATCCTAGCTCCACGGCACTTCATTGATAGAAATCTTCATCGTTATCCCATCTTCGTCATCTTCGTTGCCCGTCGTCACTATATATATAAAAATCACACATTTTTATATTTCGATGTCTTTAAAATAAAAATCACATTTTTATTTATTCACTTTCCATTTAAAAAATCATATTTTTATATCACTTCATATATTTAAAAATCGAATTTTTACTACGATGTTCAATATATAAAAATCTCATTTTTACTATGCTATTCAATATATAAAAATCGAATTTTTACTTCAGATTCATACGCATAAAAATCATACCTTTACTTCGCTATTTCATAAATAAAAATCCAATTTTTACATCATTAAAAATTCTACCTTTCATAGCTAAAAATCTAATCTTTTCTGTGATAAGAATCATAGCTTTTCTTCTTATAAAAGTCAAGTTTTTCTACTTCTAAAAATCAAGCTTTTCTATAAAAACTGATTTAATAAATTGATTGAACTAAATAAAAAGAAATAAAAACTCACATTTTGCTTTATGAAGAGGGAGGGGATCTTCAGGACGTCGGATTTAAGAGGAGACGGGGGGGGGTTCCTGAGGGGCGTCGCTTAGGAGGTCGGAGGTGAGCAGGAGGCTAGGGCTGGCGGCGGGGCCCCTTTAATGGTCGGAGGTGGGCCTGGGAAGTGGCAATGGCGGCTAGGGCGTGGGTCCTTTTCGATTTGGGGGGCCTAGGGCTTAATGGAGAGGGAGGGAAGCGAGAGCGGGGCGAGGGTGGAGGGCGCCTGAGGCGGCGGCGCCTCCAGCGGCGATCGATGGCAGCGGCTGCGAGATACCCATCGACGAGGGCTTCAGTTTTTTTTTTTTTTTTTTTTTTGAAATGAACAGGGGGGGTCGGCTGATAAGGGAAGAGAAGAGTTTTATTTATTTATTTATTTATTTTATTATTTTATTTAATTACCTCCCAAAAAGCAACTTTTATTTTCGACCTCTAAACGAGACCCACCGCCTGTCGTCCATAACGTTTTACCCCCATTCCGAACACAATGGGATATGTATCGTAGGTTGATTCGATCGTTTGAATCAGTTTCCGTTAAATTTACCTTTAAATCAGTATATTGAATTTGAACGCGCGTTTCAATTTACCGGAGTCACATACGAACTCTAAAAATTCCCGAAAAATATTTTCTAGCTTCGTATTGACGATACGGTCCTAACAAAACTAGTTTCGTCGAATTCTGAGACCGTTGGAAAAATGGCCATTTTCCAGTCGATTAAAATCAACTGAAACTGGTCAAACGCGTTTTCCTTTGCCACGCTCACATATTGATTCGAAAAATTATGAAATTTGAAACCTAGCAATACTTTAACATCACGGACCCAACAAAACTGGTTTCGTCGAAATCCGAGGTCATTTACAAAATTCCCATTTTTAAGGGCCTGAATTCCATCGCGACTATTCAGAATTTTCAACTGGACATATCTTTTGATTCCCGTTATGAAATCTCGATTCTTCGGATTCGCTGGAAAGATATTATCAATTAGATTCCCTTATTTTTTGGTTTCACACAAATCCGGATTGTTTTGCACCCGGTACATTCAATTGAAGTTTGAAATCGAATTATCGAACTACCGCGCCATTTTCAATTCCTATTAATAATTATAAATAATTATTTATATTCTAACGACGACGCGTAAAATATATACGTTCTAATTCTACTCAAAATAAATTTCTCGTCGATATTATTTAAAATAATTCATTTTAAATAATCAAAATTAGCTAAAATTGCCAAAATAAAAAAATAAAAATTTTAAACTGGCCCAGATTTTCGGGTTGTTACAATCTCCCCCACTTAAAACTTTTCGTCCCCGAAAAGGAACAAAGTCGAAAGTGGTTTGATCATTCAACTCTACGCTCGATTTGGCTTCCATTCTCCAACTTTTCAGTTTCTGAGAATTTTCAAAATTTCAAAAATTTGGCTAACACCCTAAATTTTCGAAAAATTTCGCCATAACCTCCCCTGCACCGGGAGCATCGGGGAATTTCAAATAGCTTCCCCAGTCCTTTAGATCTCAAAAAGAAAAAGAAAAAGCCAAGCGGCTAGCCAATAGGCTCATAAAATCATCATCACCCAAACAAAACAGTAAATTATGTAGTAAACATGTACCTATTTGTCGGGCAAACAAATTTTATTCTCTGCTCTAGCCTCCTTGCTATGACCTGTTCAATGTAAGTATATGTATATACAAGCAAATGCGACCAATTTTCAATACAATTCATTATCCGATCAAATTAGGCTTAATGGTTCAAAATTTTCAAACAAATAAACAAACAACACAAACATCAATCAATTAGTGAATTAGAGCTTCAAATTCATAATTTTGATATATAGTCAAAAATCAGATTTTTGATGCCAAATCACAACAATAGGCCCTATCTAATTTTGGTTCTCACACCAATCAATTGGAAATATATAAATATCACACCTTCGACTCTCGAACACTAATTCTGATGATGTAGCTACAATCATCAGAATCACCTTCGGGCGACTAGAGTGTGAATCTATATCTATCCAGTATATTAAAACTTTGAATATACGTTTGCAAGGCGTATATGCAAACTCTTTATATACTGAATTATCCAAAATCAATATAAATAAATTATTCAAATACGTGTAAAATGATATAAATTTCAAAACAGAATTGTTTTCATTTGAAAAATATACTCTTCACACTCGTTCTAGGATACTACTGATCCCATCTCTAACGAGTCACTCTCATTGGATATAACTAATCCAATATCTGATGAATTCTTTCGTATGGTTCTAATGTGCCTTGTTCTCTGAGCTTTGTAAACCAAAGCTCTGATACCAACTATGAAAACCCGTAACTTCCCCGTAAAGGAAAGCGTCGGATAGTTCGAGAACAAGCCACAACAGAACGCATATAAAAGAACCTTTCATTGTATATTACAACAATACATCAGATTACAAGAATATACAGAGTATAAATGAATATTACACAGAAATATCAGAGATTTAAATTATATTTAAATACATAGCAGCGGAAAATAATACAATACACAACTAGAAGAGATATACGGATACAAAGCTTTCCGGATATCGTTCCAGCTGTAAACCAGGATCCTATGAATATAAATCTGCAAAACCAAAACTACTAGCTGCCCGTGTCAAAATAAGGGCACCCAGAGTTTAGGTTAAAACAATAAACTCCAGGTCAGTCATGTGACTGGTGTGAGAACTAAAACAGTTAATCTTTATTTTTAAAGTTAGGTAAATCAAGGGACCACGCCGTATAACACGGAACGGGTTTCCTCCCAAGAATACCAGTGCATAAAACAAACAGCGCAATGCTAAATAAAGAAAAATGAAGCTGTTATAAGACCCAGGTCCTATCACACAATGCAACGCAAGCCGGGGGATAGGGTTTTTACCTTATAACAGCCAAAGAATGCTTGATACGTTTAAAACAAATCATTTGATACTATCATAAGTGCATAGTGTATAAAACAACTTCGAATCATAAGTATCAATCATAGGCGGCATAAGCGCCCCATCCCACTATGTCGCCATATATAGGTTTACAAATAAAACCGCAAATGTCACGTATTTGGAAATTGGATTTCCTTCTATGAACCGAGGCAAAAGATAGTCCTCAACCGATTCGTGACTCTCTAGCCCGAGCCACCGGAACAGCCGCAACTGCCCCTTGGATCGTCAGGGCCGGTCCACCGATGTGGATTATAGTGCCTGAACAATACGTTTCCCCGCCCTTTGGGGCGTAAACGAGCCAACTAAATGACTCCATCGATTCGAGAACGACCGATCAATCCGAGGTGCCTCGCAACAACAACAACCACATAAGTCAAACTCGTCAGGGCGTGTAAAACCACTGACGCCACTTCTAACTAGAAAGAAACGCAAGTCCTCCCTGATGTCCTCTCCCGTTTTTGGTTCATACCGGGTGTGAAACTCGCGAAGTAAACGTTACACAAAGCTACGCCACAAAGGCCGTGCTTTGATCATCACCACAAGACTTTGCTTTTAAACAGAAGCCTCGATCAATTGCCACTTAGGCATGCCACACAGGCAATTCACTCCATGCGTTTGATATCCATCAATATATAACCCCTGAGCTCGTACGTCTCAGAGAAGGGCGTTAAGCAAGAGAATAAATTCTCCGCCGCCAAACAGATATATATTTAATAGAGATCAATCACACAGACTAAAATCCAATGTCAGACACACAGTCCATTTACAAGTCCGTTCTGGGTCTGAACGAAACCGGAGGCACCTAGTACCCCGCATATCCATCGATCTCCAAGTACGTCTGGACGATCACTAACTGTTTCCATCTTCTTGGGTGTACAGCCCAATCAAGATCATCAGTAATTATCAAAACGACGTGAAGACTTCCGGTCTTCGACCACCGTCTTCATCTTCGACTTATCGTCGTATCAGTTATTCAGAATGGGATAAACCCGGTCTTTCCGAATAACTCGCGTATATTTTAAATAAGTGTTACACAAACACGACATACGCCTCATTCCAATTCATCAGTCACTAACCGTAAATTAATCAAGAGAATAATTTCCCAAATATTAACCCCGAAGGCCGAAACCAACATCAGATCAATATCCAGAAAACCATTCTGCTTGGCTAACCGACAGTTAGTTTCTAAATTTCACGTTCATAGGGAAAGGTTCCCATAAATTTTATCAAAGATAAATTCCTTGAATTTATCCTTTAATCTACTTTTGAATTTCGATTCAACTAGTCGGGATTAACGAAACTTACCGAAGTAATCATTTGTTTTAATTTCCCAATCCCAACCTATTTATCCCATGAAGTAAAACTGGTAATACTTCATATCTAACACCACAGTGTTATCGGTAAATTCAATTACCATTTCACGTTCAAATCTAATTAAAGATTTAACTATCGCCTGGAGCAAAACTGGTGATACTCCATTCTCGACTATTTCAATCTAATTAAAGATTCATTAAAACTCCACTTAGTTTTAATCGTTAACTGGGTTAAAGAATCCGTGTCATTTAAAACACGGTTCACGATAAACCCAAAGTCACATTCATTAATTATCGGGTTAAAGAACAAGCGTTATTTAAAACACTGTTCACGATAAACCCAAAAATCAATATCAATTCAATTTAATTCCAATTAAATATTATTTAATTGGTACACTTCATTAAATCTAAATAAAAAGATTTAATCTTTTCTCAACTGGGTTCAAGAACAGTGTTAGTGAAGACACCATTCACGACAAACCCAAATCATATTTGATATTCAATACAAGGCTCTGAATAGAAAATACATCGGCTTATATTCAATATCAAATTCTACGATTAACAAATGTCGTATTGGAAATAACGATATAAATATATATCTTTCAAATTTCCATAACAACATCTGTATAATCACGAATTCCAACATCGAAATATTCCGAAGATAATTTCGATTCAAATCCACTCCAATGCAATCATTGGAAATTTTGGTTATTTTTAAAACCCTTTTCAAACTCGATTTATTTATTTAAAAATAAATAGAATTATAATTCTAGTTCAAAACTAGTTCATTTCGATAAAAATCTATTTTTATCTTTTCAAATATGGAGTTTTTCATCCCAATTCTTCACAAATCATTTCTTATGATTTTACACAAATTATTATTATTTTTAATAATTTTATCAAGGCCCGTACAGTCGATTTCCATCAACGGCCATCGAACTGCACTAACAGCGACCTTTTTCAAATTTGATTTGGACATAATTCCAAATCCAACCGTTAGATTTCTAATTTCTCATATTCGTTAGAAAGCTCTTTTCGATATGAACCCAACGGTTCCGATTTCAGGAGAATCCGACGGTCGGATCTCCCGTAATGTCCGTTTGAAATCAATGGTCGAAATTCGCGAACTGCCGCGGCGCGGCGCGTTCTATTCAGGCCATTATATTATATATATAATATATATAATATATATTTCGTCGATTTCTATTTAAAACGAATTATATAAATAGTTTTAAAGTTCGTTTCAAAAGCAATTTCAACTTCCATTTCAATTCAAATCAAAATTGAATTCTTCTTTATAAATTCGTTTTAAACTTCATTTCTATTCAATTCAATTTGAGTTCATTTCAATTCGCTTTCAATTCAATTTGAATTCGTTTTCAATTCAATTCATTTCGAACTCGTTTTCAATTCAATTCATTTCGAAATCGTTTTATATTCAATTCATTTCGAAATCGTTTTCAATTCAATTCATTTCGAAATCGTTTTCAATTCAATTCATTTCGAAATCGTTCACGTCAAAATGGCGTAAATCAAATCAACACGGCTTAATATATTTCTATTTTCAAATATTCTATTTCAAATATTTCATTTTCGAAATAGTTGTTATTATCAAAATATTTCGTTCAACACATGACCAATCTCAACGGATGAGTACTGTCAACACATGAACTTTTATTTTATAATATTCTTTATTTTTCAAATTGGAATGAGGCCCAATCAATTACCATATAAAGTTAATTATATGGATTTTCATGCATTACACACGTATAATAGCATTGAAAAATAATCAACCATCAACCAAAGTGCACTACACTGTATAAGCATCAAATATAGATATCTAACGCTTATAACAGCCTGTCAATCAATCGATCGACATATTTAATCAATCAGGATGAGTGAACCTCAAATTTCATCCTAACACCCGTGTGGGGTTTCAAACAATCAAACGCATATTTTATTTGTGCAGTTGGGCGATGTATAAAATTTATCGACCCAATCAATGTCCTTCAAATAGGTGTACATAAACAAACCGTCTGGTTTGTAAATGAATATTTTATCTTATTCACTTTCACGTTAAAAATTATATTTTTAACGACAAAACATTTTATTCCAACATATGAATTTCTATTCGGTTCATTCTTTAAATAAAATGATATTTTTATTTTTCTAACTTATTTTAGAAAATTTCGGCGGCATAACGACACGATACTAGAAACGGGACAAGGCCTAGCCTTATCCCCGGTCTAGTGAAGGCCCACGCCATTCACACATCAATCAAACCATTCAATTTCACCAAACAATTCAATTCAATCAAATAATCTAATTAAATTATGCAATCAAACAAACAAGTCCATGGTCTGTGGACGATTGTGTCGGGTGCTACTAAGCACCGTCTGCATCCTAGTATATATATATAACTAGAAAAAGAAATTGAAAGGTGAGAAATTCTCACATATAGCTATCCTAGCTCCACGGCACTTCATTGATAGAAATCTTCATCGTTATCCCATCTTCGTCATCTTCGTTGCCCGTCGTCACTATATATATAAAAATCACACATTTTTATATTTCGATGTCTTTAAAATAAAAATCACATTTTTATTTATTCACTTTCCATTTAAAAAATCATATTTTTATATCACTTCATATATTTAAAAATCGAATTTTTACTACGATGTTCAATATATAAAAATCTCATTTTTACTATGCTATTCAATATATAAAAATCGAATTTTTACTTCAGATTCATACGCATAAAAATCATACCTTTACTTCGCTATTTCATAAATAAAAATCCAATTTTTACATCATTAAAAATCCTACCTTTCATAGCTAAAAATCTAATCTTTTCTGTGATAAGAATCATAGCTTTTCTTCTTATAAAAGTCAAGTTTTTCTACTTCTAAAAATCAAGCTTTTCTATAAAAACTGATTTAATAAATTGATTGAACTAAATAAAAAGAAATAAAAACTCACATTTTGCTTTATGAAGAGGGAGGGGATCTTCAGGACGTCGGATTTAAGAGGAGACGAGGGGGGGTTCCTGAGGGGCGTCGCTTAGGAGGTCGGAGGTGAGCAGGAGGCTAGGGCTGGCGGCGGGGCCCCTTTAATGGTCGGAGGTGGGCCTGGGAAGTGACAATGGCGGCTAGGGCGTGGGTCCTTTTCGATTTGGGGGGCCTAGGGCTTAACGGAGAGGGAGGGAAGCGAGAGCGGGGCGAGGGTGGAGGGCACCTGAGGCGGCGGCGCCTCCAGCGGCGATCGATGGCAGCGGCTGCGAGATACCCATCGTCGAGGGCTTCAGTTTTTTTTTTTCTTTTCTTTTTATTTTGAAATGAACAGGGGGGTCGGCTGATAAGGGAAGAGAAGAGTTTTATTTATTTATTTATTTATTTTATTATTTTATTTAATTACCTCCCAAAAAGCAACTTTTATTTTCGACCTCTAAACGAGACCCACCGCCTGTCGTCCATAACGTTTTACCCCCATTCCGAACACAATGGGATATGTATCGTAGGTTGATTCGATCGTTTGAATCAGTTTCCGTTAAATTTACCTTTAAATCAGTATATTGAATTTGAACGCGCGTTTCAATTTACCGGGGTCACATACGAACTCTAAAAATTCCCGAAAAATATTTTCTAGCTTCGTATTGATGATACGGTCCTAACAAAACTAGTTTCGTCGAATTCTGAGACCGTTGGAAAAATGGCCATTTTCCAGTCGATTAAAATCAACTGAAACTAGTCAAACGCGTTTTCCTTTGCCACGCTCACATATTGATTCGAAAAATTATGAAATTTGAAACCTAGCAATACTTTAACATCACGGACCCAACAAAACTGGTTTCGTCGAAATCCGAGGTCATTTACAAAATTCCCATTTTTAAGGGCCTGAATTCCATAGCGACTATTCAGAATTTTCAACTGGATATATCTTTTGATTCCCGTTATGAAATCTCGATTCTTCGGATTCGCTGGAAAGATATTATCAATTAGATTCCCTTATTTTTGGTTTCACACAAATCCGGATTGTTTTGCACCCGGTACATTCAATTGAAGTTTGAAATCGAATTATCGAACTACCGCGCCATTTTCAATTCCTATTAATAATTATAAATAATTATTTATATTCTAACGACGACGCGTAAAATATATACGTTCTAATTCTACTCAAAATAAATTTCTCGTCGATATTATTTAAAATAATTCATTTTAAATAATCAAAATTAGCTAAAATTGCCAAAATAAAAATTTTAAACTGGCCCAGATTTTCGGGTTGTTACACAATATACTCCTCAAAATATTAAGTCTGTAACATTCACTTCAAAAATTAAACTATTTTTGATTTAGTTTTCAAGCTAAGATCTGTCAATATTAATTCATATATATATATATATATATATGTATGTATGTATGTATATATATAAACACTCAATTAATAATATACATATAATGAATGTATAACTATCATATAGCTTGTTTGTTAAGAATAAAATAACATTTATTTTCATTTCAGTTTTGGTTTTATTTCTGCAAGAACCAATCTTTCAATTGTATGACAAATAAAACAACATATATATATATATATATATAAACTGACTAAATGTTTTCATGACCTTAAACTTGCCATTTAACACATTTCACAATGTGTATGATTTGGGGAGTTGAATTACAAACAGTATTTGCAAGACACACACACACACACACACACACACACACACACACACACACACATATATATATATATATATATATATATATATGTCAGTGTATAAATATATGTAATTGAAATTCCAGTAATTATAAATAAACAGATCATACACATATATAAATTGAAAGAGGGCTTTTCTGATTCTTTCAAATCCAAATAAATCTAATCATATCAGATTCATATACGCATATATATATATACACACACACACACACACTTGTGTGTGTGTATTATGACCTATGTAGACCAAGTTTAGAATTTTGAAATTTGCACATTATTTGTCATTACATAAGTATTTAATAAATCGTTCAGCAAATCTTATTTGATGTTGAAAGAGTGTTATAAATGTAATGCAAATTAAATATGTATATCCAATATAACCATTCAAACTCCTACAATTATCTAGGCACTAATATATGAAATAGTTTTTCAAGTTAATTTAATATATATATATGTCGATTGAAATAATATGTTTTTAAAACAATCCATTTTGCCCTTTAAAACAAATGTTTGTGTATTATTTATATCATAATATATATATATTTAAAATAAAATTATACAAATCATATTTGTGTAGTAGAATCATCAAAATGTCTATATTCTCAAAATGATCACATAAAAAAATTCATGTGAGCTTGTACAAACCAGTTTAGAAAAAGTTTAATATCCAGTAGAATATTAAATAATATATATATAATAGATGCCTAATAGAATTGGCAAAATAATAACAGGTTTGAGATTTCTTAATCGATATTAGAAATCAGCTTTTACAAAATTTCATGTTTTAAATAATTTTGCAGGTTCAATCAGATTGATCTGTACACTCATTACTATTTCAGACCCAATCAAAGTAGTAATTACTTTAATTAACAGATCTAAAATGTTATACAATATACGATCAAAAAGGATTTGACATCCTTGACTAATCAAAACTGGTTTTCAATTAATCTTCTAGGTTCTAAGGTTTGTAAATTGGGAATATTAAACTAATTTAATATTTCTAACCAAGTATGAATTCGTTTCATGATTTTATATCACATTTAAAACTTAATTATAATAAAACAATTTTTAAAAATGTATCAAATACATATAAGCAAATAACAATTGAATATATTCATGTCTACAATGATTTCATGTTAATATCTCGAATTCATGATATTAATATCATCAATTATCCATGAAATCAAACATACAGAACCCAAAACAAAAATCAAAATACTAATTTCGCAAAACCCTAGCTCTGTTACCACTGTAAGGTGTAATCGATCAAATCGTAACCCTATTTTATAAATCTAATCAATTTATAACTGGATCTATGCGATAAATAATAAATCGAAATTTTAAACCTTACCAAATGCCTGTTGAATCCGCGAATCTGAATTGGAAGATGGAGATCGATCGAATCTCTAAGTGTGGCATGCGCCGCACCTCTATGAGTATCCACAAACGTCCATCTTCGATTTCGTCGTATGAATCGAAATTGAAAAGCACGGTGCTAGCCGAAAAGGAATTAGGGTTTTATTTTCCCTATTTTATCTCGTTGTACTTGTGTGTTGTAATCATAGTAAAGATAAGGTTGGCCTTATTTTAATATGTGTTGAACGAGATAAAATAGGGTGAGTCATCCTTATAATACCATTTCAAAATAAAAGGAAATATCAACATTTTGATTTTCTTTTATTAAGAACGGTTCTTCACTTTTCCAGACGTTTTTATGTGTGACCCTATACGTTATTACAACGCTGGCAATAATTTTAAATCGTATTTGACATAATAAACAATGATTGGCATCTAGCAATACATCACTGCTACCCAAGTTATAATAAGACCATCAATTAGATACAACCTTTTATGACCAGTGTATCAATGTAATATAATCCTTTTAACTAATATATCCAAGATTAAACTCGAGGCATGGACCGTACCATCCTCTTTATAATTTAATCCTTTTATCTCGATCGATGAGTAGACAATATATAAAACAAATCAATGTTTGAGCACGACCATGCATTTTTTAGTCTCACTCAATCAAGAGGCCCATGAATATCACTACAAATATATTGTAGGGTTAAATTCCATCTTGATCATTCATAATTCTCATTTGATTCGAGATGTATCCAATAATCACCGTTATCATCTACTCTGTTACAAGTAACTTTAGATGATATCAAAACACGAATATCCTCAAATAAAATTATAATGATTTCAGATTTGAGGACCACTACATCACTGTCACTATGAGAATGACTTATGATACTGTAAGTTATATTCCATGTAGTTTTCTCATGTTGGGTCAGCCCAATATGATATTCTCCAATACGTATTTATGTCTTAACGTTAATATCACGTATATTAATAATCAATGAGATGCGATCATCAGTCAATCAACATACTAGTCCCAATGTTTATTGTTGTCCTATATAAACAATAATACTTGACTAGGGACATTTAAGATTTATAATACTTAATACATTATATAATCTCAAGTTCAAGTCACTTACTCGAACTATATAATTCTGTATTAGTACTCAAGGGACTTCTATTATGTTAATATTTATATTATGCAGTAAATATAACATAACAAAATAGTTTTATTCCAAATAAAATAATAACATCAACAATGTTATTAATCACATCAAATGGATTGCCTATAGGGCGTAAACTCTAACAAGAGCCTGCATCTTAGTTTTGGTACTTGTTTGAGTGGTGGTTTAAAGGCTTCATACTTATTAGTAAAAGTTTTATCTCAATATTGCGATAATGTTATCGGTGGGAAGTGCTACTTTGGGTATGGTAGTAAATCATCGTGCATAGATCTTTACAATCTTAGTTTTGGATTACTTGCCTTGTCAGACAAATGGTTTTTAGTGAAACCAAATGAGATACATTTCTGTATTGTGGACAACGTTGTACATCTTTTACTTAGCAAGACTTGTTGTTATAACCCCTCTCCTCATAACAACTCTCACGTTTGGATTTTGCGGTTCAAGTCTGATTTTCGGTTCTTGTTCTCTCATGCTCAAAATTAATGCGGCGATTTGCTTTTAAGATAGTTGCCTAAGTCGATACTTGTTATCCTATCTTGTTTCCACTGTGAGTTATTTTTATTGTACTCTAATAATGCTCATTATTTGCAAGCACTAGATTCATACTCTCCATGCTTGGATGAGTTTTTATTTTTGTTAAAATTTGGGCTTAGAAAAGTATGGGGCATTACAGTTTGCAACTAGGGACTAACAGCTCGCGAACCATTTCCTTCCTCAACTGCCGAATTCTGATTCCCTACAGCACTTTCCGCCTGGCAACTCACCCTTTAATCAGGAGTAAAGATGGTTAACCACCTTGTAAGAAATCATGGCTAACCAGTGCTCATGCAGTGCAACTTATACTATATATATATAGTTTTGAAAACCAAAGTATCTTTTCAAGTACGCGCTCATGTATACGCACACACGCATGCACACACTCCCTCTCTCTTGATTCATCCCCTAGATTAAACACACAACCTAGGCTCTGATACCAAATGAAACAGCCACCTTACACCCTCAATGTTGAAAACCCGATAAAAACACTATTGCGGTGGATGAACAACGTAAAGTGACCGTTAATGGAGAAAATAACTGAAAACTACATAGAACCTGTCCTATATATCACAATGCATAGAATAAAATATAATAGTAAAAATGCTGGTATAAAATGAGTAAGACAATAAATGTCTGAAATGAATCTTAGTAATCAGAGTAATAGATCCAAAATAGCAAACCACAATGTTAGAGAGTTACATAAAGAAATTAACTCCAACAAAAATTGTCTTTAAAGCAAAACGATAAAGATACCACTGAGACCCATAGAGTGAACAACGAAATGAGATAGAGTACATATAAATAATACGTGTATATCCTCCTTCTCATCTCCCGAGCAACTACTCGTGCTCATTCCTAACCTGCCTTTAATTTGCGCATGTGGGAGCACCCAAAGTAGTACGAAGCAAAGCATAAAACTCCAAGTCAGACAAAATTTGGTGTGAGCGATATAATCTCAAGTATAGAAAATAAATGGAGCACACAGTATGATAAACCATACCTTAATTGTTCCTGCATCCTAAGAGGTAGCACATAAAAGTATGCACTACTCTAATTGAATCAGTAATATGGGTGTACTCTACATTTGGGCACTGGTGTGTCTAAATGTCTACATCTACATTATCTATGTCTGTGTCAATGCTACTAACATCAAATGACATCCCCAGGGCTGATACTAACTAAATGTACATAACAAACATCATCCATCCTCACATTCTCTGACTCGATGTGTTGGATATATGGTATGCTTGGTTCCATGGTAACTGTATCCTATCTAACCTGAAATGGTCAACATCTAACTGACAAGCATCAAATGACTTCATATGTTGTAAATTCCTCATCCTGTATGATACGAACAAGCCACCACCTCTAGCATGATCCACCAAAAACCCGTGATCATTCCCATGATTCATAGTCACATCATAGCCTTCCACGTGAGTCGACTCCGGTCATGGCTATGGCTTGCAACTAACTTATGTACTTACCAAAATTTCTCATATCTACATTCCATCCTCTGGTGTGTCCATTCTTGATGCCTTAGATGTGACACCCACCTCCGTTAAGGTCACTCACAAAGGGAATGCCTTAATTTTGGTGGAGCGTTTATTGTGTATAGAACAGAAAAGTAAACAAGACAGATAAATATATTGGTACTTGGAAAACAAAAACCACTTTTATTGCAGCGGAGAAATAGTTTGTTTACATCACATCAAAAACCAACTACAAAACCAAATACACTTATTATCCATCTTGACAAATAAATTCTGAGTACATAAAATAAAAGACATAACCCCAACATAAAATAGCCATAAATAAGATAGGCTGAACTTTACTTCAGCGATCCAAGCAACTTCCAAAAAGAGAGAGATAAAGCTGTCCAAACCAAGCTTCACTAGTGCTAGTCCCACCCTGAGCACCTGGGGGGGGGGGGAGGAAGAAAAGAGGTGGAAGCAAAGGGGGTCAGACATAAAGTCTGAAGAGTGCAATAACTTTAACAATATAATCATTAAGTAACTAGGATAAGGCATAAGCTGGAAAATAAGGAAATGACTGTGAACCAATGGGCATGTCAGAGCAAACAAAGGAATAAGATGAACAAAGATAACGTTAAAGGCGCACCTAATCATTATAAGATAATTACTACATTGCACCACACCAAACACCCTAAAAGTTGATCCCGCCTACCAAACTTAATAATGATAATGGTAGTTTCGTGTACCCCTAGCTGCCTTCATAGGTACCGTCTACACTTATCTCCACTAGGTGTACCCACTACCCCCATTCGATCGGCTACCTAACTCGTAGATACCCGTGCTGCCCCCACAGTGGGGTGTATCACTCCCCCAAAGTGGCAACCCGATACCACCAAAAATGCACGGCTTACACCTACATGATACAACAACGTCTTACCTACCAGTCCGGGGCCACACACGCACCTGACCTCGTTGGACTTGCGTTGCCACTGCTAACCCGTTTTGACCTCTTACAATCAAACCTAGTATGCATGTCCTGTCCTCGACTTGGGTCGAGCCCACAAATATACTTACTGTTTTGAAAAGGCCCCCCATGCATGACACAAGCTTTCACCTATGCCTGATCCCCACTAAGGTTTTCCCCACTTAACTCCATTCTTATTCATGTCTTCTTACATGTTTCAATCTTGGTTAAGTGCATATAATCGTTTTCACATGCCACCCAAGGCACCCTCTTAATTTCACATGCCACCCATGGCACCCACTTAACCCCCCATGTCCCACCATATGTTTATCTGGTTAAGTGTTTCTTAGTTCATTAACACCGTAACCTTGTAAAGACCTCCCACATTAGACTGACATTTGTGGCTGTTGGATTTGTCGGGCGGGTCCGGGCAGTCTTACACCACAAACGAGCCTAACCTCGTGTCTTTACAACTGTTACGCATTTAATTCATGCCTTTGACCTCTCAGATTAGACTGGCATTTGTGGCTGCTGGATTTGCCGGGCGGGTCCGGGCAGTCTTACACCACAAAAGAGTCTAACCTCATGTCTTCGGCGGTTTATTATTACACATCTTTATTTAACCCCAAATTGTATTAATATCCCTATTCAAATTTGTAAATAAATTCTAAATATACTTATGTCCATAATTGTCACCTAAATTATGTCCATAAATACCACTTTTTCCAATTAATGTGTTAAATTAATTATATGCCTTTTTAAGGCCATTTATGCCAATTCTCAATATGTGTATATTCAATATTACCCCCATCGTCCTCACGTTGTTCGTTCGCTTATCATGACATATATATATATTATATATATATAAATTAGACCACCAATTAGTCTAATGACATAAAAGGGAAGAAACATCGCAAATTTGCATAACACACAAAATGGGTCTAACTTACTAATAAGGATTACAACATATCTTGCATAAACTTGGTATTGTCATGAATCTAAACATAGGCTAAATGGTGTGAACTTGCTTATATGAATATAGTTTTCACCCAAAACTTGCATATATGAATATAGTTTTCACCCAAAACTTGCATAGGCCATAGTCACAAACTTGCATAAAACTATGTATTTCATAGATCCAAATCTAAAGATGTAAACTTGCATATATGTGAATCCAATTTCTACCTAAACTTGCATATAGTCATCTTATTTGGTTCACACGTAAATTATGTACAATTCACATAGAAACTAGCATATAATCTGCACCCAAACTTGCATATACAATGATGTCAAACATGAATCGGGTTGAACATAGATGATTGGGTATATACAGAGGGATTCACAACAAAAACTATCATTATGAACAACTAGCATACATTCTCAAAATATCGCGTTTTTCCTAATGTTTTACAAACATAACCATATAACCCAAATTATAACTCAACCTAATTAACTTGTTAATTATCTTATTAAAGAAATCGAACTCACAACTCAAATAAGGTCTTGAGTTCTGGGATCTGAGTTCTGAAATTGATTTAGCTCGCCTTAAAAGTAGACAAATTTGTTGTTGTAATTGTTATAGACTTGAGTTGAATTGAGTTGATTAGCTTTACTTTTCCTCTAGTTGATGAGGCTATTCTAGGTTGCAAGGTGATAGCATGACGGTCATGGTTCTAATTTTGATTAGGTTTTAGGGTTTGAGTCTACATGTGTTTATGTGGAATTTAGGATTAATTTAGGCCATCCAATCAACCTAGAATCAATCAAGACCATCCAGTCAAGATAGGGTGACACCTCAGCCCTAATGACTGAGCACTGAGTCACAAAATCGTCATCTTTCAGATCTACATGGGGGAGGGGGGGGGTCGACCCCCAGGTCGACCTGGAGGGGGGGTCGACCCCCAGGTCGACCTGGAGGGGGAGGTCGACACTAGGGTCGACCCCCTGGTCGACCTGGGTCCTGGGCGGGAATTTTCCCGCCCAGCCCGCTTCTGACTTCTGATTTGAATTTTGAATTTGTTTTCGAGCTGTTTAAATTTATTTGAATTTCTGGAAACTTCCGATAGCCATAACTTCTTCATACGAAGTCCAATTTACGCATACTCGAACTCTATCTCAACCAGAATTCCGAGACGAACACAATGGCGTAACTTGTTTCCCTTAATTCTCACATTTTAAATTAAGTATTGTTTAATTTTTTAGTTTATGTTAATAGAAAACACGGGGTGTTACATTAGACCCAGACCAATATCTCGTAGCATCCCGGTCTTCAATTCCAAGCATCTAGCTCAAGTCATAGAAGATGACTCATCATCCATCCATTTATATCCTATCAATTAACACTAAGCTATAGTGCATCTCTTAGAACCATAATTTGGCTCCCATATGAGTCCCACCCCATAATTATCCTACTTATAACTTTGTGTCGAGTCATAAGGATGACTCGATGCCGAGCCATGTAATTTTCTCCAATTTCTATGCAATTTTTATGGCACCTTCCCGTAATGGTCTAAGGTCTACCTTTCGAGTTTCGTGCTATTCCGACGAACTTAACTTCTAGTATACTATAGTCTTTGACAACATAAGCACATACAGTTTCATCTAATTCAAACATTTAAAGCATTTAATTTAATAAATAATATCTATCTAAGCATAAATCTACCTTAAAAATATGAAATTAATATGACAATATATTTAGCTAATTATCGGTTACATGCAAAATTAGGTTAAATAAGGGTTTAATTTCAAATTTATAGTTAGATTTAGTCAATTTGAAGTTTAAACCTATAATTCCAATATGAAATCTCCTAACTCTAGCGTATAATACACCATGGAACAATGAGAGATCATAATCATTCACCAAAATCAAGTAGATTTAATGGAGGTCTGATCCAAGCAATGATAACTTGGATTTAAACGGACCTAAAATGATGAGATTAAGTTTCTAATTGGAGATCTAGACTCTAATTTGCAATTAGAGATGATTTAGGATGGAATCTGGTGAAATTCGATGGAGAATTGAGGAGAAATAGGGTTTGAGGCTGATTAGAAATAAGATGAAAACTATTGAAGTCCAAGTCTCAACTCGTATTTATGGATAAAGATAATCAAACTAGCAAGCCACTTAATTAAGTCTGCTAATCACTCTCTAATTTTAGCTAGTAGTTTTAAAGAATTAAAACGGACATAATTACCAAACTACATGCCAGATTTCTAATATGACTACTTCACGAAATGAGAAAAAACCATCCTAAGGCGATGAAAAAGGTTAGACCATCTACCTCAGTTCCAATCAAAAGTCATAGCCAAATAAGTTTTTTCAAGGTCAAAATAGCCACAAGGAAACTTGGGGAAAAAATTCAAAGTGTATGAAATACCCCTAAGAACCATCTCTAAAAAGTTAAAGTCATACGGTCTCAAATAAATTACATAAAATTATTTTTGCAATCATCCATTGCATAAAATATGAGTCACTATAAACTCTTATTTTTAATTGTGCGATTGATGTAACATAGATATAGAAATTAATTAACTATATTTATTATTGTACACATGGTTATTTTGAAGGAACGATGAATTATGAAGTAAACAGGTAGTCCTATTGCTTATGCTTTAAGTAGTTCATACAACTTAAGCGAGCATACGCACGCCCACTTAGACATGCATATATACTTGTACTAAATTATTTAGCTCATCATATTGATATTGACTAATATGCATTCAGCAAAATGTCACACAACAAAATTCCTTAGGGGCATTTAGTTTCAAAGTCAAGGTTTAGGATGAAGCTATATCCAAGGACAATTAACTACACCAATTATACCATAACCAGAACCAAATTACATCATGTTAGCCTTAAGTTCACTTTAATTTATTGTTGACACACTTTTGGTAAAGTCGTTACACATCAGGATTTTGGTTAGAGACGTGATCGAGCGTCAATATTGTCATCAGAAAACACAAAGCAATTTGGTCGAAGTCGTGACGTGTTCGGAAAAAGATTGGAAATGGCGTTGATTTGTAAAATCATCGTCGATGGACTTGGAAAAACTGGCATGGTAAAAATACATCATTGACTCGGTTCGATCAACTCAAAATGCTTGAGCATGTGGGTCCGATCATGTAGCAAAACTCATCGTGGAAAAATAATGGATTTTGGTAAAAAAAAAAAAAGTGTCGTGCACTCAGAAACAACTGATCAACACGCGTCAATCACGAAAAATCACTTGCGCAACTTGGTTTGGTTGGATTTGGTAAAAACCCAAGATCTAGCACGTTCAAAAGCAGTGATTAACACGGTGGATCACCCTATTTTCACGTGTGCAACTCGGCAGATCACATTGGTAAATTTGGTTTAGAAACTCGACTTGGCAAGGGAAAATTTCATATCCTATGAGGCATTCAAAATCCCAGTATCACACTCGTCCTCAACAAGCTTTTTCTCGTCTCACGCATGGGATACAAAATTATGCTAGATCAGGGATGCAAGTTTTGGCAAAGTCGAAAAAGGCGGAGCGGATCATTGGATTCGAAGTTTTCTGCATGTGCATATTGCAGAAATGGGATGCGAAAATTAGTAGGCGAGAGATACAAATTTTGGCAATTCGAAATGGGTTGATCGGCTCGACGTGGGATACGAAATTCTTGATTTTGTATCGAGGATTCAGAGATTGGACTTCGGTATGCCAAAGGAATGCGATGCGAAGTTTTTGGCAAGAGGCAAATTCGAAATTTTGCATGCGGTTTTCATGTGATCGCATCGAGGGATTCGGAAAATTTCTTCATGCTATATGAGAAACCAGATACGATTTTTTAGAGCAAGCTTTTAGGATAGGAATATTTGGCAAATGCCAAATATTTTGGTATGAAGGCTTTGTCATGCGGACCATCTATTTTTTCTTGATCTACGCGCATCTTCAAGTGATTTTAATGATGTAGATTTTTCTTGGCATGGGATACGATTTTTGCAACTTGGCTTGGCTATTTGCACTAATTTTCGAGATGCGAATTTCATATCCCTTTAGGATACTAAATTCGTACAGCTACCTCTAAAACTCACCTATAAATAGCCCCTTGCTTAGCGTTCAAAGGGGTTGGATCCCATTTGGTATTTTGGACTTCTTGGAGCTCTTAAGCATCATTAATGGCAGTCATCTTTTTCCCCATGACTATTGGACATAGCATGGACCTCTAAAACATTGCATACACATTTTTATTCAACTCTTGGATATTTCCTTGGACATTTACACTGCTTTTGGATTGTTTTGGATATATTTTGATTTCTTAGAAATTGAAGCTACTTTTTGGACATTTTTACGTGATACTCCACATCCGTTAATATCACTCACAAAGGGAATGCATTAAGTTTCGTGGAGCGTTATAGTAAATAGAATAGAAATATTATAAGACAGACATATAAAATAATAGCGGAATAAAAACTTTATTTACGATAAGATACCATGGTCCAAAAACAACACATGTCTGAAATACAAAAGCCCATTACAACATAAAAGCTACTGTCTTGTACTTCAAAAATATCAGAGTACGTAAAAGAAATAAAATTACCCAAAAACATAATATAGCCATAACAATAAGGATAGGAGTTTGAGCCATACATCTCAGCAGCTCCAACAAAAGTAAACAGAATCACGTTCAAGGCTAAGTGTTTCCGCCCTGAGAACCTGGAAGGGGGCGGGGAACGGAAGAAAGAAGGAGAAAGAAAAAGGGTCAGACATAAAGTCTGGCGAGTCTAGTTACGTTTAGCAAGTAAATAAATAAAAGTAGCATGACAGGCAGATAAAGTGGATAAGAGAGATTACTACATAAAAGATAGGTGTGACAAGGTAGACAGGATAAGGTGTATACGCTTCCCTAATGATTACTCTGCACTATTACTGGAATTACCAGAACGAGATGATCCCTTCCACTATAAGGTGGTAGACTTAGGCATACGTCCAAATGTATCATAAATACAACCCTGATCGATCAACTCCCTACTCCGCGTAGATACTCTCTGTCAGTCTCACCGTAGGATGTATCATGTCCTAAAGTGGCAACCCCTCGCTAATATACACGGTCGTCTTATCCCCTTCTGCCCGGCTCATGGATGCACATGGCCCGGTCGGTTTGCGCCGCTCACACCGTCCTCCACGTTTGGATCTCTTACAACCAGTCAAGTAAGCGTGCCCCTTCTCCGACCTAGTTCGGAGTACATGTTTTGATACCTACTATGGGTTACTGGATGAAACGGGCCCCACAAAATATGATACAAGCCCTCCCCTTTATCTTGCATCCCTCACTAGATTTTCCATCTGATTATGTATACCACTGGGTGTCTTTAATTACATATCTTCATTATTTCCATCGGTTATGTATACTACTAGGTGTCTTTAAATACATAACCTTATCGGGCTAAGTTTGTGGGCCTATATGTAAATATTACCCACCCCCTCCAAATTTGCTTAACCCACCCACTGTCCAACCAATTTTACTTAACCCTAAATTTAGTTTATAATCATACAATCCTTATGAATTAGATTTAGTTAAGTAGTCCAATTCATTACCATGTCCATTTATGGTTTATAATGGGCTAGATCACTCACATTAGGCCTACAACTTGTAGATGCTGGATATGTCGGTCGGGTCCGGGCAGACTACATCCACAAGTTGGGCCTAACCTCATGTCATAGCCCGATTCTTATTTGTGCACTTAGACCTCTCACATTAGGTTCAACATTAGTAGTTGTTGGATATGCCGGTCGGGTCCGGGCAGACTTACACCACTAATGCAACCTAACCTCATGTCATAAGTGCAACTACAATTTATGATTGTAATCTTAGACATTTCATTCTTATCCAATTTTACTTATGTCATTATAGGTTATAGGTTTCATGCCCCTTTTTACCCAATTATGTACAAAATGAATTATATGTCCATACTCATATCCATTAACCAAGTTCTGCCAATTCTAATATTTTTCCCCGTTCCCTCACTAACGCATTCATATACATTCTGCAGCATCTAGGCTAGAAAGTAGCCTAGACATAAACAATAAAAGGGAAAGGTGATGGAAAAAATGACAATAGTTATCATTCTAACAAAAGAGACATAAACATACATACTGGCATAGGCATGTAATTGGCATAATAGTAAGGTGGACATAAAAACAAATCTAGTGAAAAGGGTAATGATAAAACTAGATCTAACATACTTAGGATGAACAGATCTAAATAAGAATTCATAAGTCTGATAATGACAGATCTCAATTAATCTCAATATGATGATCTATATCTAAACAAAGGTTTAATTGCCCAGATAATGATAATCCTAAATTAACTGCAAACTTAGACAAAGGGCAAGATCCACATAGGTGACATGATTAATTAACCACAAAAGAATCAGATCTATAAAATAGATCTAGCATGACATGGTCTAGGCTTATGGATTCACAAATTATGAGAGATCCAATATGATTCAGTCACAGGCATGTATATATCCAAATCACAGTCATATCACAAATTACTTTTAATCATTTAAATCGAAAAGTATCTAACTCACAGTGTTTGGATTAAAAGAAAATGTAGAAAATAGCTGAGGTTGGATCTACACCCGAATCTCTAAGTTTGATTTGCAAAGTAGATTGTTGTTGAAGAAAGGATCTGTCTCTGTTCATACACCGGCAGCATTTGGCCTCCATGATTTCCAGTGAAGAAAACAAGAGAAATGACCATGTATTTATAGCTGCCAGCCCCTCTGAAATCGACTGCCACATCAGTCGTAGGGGTGTCAACACCCCTTTAGGAGGGTCGACCCTGGTGTCGACACCCCCTAGGGGGTCGACCCCGGTGTTGACCCCGGTGTCGACACCCCCTAAGGGGGTTGACCCCCTAGAGCGGGAAATTTACCGCCTTACGAAATTTTGATTTTTGAACCCTATTCTGGATAATTTCTGACTCTTATCTGACTCATATGTATATATATGATTCTTCTACGCGTATACAAACTTAAAATCCTTATAATTTCTTCATACGGTGTCCGTTTTATGCAAACCAAATGCCTATCTTGACCAGAATTTCGAGGCGGATGCAATGGCACAGTCCGTTTCCCTTTTCCAAACACGAAATTAATTATTATTTAATTTAGCCTCTTTTAATATTAAAATTACGGGGGTTACATTCTCCCCTACTCAAAGGATTTTGTCCACGAAATCTCCAAGTCAAGAAGAACGTATCCTACCATCCACATCCATCTAATCATCCACCAATCACAGGCATCCATCATCCTTAAAGACTTCTAATGCGTATATGAACATATACAAAGGTGTGTGTATATGTCCCAATACTAATGCGAAGATTAGGCGGTCTACTGATCCAGTCGACCTCCTTAATGTAGTGTATGTTAGTGCCATAAGTCCAATATGTATGCAAATAATTCTATTATAATATGTAATTTCTATATGTATGCACACTCATTTGTCCAAATGCAACATCCATATGCTAATACATCCATTTCCATCCATAAAAGAAAAGAAAATGCACACACATCCATATGCAGTATGAGAGTGATTGAGCTGATCTAGTGCCTAATGTGTGTGTATATGCATCCACAGACATCCACTAGCAAACACTTGAATCCATTAAACATAACATGTCTCAAACACATGTTTAGATCCATAGGATTCCTATCTAAAGGTCGAAAATACTATGGATAGGATATGATAGAAACAAGCATAGAATTTTTTTTGGAAAAGGAGTTAAGAAAATACCCTTGAAAAGAAAAGGGTATGAAGCTTGAATCTTGTCTTCGGTCTCTCAAGTCGCATCCTCTGGATTATCTCCCCATTGAACCTTTATCAGCTTGATCTCTTTATTGCGTAGCTTCTTAACTTTTGATCTAAGAATACGGGTAGGAACTCACATAACTGTTGCCTCCCGTTCCACTTCTACTTCCTCTAATATACTTGGCTCAACAACTTCCATGGTGTCATGCAAGCACTTCCACAGATGAGAAACGTGGAAAACATCATGAGCGCCGGATAGATTTTCTGGGAGCTTTACTCTATAGGCCATTTGGCCAATCCTATCGGTTATGGGAAGTCGTCCCACAAACCTAGGTGCTAACTTCCCTATCGATCCGAAGCGAACCACATTCCTCAGAGGTGACACTTTGATAAAAACTATGTCACCCACTTCGAATGAGTTGTCGGTCCTTCTCTTGTCTGCATAGGATTTCTGCCTATCTTGAGCTGTCTTCATCCACCGTCGAGTAAGGTCAATCTTCTTGGACGTTTCTCTAACCATATCTAGTCCAAGTAATAACCTTTCTGTAGATTCCCACCAACAAGTTGGTGATCTACGAGGTCGTCCGTACAATGCTTCGAAGGGTGCCATGCCGATGCTAGCTTGATAACTGTTGTTATAGGAAAACTCTACTAAAGGAAGATGCTCTTCCCAAGTCCCTCCGAAGTCTAGGATACACAGACTTAAAAGATCTTCAAGAATACTGTTCACCCTCTCCGTCTGCCCATCGGTCTGAGGATGATAAGCGGTGCTCAAACACAACTGTGTACCGAATGCTTCTTGCAAGCTCCTCCAAAATTCACTGGTGAAGATGGAGTCACGATCGCTCACGATGCTGGAAGGTACCCCATGAAGACGAACTATCTCCCGGATATAGATTGCTGCCAACCATGATGTTGTCCTCTTACTCTTAACTGGAATAAAGTGAGTGCTCTTAGTGAGTCTATCTACCATAACCCAGATACTAGTGTTGCCTTTCTTCGATCTAGGTAAACCATCTATGTAATCCATAGAGACGCTTTCCCACTTCCACTGAGGAACCTCCAAAGGATGAAGTAAACCAACGGGCTTCTTTTGCTTAGCTTTGACTTGCTGACAAATTAAACGGTGAGAAACAAACTCTGCCATATCTTTCTTCATCCCAACCCAAAAGAAAACCCTCTTCATGTCTCTGTACATCTTATCACTGCCTGGATGAATAGTCATCTTAGAATGGTGAGCTTCTTCTTGGACTGCCTTTATCAAACTTCCAGTTTGAGGAACACAAAGCCTTCCATCAAGTCGCAACCACCCCTTTTCATCTATGGAATATCTACTGAGGTGACTAGAAGTATCTCCTTTCCGGAGCTTATCCATGATGTCTAAAATCTACGGGTCACCTTGTTGCGAAGCTCCTATATGATCAATAAGAGTTGGTCGTATCTCTAATGATGTAATCAAGTCAGGCAAAATCTCGACGGAGGGTTTAAAATAAAAGGTTGATATGAACTCCAAGCTTATCCTCTCCACAAACAGAGGACTTAAGGCCATCCTCTGCCTACTTAGTACGTCAGCCACCACATTACCTTTGCCAGGGGTATAAGCGATTTCAAAATCATAAGAAGCTAAAAACTCCATCCACTTTTGTTGCCTTAAATTAAGATCCTTCTATGAGATTAGATAATTTAGAAATTTATGATCGGCGTATAACTTGAACTTCTCTCCAAGTAAATAATGACGCCACTTTTTTAGCGCGAATACTATGGCAGCTAGTTCTAGATCATGGGTAGGGTTGTTCTTCTCATGAACTCTCAACTGTCTACCCCCATAACACACTATTTTTCCTTCTTGCATCAGAACTGCACCAAGCCCTGTACCACATGCATTAGTGTAAACTGTAAACACTTTGTTCCCATTAGGGAAATTCAAGACTGAGGCAGTAGTAAGAGCCCTCTTCAAATGTTGGAAAGCAAAATCACAATCTATATCTCATAAAAATGCCAAGTTCTTCTTCGTCAGCCTGGTGAGAGGGGCTGATATCTTTGCGAAGTCCTTAATGAACTTCCTATAATAACCTGCCAATCTAAGAAAGCTCCTCACCTCTGTTGCATTTTTAGGAATCTGCCAATCTTGCATCGCAATTACTTTTGCGGGATCCACAACTATCCCTTCTTTGGAGACTACATGCCCTGAGAATCTCACCTCCTTTCTCCAAAAATGGTATTTGGGGAACTTTGCCTAAAGCTGATGGTCACAGAGAGTTTTCAAAACTTCTCTCAAATGCTGGGCATCCTTTTCTTCGCTCTATGAGAAGATCAAAATATCATCAACAAAGACTACGACAAATTTATTTAGGAACTCCCAAAACACCCTACTCACATATTAAGAAAATAGGTGGGTGCATTTGTTAGCCCAAAAGGCATAACTAGCCATTCAAAGAAACCATCCGGAGTCCTAAAAACAGTCTTGTCTATACTGTCCTCAGCCACCCTCAACTGATGAAACCCTATGGCCAAGTCTAACTGAGAGAATAACGAGGCCCCGACAAGCTGGTCAAACAAGTCGTTTATCCTCGGAAGTGGGTGCTAATTCTTCTTTGCGAGTTTGTTCAATTCTCTATAGTTCACACACAAACGAAACGAACCATCTGCCTTAGTCGCAAATACAACTGGATCACCCAATTCAGATATGCTTCGTCTGATAAATCCTTTCTCAAGTAGCTCCCCTACTTGCTTACTCAACTCCTTCCTTTCCCTCGGAGCCATATGGCGCACTGGTAATGTAATTGGCTTTGCATTGTCCACCAGATATATACGAAAGTTGATCTCGCGACTCAGAGGTAAACCTCGTACCCCATCAAAAACATTAGAACAATCTCGTACTACTGGAACAGATTGCAGATCATCGATAGATGCATCAAGAGACACTAGGAAACTAAGCATAACCGATACTTGTGGGTCACAAGAAATCTCGAGGGTCCTCCCATGGCAAGTCAGAAGTCTAACGACCCTCCTTTCACAATCCAGAACACAGATATTTGCAAACCTCGACAAATCATAGATAAATGAGCCGAACCACCAATGGGGTTTGAAACAACTACAGGATCTGCTACCATACTAGTAATTAAGTGCAGAGATTCAACCACATAACTAGATATAAATGAATGTGAAGTGCCAAAATCAGAAAGTGTTCTAATAGGATGGTTTGAAAGAGAAATTAAACCTTCCACAGAAATTTTTCTACCTCTATCAGGAGCACTGATCGTGAGAGCATGCACCTGCCCTCCAGAAATTCCTGCCCTTTGACCTTGTCCCTGTGATCCCTGTATCTTCGGGCACTCCCTAGCACAGTGTCCGACCTCTCCACAGTTGAAGCAAGTGTTCTTCCTTCATTTACAGTCTTTGATCAAGTGACCCTCTTTCCCACAATTGTGACACTTCCTTTTCTTCTTACCCTTGTCATTCTTTCCTCCTTTCTTCTGTTGTTGTTGTTGTTATCCCTTCTTTGGCCACACCTTCTTATTTTGTGTTGTTTCCTCATCTTTAACCTTCTTCTTTTCCACTTTCTCTTCCTCATACATCAAGGCCTTATCAACAAGTATTTCGAAAGCAACTCCCATTGGAATATGGGACATGGCTAACACATGAAGGGGTTCATTTAGCCCTTTAGCAAACCGCAAAGCCTTCTTATGCGGCATGTCTACCAGTTCCAGTCCAAATCTTGCCAGCTGGTTAAATTTGTTCACATACTCTTTTACCGTCAAGTTTTCTTATTTGAGTGCTAAGAACCTCTCCATCTGCATGCTCTTCTCAGCTTAGGAAAGGAATTTCATCTCAAACCTATGTCTAAAGTCATCCCAAGTTTCCACCGGATGGCCTGCTTGGGTTACCTCCTACCAAAATGAAGCTGCATCCTTCAATAGCCAAGCAGCTAACTAAATCTTTCTTCGATCCTCTACTTCAAAGATTACAAACAAGTCCTCGGTTTCCTTGAACCTGTTTCTTGCCTCTACGATTGTCTCGGTTCCATGGAATGGCTTCCCTCCCATAGCACGGAAATCTTTGCAAATCTTTGATAAGTAGTCTACACGCGGAGGAGGAGGAGAAACGGGTGCAGTTGGGGGAAGAACGTTTCCTTGGCCTTCGGCTGGCGCCATGGCCTCCAGATACCTACGGAACCATCTTGGTATCATAACGCCCTCTGGAATGTTGGGTTCCCCAGACATGCTGAAAAAGAAAAGGAAAGAGATTCAGACAAGGGATCGAAAGATATTACTTATGGCTTTTTGGGGAATATTTTTCAAAACAGACTTTTCTTTTTGAAAATGCTTTCTTTTAAAACTTTTTTTTTGAAAATAGCTTTCAAAAACTTTTATCTAATCTGGTAACCTTCAGCTTTGATACCGAGTGTGACAACCCACGTCCGTTAATGTCACCCACAAAGGGAATGCATTAAGTTTCGTGGAGCGTTATAGTAAACAAAACAGAAATATTACAAGATAGACATATAAAATAACAGCGTAATAAAAACTTTATTTATCATAAGATACCGTGGTCTAAAAACATCACATGTCTGAAATACAAAAGCCCATTATAACATAAAAGCTAATATCCTGTACTTCAAAAATACCAAAGTACATAAAAGAAATAAAATTCCCCAAAAATAGAATATAGCCATAGCAACAAAGATAGGAGCTTGAGCCATACATCTCAGCAGCCCCAACAAAAGTAAACAGAATCACGGTTAAGCCTGAGTGTTTCCGCCCTGAGAATCTGGGGGGAAACGTAAGAAAGAAGGAGAAACAAAAAGGGTTAGACATAAATGTTGAATATATGACTTTTTTGTTTGATGATAACAAATAGATTTTATTGATGTGTTTGATAGTGGAATAATAAGTATTATTGCTTAATAGTGCTTTACACAGAATACAGGTAATTTACACAAGCATTTGTTACTCAATAACATTTATTTTATTTCACAAAACAATTATTTACAAATTTATCTTGGAACACTCATGCTTTTTCAACTCACTTTACAAACGAACTCAATACAAAAGACCTTACAACTCTCTTTACATTTCATACACAACTCTCTGCTAGACAAATTCTGCTCTTCACACTCCTACTGTCCCAGTTTTTCTGTTCTGCCTTTGTTGCATCATCCTGAAACCTGTCACATAAAAAAAACACAGTACACCGGTACTAAAACAAACACTGGACAAATATTTTTTTATAGAATTTGATTCTCTATGTTGTCTCAGTTTTTCTGTGTGTTTTTCTCATCATTTTTCAGACTTGAACAGCCATGCCATAACCATACTGGTTTGCTGATCATAATCAGCAAATTCTGACCAGCCTCAATACAGTACAGTTTGACTGCTGTTTTTTGTTTCTTTTGTTTCAGGGTCAAAAGACAAGGTAAAAATCAAAAGAGAAATGAAGGTATACATCAGCAAACTCAAAAACAGTGTGAAAACAACTCAGCATGGTGTACATAACAGACAGAATGATTCAAGTACATAACAGACAGAATGATTGAAGATGGTGATGCAACCTCAAATAACAATGAAAGCAAGCAGTTCAATCAGATCAGCTAGTGACAATGTGCAACAGTTTTTTTTCATGTTCAGGGGATGTTGAAGAATGCTCAGACAACTCAAGGTTCATGTGCTAGTCAAATCTAAGTGACAAAGGAAAATGTACAAACACAGCAAAACAAGGCAGTGCAGACATGTTTCAGCATGGTGACACAAGTGATCAATGCAAATTGGATGAGGGCATACATGATGTTCAGATAAAGAGATACACGACATGTCAAAAACAGCTTCGTGAATGATCAAGGCAGATTAGAAAATGAAGCAGTGGTAAGGTATGGCAGATCAACACAACAAGCATGGATGTGTGGTAAACAGCATATACAAGGATGGTGTCAGCATGAAATGGACAAGCAAATCTCTAGTACTAAGTCAAGGGCAACATAGCAAAATGACTTGGCTAAAGTGATGCATGAAAGCAACAGTCCACATAAGCAAATTTATGAAACAAGTGCACAAATTGTATGCAGAATGTAGCAATGCAAGAAAATCAACATGCGATATTCTTTCCAGAAATGAAAATAGTCAAGAGAATCAATTTCAACAATCTTTGGCAAGTCTTCTAAAACTTTCCTGAAATCTTGATCGGACCAAGAAAACAAACATGAGTGCAATTATGCATGTAGCTGTATGGGTGAGTAATCAGAGCAGTTCAAATTTCAAACAAGGGTGTGCATAAGCATGGTGCTACGGTTCATGTACGTGATGGAGCAAAACAATTCTAACATGAATTTGTTTTTAAAAAATTAACAAAACTATGTTTTTTTTGGAAAGGTTTAAATGCCTATAAATTCGATTTCTTTCTTAGAATCTCTGGTAGTTCAAAAATGGAAAACAATATTCAGTTAAATCATTTTCTAGTATGGTGACTAGGCAGAAATTTATTCAGCAAAGTTATCGGTTGCTCTCAAAATTAGGAAATGTTTTTAAATCGGATCATATGGAGAAAGCTTTGATAGCAATATCAATAACCTACTTATTCATTGTCAAATCAGCAGAGAAATCATTTTCTAAAAACAGAAAGGGTTCAAATCGAACAACAAAATCTCAGGGAAAAAGAAAATCCAATTCGAATATTCCCAAATCAAATCGAGCAAGTCTTTATGGGGAAATCAGAGATTAGGGTCACAAAAACCCTATATAAACACACTTCTTCATCATCGACAAAAAATCAATCAAATTCGACAGCAAAATCAAAACCCTAATCCAAAAATCAGAAGTCTTACTTGTCGGATCGAGAGACAGAACCTTGCAGAGCCAAACCAGAGGACAAATTCAACTAATTCGAGTCTTCAATCAAATTCAACTCGAAGAAATTCACGTTTTCCAGAAACCCTAATTGTCTGAGGAGCCGCCATTTTTTATTTCCAGTAAAAAGAGATTGAGCTAAAAATGAACAGGTGAAACAATTACTAAAGTGGCCGGCCAAGTGCCTCATAGGCTAAGCCAATCTATTTAATAAGGGGGGTTTCTTTGTTCTTTGTTCTCTCTTTGTATTTGCTTTGTAATTCTGGCAAAAACAATTTTTTTAGTTTTATCTTGAACTAGGGTATACAGATTACTGGCGTAGTCTGGGAAAATCTGGTATAGGGTACATAGGCCAGTCTATGATTTTAAGCTTAGGGTTAGACAGGAACATGAGATGCAAGTTTACATAGGATTGTAAGCAGGAACTATTTGTAACTCCTAGTAGAAATCTTAGAAAGGCAGCAATAGGCACAGTTTGCCGAAGCTGGGTATTTTTGCGTGTGATTTTTTCTTTATTGCATATTTTTATATCTCTGTGTTTGTTTTATTTTTGTTAAAACCCTATTCACCCCCCCTAGGGTTATTATCAATCCTACAATAAAATCTGGCGAGTCTAGTTACTTTTAGCAAGTAAATAAGTAAAAGTAGCATGATAGGTATATAAAGCGGATAAGAGAGATTACTACATAAAAGACAGGTGTGACAATGTAACACCTCGTAATTTTAAATATTAAAATTAACAAATTTAAGAACACTTAATTTTTAAAAGAATAATTAAGGGAAACGGATTACGCCATTGCGTTCGTCTCGGAATTCTGCTTGAGATAGAGTTTGAGTTTGCGTAAATCGGACTCTGTATGAAGAAGTTATGGAGGTTAGAAGATTTTAAGCTTAAGTAGAAATTAAATTTAATAATAATTAAAAATCAGAAAACAGATTCGAAATTCATAATTCCGAAATGCAACTGAGCGGGAAATTTCACGCTCAGGGGTGTCGACCCCATTGGGGGTGTCAACATAGGTGTCGACCCCCCTGTAGGGGTCGACCCCTGCTGACTGTTCTGGACAGTGACGATTTTCTGAGTCGTAGGGCTATGTGGTGACTTCTGATTGGCCTGATGATGCATTTTCTTGGACTGAATGGTTTGGATGGATCCTTGGTTGATCTAAAGGCTCATATTAATTCTATACTTCTATATAATCACATCAAACCTAAACCCTAAACCTCATAACCCTATTCTATGAAGCCGTCATGCTGTCCATCTCTAAGCTAACCTAGCCTCCACCTTAACTAATCAAATTCAAGATAAAAGAGAAATATCAATGCCTACATCAACGGATTAGCTTATCAACTTCAGAAATTAGATCTGGAGAAAGATCAAAGCCTACATCAACGGATTAGCTTATCAACTTCAGAAATTAGATTCCAGATCTTCTCTTCTTTCTTAATCTCTGTGAGTTCATGTAGCTTTCACAAGATAATTAAACTAAAGTAATTATGATAAGTTGTAAATTGTGATTATATGATTATGCCTATAATGGATATTATCAAATTTGCAAGTTGTCATCTTATTCATAGCCTATGCTTTTCTGATCAATTTTATCAGTTCATGTCTGTTCGTGCTTGTATATTTATGCCTATTTTGATACCATGATTCTCTTCCCTCTTCCTTTTTCCTTTTTCTTTTTATGAGTTAGGCTAACTTTGAGCCTAACATATTATGCGAAATTTGTGCACGTATAACGCTTGAATGATGGGGAAAAAGTTTGGGAAATGTTGAATAACATGTGATTTGTAAAAAGGCATAAATTGATGATGGCTATGGTTTGGGAAAAATGTATATAATAAGCAAACATGAGACTTGACGTAAATGGGTTTGGGTGTAAACTTGCGATAATTTGGTAAGTTCAGTTATTTCTCAGATTTGGAACAAGTAATAGGAATCATGACTTGTAATGAATTGAATCTAGAACAATGCCTAATTGTAAAATAATCAATTCTAATTCATGCTTATCCTTTTGTCAAATCTGAATTACCTATGCCTATGAGACTATTGTGATTGATACAGTGGAACCTATCATGTTGTACACCAAATTGGTGATTCTTTTATGTTCAATTCTATCGAATTTTTATGCCTATGATGTAACTTGCTCAGTTTAGCCATACTTATTGTTAATGTACAACATGTCTATTGGAAACATGATTCTTGAGTTGGGTAATTTTACATGCCTATTTTGTTCCTTATGTCAATTCTTGTGTTTCTCCTCTATCCCTCTCCGTTTTATTTTTGGACCTTGTTGTACGTGTGATTGAAACGCTGGGAATTGGGTATAACTTAATTAAGTAATTTTGGGAATAACAAGTAAATGTGGCATAACTTGAATTAACCACACTTATGGATAATTTACATATAAATCTAGCCTTGGACAGTAAATATGTAAATTGGCTAAAAGATGAACGCCTAAGACACGAGGTTGGACTTGGTTTGCGGTATAAGACTGCCCGGAACCGCCCGGCATATCCAGCAACCGCAAACGGCAGTCTAATGTGAGAGGTCTAAGGCATAAATTAGATGCTTAGACACGAGGTTAAGTCTGGCTTGTGGTGGAAGTCTGCCCGGAACCGCCCGGCATATCCAGCGGCCACAAGTGATCGACTTAATGTGAGAGGTCTGTGCATTAATAATTAATTAATGCTGATCAAAGAAGAATATGATACCTAAACGAGTTAGGTGGGTGGGGTTAAGTTAACATAAGTAAGAAGACAACTTATCCAATATTACATGAACAAAGTGGATAGGGTTAAGGCAAGCTTAACCAATAATACATATGGACTTGATAAGTGGAAGGGTTAAGTAAATCTTGGGTAGGTGGGTAATATTAGTATATATAGGCCCACAAACTTAACAGTTAAATAAACATGCGTGAATCAGTGGAAAGGTTAAGTAACATATGAATAGGCGACACTTAACCAATACAACATGTTAATTAAAACAGATAGATGGGGTTAGGTTATATTGAGAACACTTAGCCGTTATAACATGTTGATTAGGAAACCCTAGTAACGGGGACCCATTTCAGCAGTAAACCACATAGATGTATCACGGTACCCTGAACTAGGCAGGGTGGGGCACGATTACTGGGCTGATTATAAGCGGTCAAAATAGCGGCGGGTGGTACGTCAGTGTAGGTTCCGATGGAGTACGGGCGTGCACGTGCTCCGGAGTGGAAAAAACAGGCATTGGGCATCGGTAGTCATGCACTGTGCATCTTGGATTGTGTCGGGTTGCCATAATAGGGATTGATACACCCATGGTGGGACCAGCATAGGTATCTACAAATAGGCAGGGCCGAATGACACAAGTAATAAATACATACGAGTTAATGAGCCGATCGATTAAGCGATAAAGGGGGTAGTGTGGGGACATCTAGTATTTAGTATGGGCAAGTATGGATTGTATAGGGTGGATACCTCTTACTAGATGTTACACCTGAGGACTACCAATTACAAGATGGGGATCAACTTTCGGTATGGGACTAGTAAGGGTGCGGTGTAATTAGCATTGGGGCAGTGTAGTAATTATACTATAGTGATTAGAAGCGAAATCAACGTTTATCTTATTCATCTTACCTACCTTGTCATGCATGCTTATGTACAGTCATTTCTTACTTTCCAGTTTATGTTCTTATCCTGTTACTTTAATGATTATATTGTTAAAGTTACTGGACTCACCAGACTTATGTCTGACCTAGTTTGTTTCACCTCTTTTCTTCCGTTCTCCCCCCTCCCCCCTCCCCCCAGGTTCTCAGGGAGGAAATACTCAAGCTTAGTTCAGATGTCTCTTTCTTCCAGCTTGAAGTTGAAAGATTTATTGCTTGGTTTTGATTCTGCTTATGGCATTTTGTGTTGGGGATTATGGCTTTAAAATTATGTACTCTGAAGGCTTTTGTACAAGACTGATATTATGTACTTGGTTGTATTGTTTTGAAGGTGTAACCAGACCTATTTCTGTTTTCGCTGCAATAAAGTTATAAAATTTTCAAGTACTACTTTATCCGTCTTGTAATATTCCATTCTGTCTACTTATAACGCTCCACGAAACTTAATGCATTCCCTTTGCGAGTGACATTAACGGACATGGGGTGTTGCACTTGGTATCAGAGATGAAGGTTACCAGATTAGATAAAAGTTTTTGAAAACTATTTTCAAAACTGTTTTAAATGTTGTATTTTCAAAAGGAAAGTTTATTTTGAAAAACATAATCCCCAAAAGCCATATATATTTCTTTTAATTCTTTGTTTCGAATCTCTTCCTTTTTCCCTTCTTGAGTCTCTTTCCCCGCGTGTAGATGCTTTCTCCAAGATATGTAAGGACTTTCGGGCGATGGGCGGAAAACCGTTTCATAGGACTGAGACGTTTGTCGAAGCTAGAATTGGCTCGGGAAAGGGGAGGACTCGTTTGGTATCTTTGAGATAGACGATGGAAGGAAGGTTCAACTAGCTGCTTGGTCAATGAGGGAGTTTAGACGAAGGAGCACAACCCAAGGATGAGGAATTTTTGATATGGCTTTCATCCACGAAGAAGGTAAAGGAGAAAGTGAAAAGAATAATTAACCCCATGACAAAAGAAGGTGTCTTTATTGTGGTATAACGGGCCATGTAATTAAGGACTGTAGGAAGAAGAAGAAGCCTGGTTATTTTCATTGCGTTGAGGCAGGACATTTGATTAAAGACTGCCCGAGGAGGCAATGACAAGGGCAAGGGCAGAGGACATGACCTACTTCCGGAGGAAAGGTTCATGCTCTCATGGCACCAGGACAGATGAGAGATAGAAACGTTTTTGTTGGAAGTTTGATTTTCCTTTTTGATCATCATGTTCGAACTTTGTTTGACTCTTGCGCTTCACAATCATTTGTATCTGTTTCGTTAAGTTGAAACATTGCACCTAAATACTAGTCTAGTTATGGATCCCATTGTAGTCTCAAATCCTATTAGTGGTTCGGCTCATTTATCTATGCTTTATCGGGATTTGAGAGTGTCTTTCTTGGGCGTTGGGGTTTGAATGCAACGCCTTCGTTCTTGGTTTCATGCGCTATAGCTTGATTCTAGGTATGGATTGGCTAGCCAGGCATGGTGTCATCCTAGACTGCGAAAAGAGGGTAGTTGGATGTTGACTCGTTGTGGAAAGACCCTTGATATTTCTTGTGACCCTAGGGGTTCAGTGATGTTTAGCCACCTAGAATCTCTTGACGCATTCATCGATAATTTGAAATCTGTTTGTATAGTCCGTGAGTATGGTTAGATCTTTGATGAGGTTCGGGGTTTAACCCCAAGGCGCGAGATAGACATCCGTATATACTTAGCAGATAATGCAAAGCTAGTTGCATTACCAGTGCGCCACATGGCTCTGAGAGAGAGAGAGGAGGGAACTCAGTAAGCAAGTAGGGGAGCTACTTGAGGAAGGGTCCATAAGAAGAAGTATTTCGGAATGGAGTGCTCTAGTTGTTTTTGCTACGAAGGCTGATGGTTCGCTTAGATTGCGCGTGGACTGTAGGGAGCAGAACAAGCACACAAAGAAGAACAGACACCCATTGCCAAGGATAGATGACTTGTTCGATCAGTTGGTTGGCACTTCGGTTTTCTCCCAGTTGGATTTAGCTATAGGATTTCATCAGCTAAGGGTGGCCGAGGATAGCATAGATAAGACTGCATTTAGGACTCCCAAATGTTTCTTCGAATGGCTCGTCATGCCTTTTGTTTGACGAACGCACCTGCATATTTCGTAGACTTGACGAGTAGGGTGTTTAGGGAGTTTCTAAACAAGTTTGTGGTAGTCTTTGTAGATGGTATTTTGATTTTCTCTAGAAGCGAGGAAGAGCATGCTCTACATCTTAGGGAAGTCTTAGAGACCCTACGAGCGCATCAACTCAAAGCTAAGTTCTCCAAATGTCATTTTTGGAGGAAATAAGAGAGGTTTTTAGGGCATGTGGTCTCTAAGGAAGGGATAGCAGTGGATCCTACAAAAGGTGGTGGCAATCCAAGATTGGAAAGTTCCTAGAAAAGCAATGAAAGTAAGAAGTTTTCTAGGGTTGGCGGGCTGCTATAGGAAGCTCGTTAAGGACTTTGCAAAGATATTAGCCCCAATTTTGACTTTGCTAGATGGGAGCAAACCGTTCACAGTATATACATGTGCTTGCGGGACAAGGCTTGGAACAGTTTTCGATGCAAGAGGAAAAGGCGACATGCAAAAGGCGGTAGGTACGTAGTTATGTTTGAGCATCGTCCACACACGGATGGACGGACAGAAAGTGTGAATAGAATCCTTGAAGATCTTTTTGAGGTTATGTATCCTAGGTTTTGGAGGGACATGAGAAGATACCTTCCATTTGTGGAGTTCGCTTATAACAACAGTTATTTAGCTAGTATTAGGGTTTTTATGGACGACCGTGTCGATCACCAACTTGTTGGTGGGAGTCTACGAATAAGATTTTACGTGGACCCGAGCTGATTAGAGAGAAACTTCGGAAAAGATGGACCTGATTCGAAGACGAATGAAGACGACACAGGACCGGCAAAAGTCAAAGGCTGATATGAGACGGACCAATCTTGAGTTTGATGTTGGGGAAATGGTTTTTGTCAAAGTGTCGCCATTGAGGAACATAGTTTGCTTTGGAGCTGCAGGGAAATTAGCACCAAGGTTTGTAGGACCCTTTCCCATTACAGAGAGGATTGGATAGATGGTGTATAGAGTGAAATTGTCGGAGAAGCTTAGTAGTGTTCATGACGTGTTTCACATGTCATATTTGTGGAAGTGTTTACATGATAACGCGGAAGTAGTGGAGCCGAGCATGCTTAGAGAAGTGGAAGTGGAGCGAGATGCCACGATTAGACGAGCTCCTACATGCATCCTTGGACGGAGATCAAGAAGTTACGCAACGGAGAGGTCAAGTCGGTCAAAATCCAATGGGGAGATGATCAAGGAGACGAGACTTGGAAGACGGAAGACATGATACGTGCGTCGTACCTTTCCTTTTGTGAGGATATATTCTTAACTTCTCCCTTTTCTACCGATTTGTTTATACTTTTTCTATCGTTTAGTATGTCCTCTCGTTTACATCCTCGATCTTTAGATAGGAAAATCCTATGGTTGTAAACATGTGATTGAGACATGTTATGTTTGGTGGATGCAAGTGTTTGCTAGTGGTTGCTCGTGGATGCATTTACACACACATTAGGCACTAGATCGGCTCAGTCACTTTCATATTGCATATGCACATATGTATTTGTATATGGCTTGAAACTTGATGTGTTATCGTATGGATGTTGCATTTGTATGAATGTACGTTTGTGCACTCATGTAGGAATGATATGTATCAATAGGGTTCTTTTGCATACATAATGGACGCATGGCACTATCATGATTTGCATTAAGAAGGTCAACTAAATCAGTAGACCGCCCGATTTTGCATTTAGATAAGGACATATACACACACTCTGCATATGACCATGAAAGCATTAGAAATCTTCTTAAGGACAATGGATGCCTTTTGATTGAATGGTTGTGTAGATGGATGTTGGATGGTAGGATATACATTCTTCTTGACTTTGAGATTTCGGGGACGAAATCCTTTAAGGAGGGGAGAATGTAACACCCCGTAATTTTAAATATTAAAATTACCAAATTTAAGAACACTTAATTTTTAGAATAAGAATTAAGGGAAACGGGTTAAGCCATTGCGTTCGTCTCGGAATTCTGCTTGAGATAGAGTCCGAGTTTGCATAAATCGGACTCCGTATGAACAAGTTATGGAGGTTAGAAGATTTCAAGCTTAAGCAGAAATTAAATTAAATAATAATTAAAAATCATAAAACATATTCGAAATTCAAAATTCCGAAAAGCAGCTGAGCGGGAAATTTCCCGCTCAAGGGTGTCGACCCCCCCAGGGGGTGTCGACATAGGTGTCGACCCCCCTCCCCTGTAGGGGTCGACCCCCTCCCCTGTAGGGGTCGACCCCTGCTGATGTTCTAGACAGTGACGATTTTTTGAGTCGTATGGCTACGTGGCGACTTTTGATTGGCTCGATGACGCATTTTCTTGGACTGGATGGTTTGGATGGATCCTAGGTTGATCTAAAGGTTCATATTAATTCTATACTTCTATATAATCACATCAAACCTAAACCCTAAACCTTATAACCCTATTCTATGAAGCCGTCATGCTGTCCATCTCTAAGCTAACCTAGCCTCCACCTTAACTAATCAAATTCAAGATAAAAGAGAAAGATCAAAGCCTACATCAACGGATTAGCTTATCAACTTCAGAAATTAGATTCCATATCTTCTCTCCTTTCTTAATCTCTATGAGTTCATGTAACTTTCACAAGATAATTAAACTAAAGTAATTATGATAAGTTGTAAATTGCGATCATATGATTATGCCTATAATGGATCTTATCAAATTTGCAAGTTGTCATCTTTTTCATAGACTATGCTTTTCTGATCAATTCTATCAGTTCATGCCTGTTCGTGCTTGTATATTTATGCCTATTTTGATACCATGATTCTCTTCCCTCTTCCTTTTTCCTTTTTCTTTTTATGAGTTAGGCTAACTTCGAGCCTAACATATTATGCGAAATTCGTGCACGTATAACGCTTGAATGATGGGGAAAAGTTTGGGAAATGTTGAATAACATGTGATTTGTAAAAAGGCATAAATTGATGATGGCTATGGTTTGGGAAAAATTGTATATAATAAGCATACATGGGACCATGACATAAATGGGTTTGGGTGTAAACTTGTGATAATTTGTTAAGTTCAGTTATTTCTCAGATTGGAACATGTAATAGGAATCATGACTTGTAATGAATCAAATCTATAACTATGCCTAATTGTAAAATAATTAATTCTGATTCATGCTTATCCTTTTATCAAATCTGAATTACCTATGCCTATGAGACTGTTGTGATTGATACAATGGAACCTATCATGTTGTACACCAAATTGGTGATTCTTTTATGTTCAATTCAATCGAATATTTATGCCTATGATGTAACTTGCTCAATTTAGCCATACTTATTGTTAATGTACAACATGCCTATTGGAAACATAATTCATGAGTTGGGTACACCTTTACATGCCTATTTTGTTCCTTATGTCAATTTGTGTTTCTCCTCTATCCCTCTCCGTTTTATTTTTGGACCTTGTTGTACGTGTGATTGAAACGCGGGGAATTGGGTATAACTTAATTAAGTAATTTTGGGCATAACAAGTAAATGTAGCATAACTTGAACTGACCACACTTATGGATAATTTACATATAAATCTAGACTTGGGCAGTAAATATGTAAATTGGCTAAAAGATGAACGCCTAAGACACGAGATTAGACTTGGTTTGCGGTATAAGACTGCCCGGAACCGCCCGGCATATCCAGCAACCGCAAACAGCAGTCTAATGTGAGAGGTTAAAGGCATATATTAGATGCTTAGACACAAGGTTAAGTCTGGCTTGTGGTGGAAGTCTGCCCGGAACCACCCGGTATATCCAGCGGCCACAAGTGATCGACTTAATGTGAGAGGTTTGTGCATTAATAACAAATTAATGCTGATCAAAGATGAATATGATACCTAAACGAGTTAGGTGGGTGGGGTTAAGTTAACATAAGTAAGAAGACAACTTATCCAATATTACATGAACAAAGTGGATAGGGTTAAGGCAAGCTTAACCAATAATACATATGGACTTGATAAGTGGAAGGGTTAAGTAAATCTTGGGTAGGTGGGTAATATTAGTATATATAGGCCCACAAACTTAACAGTTAAATAAACATGCGTGAATCAGTGGAAAGGTTAAGTAACATATGAATAGGCGACACTTAACCAATACAATATGTTAATTAAAACAGATGGATGGGGTTAGGTTATATTGAGAACATTTAACCGTTATAACATGTTGATTAGGAAACCATAGTAATGTGGACCCATTTCAGCAGTAACCCACATAGATGTATCACGGTACCCTGAACTAGGCAGGGTGGGGCATGATTACTGGGCTGATTATAAGCGGTCAAATAGCGGCGGGTGGTGCGTCAGTGTAGGTTCCGACGGAGTACGGGCGTGCACGTGCTCCGGAGTGGAAAAAGCAGGCACTGGGCATCAGTAATCATACGCTACGCATCTTGAATTGTGTCGGGTTGCCATCACAGGGATTGATACACCCCATGGTGGGACCAGCACAGGTATCTACAAACAGGCGGGGCCAAATGACACAATTAATAATTACATATGAGTTAACGAGTCGATCGATTAAGCGATAAAGGGGGTAGTGTGGGGACATCTAGTACTTAGTATAGGCAAGTAAGGATTGTATGGGGTGGATATCTCTTACTAGATGTTATGCCTGAGGACTACCAATTACAAGATGGGGATCAACTTTCGGTATGGGACTAGTATGGGTGCGGTGTAATTAGCATTGGGGAAGTGTAGTAATTATACTATAGTGATTAGAAGCGAAATCAACGTTTATCTTATTCATCTTACCTACCTTGTCATGCATGCTTATGTATAGTCATTTCTTACTTTCCAGTTTATGTTCGTATCCTGTTACTTTAATGATTATATTGTTAAAGTTACTGGACTCACCAGACTTATGTTTGACCTAGTTTGTTTCGCCTCTTTTCTTCCGTTTCCCCCCAGGTTCTCAGGGAGGAAATACTCAAGCTTAGTTCAGATGTCTCTTTCTTCCAGCTTGAAGTTGAAAGATGTATTGCTTGGCTTTGATTCTGCTTATGGCATTTTCTGTTGGGGTTATGGCTTTAAAATTATGTACTCTGAAGGCTTTTGTACAAGACTGATATTATGTACTTGGTTTTGTTGTTTTGAAGGCGTAACCAAACCTATTTATGTTTCCGCTGCAATAAAGTTATAAATTTTTCAAGTGCTGCTTTATCCATCTTGTAACATTCCATTCTATTTACTTATAACGCTCCACGAAACTTAATGCATTCCCTTTGTGAGTGACATTAACGGACGTGGAGTGTTACAGACAAGGTAGACAGGATTAGGTGTATATGCTTCCTTAATGATTACGCTGCACTATTACTAGTATAACCAGAATGAGATGATCCCTTCCACTATAAGGTGGTTGACTTAGGCATACGTCCAAATGTATCCTAACCACTACCCTAATCGATTAGCACCCTACTCCGCGTAGATACTTTGTGCCGGCCCCACCGTAGGATGTATCACATCCTAAAGTGGTAACCCCTCGCTGATATGCACATCCCCATATCTACAGGTGTCATGGACATCTTATCCCCTTCAACTCGGCCCAAGCACACACATGGCCCGATCGGTTTGCGCTGACCACACCGTCTTCCACGTTTGGATCTCTCACAATTAGTCCAGTAAGCGTGCCCCTTCTCCGAACTAGTTCGGAGTACATGTTTTGATACCTACTCCGGGTTACTGGATGAAACGGGTCTCACACAATATGATACAAGCCCTCCCCTTTGTCTTGTATCCGCACTAGGATTTCCATCTACTTATGTATACCACTAGGTGTATTTAATTACATATCTTCGTTATTTCCATCTGTTATGTATACCACTAGGTGTCTTTAATTACATAACCTTATCGGGTTAAGTTTGTGGGCCTATATGTAAATATTACCCACCCCCTCCAGATTTGCTTAACCCACCCACTGTCTAACCAATTTTACTTAACCCTAACTTTAGTTCATAATCATACAATCCCTATGGATTAGATTAGGTTAAGTAGTCCAATTCATTACCATGTCCATTTATGGTTTATAAAGGGCTAGACCTCCCGCATTATGCCTACAACTTGTGGATGCTTGATATGCCGGTTGGGTCCGGGCAGACTTCTTCCATAAGTTGGGCCTAACCTCGTGTCTTAGCCCGATTCGTATTTGTGCACTTAGAACTCTCACATTAGGTTCAACACTAGTGGTTATTGGATATGTCGGTCGGGTCCGGGCAGACTTACACCACTAATGCAACTTAACCTCGTGTTATAAGTGTAATTACAATTTCTGATTGTAATCTTAGGCATTTCATTCTTATTCAATTTTACCTATGTCATTATAGGTTATAGGTTTCATACCCCTTTTTACCCAATTATGTACAAAATGAATTATATGTCCATATTCATATCCATTAACCAAGTTATGTCAATTTTAATATTTTTCCCCGTTCCCTCACTAATGCATTCGTATATATTTGGCGGCATCTAGGCTAGAAAGTAGCCTAGCCATAAACAGTAAAAGGGAAAGGTGATGGGAAAAATGACAATAGTGACCATTCTCACAAAAGAGACATAAACATATATACTGGCATAGACATGTAATTGGCATAATAGTAAGGTGGACATAAAAACAGACTTAGTGAAAATGGTAGATAAAACTAGAACTAACATACTTAGGATGAACAGAACCAAATAAGAATTCATATGTCCAACAATGAGAGGTCTCAATTAATCACAATATGATGATCTAGATCTAAACAAAGTTTTAATTGCCCGGATAATGATAATCCCAAATTAACCACAAACTTAGAAAAAGGGCAAGATCTACATGGGTGACATGATTAAGTAACCACAAAAGAAACAGATCTATAAAACAGATCTAGCATGATATAGGCTTATAGATTCACAAATTATGATAGATCCAATATGATTCAGTCACAGACATGTATATATCCAAATCACAGTCATATCACAAATTACTTTTAATCATTTAAATCTATAAGTAACTAACTCACAGTGTTTGGATTAAAAGAAAAGGTAGAAAATAGCTGAGGTTGGATCTACACTCGAATCCCTAAATTTGATTTGCAAAGTTGATTGTTGTTGAAGAAAGGATTCGTCCCAGTTCAGATACCGGCAGCATTTGGCCTCCATGATTTCCAATGAAGAAAACAAGAGAAATGACCATGTATTTATAGCTGTCAGTCCCTCTGAAACCGACTGCCACGTCAGCCCTAGGGGTGTCAACATCCCTGTAGGGGGTCGTCCCCGGTGTCAACACCTCCATAGGGGGGTCGACCCCCTTGAGCGAGAAATTTGGCGCCTTACAAAATTTTGATTTTTGAACCCTTTTCTGGATAAGTTCTGACTCATATCTGACTCATATGTATATATATGATTCTTCTACGCATATACAAACTTAAAATCCTCATAACTTCTTCATACGGTGTCCGTTTTACGCATACCAGATGTCTATCTTGACCAGAATTTCGAGACGGACACAATGGCGCACTCTATTTCCCTTAATTTCGAATATTAAATTAATTATTATTTAATTTATCCTCTTTTAATATTGTTAAAATTGTGGGGTGTTATGTTCTCCCCCACTCAAAGGATTTCGTCCTCGAAATCTCCAAGTTAAGAAGAATGTATCCTACCATACACGTCCATCTTCTCATCCACCAATTACAGGCATCCGTCGTCCTTAAAGACTTCTAATGCATACATGAACATATGCAAAGGTGTGTGTATATGTCCCAATACTAATGTGAAGATTAGGCGGTCTACTGATCCAGTCGACCCCCTTAATGCAATGTATGTTAGTGCCATGAGTCCAATATGTATGCAAATAATCCTATTATAATATGTAATTTCTATATGTATGCACACTCATTCATCCAAATGCAACATGCATATGCTAATACATCCATTTCCATCCATAAAAGAAAAGAAAATGCACACACATACATATGTAGTATGAGAGTGATTGAGCCGATCTAGTGCCTAATGTGTGTGTATATGCATCCACAGGCAGCCATTAGCAAACACTTGCATCCGTCAAACTTAACAAGTCTCAAACACATGTTTACATCCATAGAATTCCTATCTAAAGGTCGAAAATACTACGGATAGAATATGATAGAAATAAGCATAGATAAAATTTTGGAAAAGGAGTTAAGAACATACCATTGAAAAGAAAAGGGTACGAAGCCGGAATCTTGTCTTCGGTCTCCCAAGTCGCATCCTCTGGGTTATCTCCCCATTGAACCTTTATCAGCTAGATCTCTTTATTGTGTAGCTTCTTAACTTCTGATCCAAGAATATAGGTAGGAACTCGCCTAACTGTTGCCTCCCATTCCACTTCTACTTCCTCTAATATACTTGGCTCAACAACTTCCGCGGTGTCATGCAAGCACTTCCGCAGATGAGAAACGTGGAATACATCATGAACGCCGGATAGATTTTCTACGAGCTTTACTCTATTGGCTATTTGGCCAATCCTCTCGATTATGGGAAATGGTCCCACAAACCTAGGTGCCAACTTCCCTATCGATCCGAAGCGAACCACATTCCTCAGAGGTGACACTTTGATAAAAACTAAGTCTCCCACTTCGAACCCAATGTCAGTCTTTCTCTTGTCTGCATAGGATTTCTGCCTATCTTGAGTTGTCTTCATTCGCCATAGAATAAGGTCAATCTTCTCGGACGTTTCTCTAACCATATCTGGTCCAAGTAATAACCTTTCTATAGATTCCCATCAGCAAGTTGGTGATCTACAGGGTCGTCCGTACAATGCTTTGAAGTGTGCCATGTCGATGGTAGCTTGATAACTGTTTTTATAGGCAAACTCTACTAAAGGAAGATGCTCTTCCTAAGTCCCTCCGAAGTCTAGGATACACAACCTTAAAAGATCTTCAAGAATTATGTTCACCCTCTCCGTCTGCCCATCGGTCTGAGGATGATAAGCGGTGCTCAAACATAACTGTGTACCTAATGCTTCTTGCAAGATCCTCCAAAATTCACTGGTGAAGATGGGGTCACGATCACTCACGATGCTGGAAGGTACCCCACGAAGACGAACTATCTCTCGCATATAGATTACTGCCAACCATGATGTCGTCCTATAACTCTTAACTGGAATAAAGTGAGTGCTCTTAGTGAGTCTATCTACCACAACCTATATACTGGTGTTGCCTTTCTTCAATCTAGCTAAACCATATATGAAATCCATAGAGACGCTCTCCAATTTCCACTGAGGAACCTCCAAAGGTTGAAGTAAACCACCAGACTCCTTTTGCTCAGTTTTGACTTGCTGACAAACCAAACATTAAGAAACAAACTCTGCCATATCTTTCTTCATCCCAGCCCAAAAGATAACCCTCTTCATGTCTCTATACATCTTATCACCGCCTGAATGAATAGTCATCTTAGAATGGTGGGCCTCTTCTAGGACTACTTTTATCAAACTTCCAGTTTGAGGAACACAACGCCTTCCATCTCATCGCAACCACCCCTTTTCATCTATGGAATATCTACTGAGGTGACTAGAAGTCTCTCCTCTTTGGAGCTTATCCATAATGTCTGAAATTCGTGGGTCACCTTTTGCGAAGCTCCTATATGATCCATAAGATTTGGTCGTATCTCTAATGATGCAAACAAGTAAGGCAAAATCTCGATGGAGGGTTTAAAGTCAAAGGTTGATATGAACTCCAAGCTTTTCCTCTCCACAAACAGAGGACTTAAAGCCATCCTCTGCCTACTTAGTGCGTCAACCACCAATTACCCTTGCCAGGGGTATAAGCGGTTTTAAAATCATAAGAAGCTAAGAACTCCATCCACCATTGTTGCCTTAAATTAAGATCCTTCTGTGAGAACATATACTTGAGAGATTTATGATCGGTGTATAACTCGAACTTCTCTCCAAGTAAATAATGACGCCACGTCTTTAGCGCGAATACTATGGCAACTAGTTCTAGATCATAGGTGAGGTAGTTCTTCTCATGAACTCTGAATTGTCTACCCCCATAACACACTACTTTTCCTTCTTGCATTAGAACCACACTAAGCCCTATACCGCATGCATCAGTGTAAACTGTAAACACTTTGTTCCCATCGGGGAAAGTCAAGACTGGGCTATTGTAAGAGCCCTCTTCAAACGTTGGAAAGCAACATCACAATCTATATCCCATGAAAATGCCAAGTTCTTCTTCGTCAGCCTGGTGAGATGGGCTGATATCTTTGCGAAGTCCTTAATGAACTTCCTATAATAACCTGCCAATCTAAGAAAGCTCCTCACCTCTGTTGCATTTTTAGGAATATGCTAATCTTGCACTGCAACTACTTTCGTGGGATCCACAACTATCCCTCCTTTGGAGACTACATGCCCTAAGAATCTCACCTCCTTTCTCCAAAAATGGCATTTGAAGAACTTTACCTTAAGCTGATAGTCACGAAAGTTTTCAAAACTTCTCTCAAATGTTGGGCATGCTCTTCTTCCCTCTTGAAGAAGATCAAAATATCATCAACAAGGACTACGACAAATTTATTTAGGAACTCCCGAAATGAACTCCCGAAACACTCTACTCATCAGATCAACAAAATAGGCGGGTGCATTTGTCAGTCCAAAAGGCATAACTAGCCATTCAAAGAAACCATTCGGAGTCCTAAAAGAAGTCTTGTCTATACTGTCCTCAGCCATCCTCAACTGATGAAACCCCGTGGCCAAGTCTAACTGAGGGAATACGGAGGCCCCGACAAGTTGGTCAAACAAGTCGTCCATCCTCGGAAGTGGGTGTCTATTCTTCTTTGTGAGTTTGTTCAATTCTTTATAGTCCACATACAAACGAAGCGAACCATCCGCCTTTGTTGCAAATACAACTGGAGAACCCCATTCAGATATGCTTCGTCTGATAAATCCTTTCTTAAGTAGCTCCCCTACTTGCTTACTCAACTCCTTCCTTTCCCTCGGAGCCATATGGCGCACTGGTAATGCAACTGTCTTTGCATTGTCCACCATATATATACGAAAGTCGATCTTGCGCCTCGGAGGTAAACCACATTCCTCATCAAAAACATCAGAATAATCCCGGACTACTGGAACAGATTGCATATCATCGATAGATGCATCAAGAGACTTTAGGAAACTAAACACAACCGATCCTTGTGGATCACAAGAAATCTCGAGGGTCCTCCCATGGCAAGTCAAAAGTTTAACGACCCTCCTTTCACAATCCAGAATGGCACCATACATGGTAAGCCAATCCATTTCTAGAATCACCCATAGCCCATAAACCCGAGCACATACGCGTCGCACTCAAACTCATCGCCTAACACAGAAATTTTCAAACCTCAACAAATCATATATAAACGAGCTGAACCACCAATAGGGTTTGAAACAACTACGGGATCCACTACCATACTAGTAATTAAGTGCAGAGATTCAACCACAGAACTAGATATAAATGAATGTGAAGCGCTAGAATCAAAAAGTGTTCTAATAGGATGGTTTGAAAGAGAAATTAAACCTTCCACATAAATTTTTCTACCTCTATCAGGAGCACTGATCGCGAGAGCATGCATATTCCCTCCATAATTTTCTGCCCTTTGACCTTGTCCCTGTAATCCCTGTTTCTTTGGGCACTCCCTAGCAAAGTGTCCAACCTCTCAATAGTTGAAGCAAGCGTTCTTCCTTCTTTTATAGTCTTTGATCAAGTGACCCTCTTTCCCACAATTGTGACACTTCCTTTTCTCCTTACCCTTGTCATTCTTTCCTCCTTTCTTCTGTTGTCGTTGTTGTTGTCCCTTCTTGGGCCACTTCTTCTTATTTTGCGTTGTTTCCTCAGCTTTAACCTCCTTCTTTTCCCCTTTCTCTTCCTCATACATCAAGGCCATATTAACAAGTCTTTCGAAAATGGCTCCTATTGGAATATAGGACATGGCTAACCCATGAAGGGGTTCATTTACCCCTTTAGCAAACTGTAAAGCCTTCTTATGCGGCGTGTCCACCAGTTCCAGTCCAAATCTTACCAGTTTGTTAAATTTGTTCACATACTCTTTAACCGTCAAGGTCCCTTGTTTGAATGCTAAGAACCTCTCCATCTGCATGCTCTTCTCAGCATGGGAAAGAAATTTCATCTCAAACCACTGTCTAAAGTCATCCCAAGTTTCCACCGGACGGCCTGCTTGGGCTATCTCCTACCAAAATGAAGCTTCATCCTTCAATAGCCAAGCAACTAACTGAATCTTTCTTCGATCCTCTACTTCAAAGATTACAAACAAGTCCTCAGTCTCCTTGGGCCAGTTCCTTGCCTCTACGGATGTCTCGGTTCCATGGAATGGCTCCCCTCCCGTAGCACGGAAATCTTTCCAGATCTTTTAAAAGTTGTCTGCACGCGGAGGAGGAGGAGGAGGAGGAGAAACAGGTGCAGCTGAGGGCGGAACGTTTCCTTCACCTTCGGCAGGCGCAGTGACCTCCAGATACCTATGGAACCATCTTGGTATCGTAAGGACCTCTGGAATGTTGGGTTCCCCGGACATGTTGGAAAAGAAAAGGAAAGAGATCCAGATGAGGGATCATTTTTGGGGAATGTTTTTAAACATAGACTTTTCTTTTTGAAAATGCTTCCTTTTAAAACTTTTTTTTTTGAAAATAGCTTTCAAAAACTTTTATCTAATCTGGTAACCTTAAGCTTTGATACCAAGTGTGACACCCCACTTCCGTTAATGTCACTCACAAAGGGAATGCATTAAGTTTTGTGGAGCGTTATAGTAAACAGAACAGAAATATTACAAGACAGGCATATAAAATAACAACGGAATAAAAAATTTATTTATCATAAGATACTGTGGTCCAAAAACATCACACGGTTGAAATACGAAAGCCCATTACAACATAAAAGCTACTGTCATGTACTTCAAAAATATCAGAGTACATAAAAGAAATAAAATTCCCTAAAAACAGAATATAACCATAGCAACAAGGGTAGGATCTTGAGCCATACATCTGAGCAGCTCCATCAAAAGTAAATAGAATCACAGTCTAGCCTGAGTATTTCTGCCCTGAGAACCTTGGGGGGGCGGGATGGAAGAAAGAACGAGAAAAAAAAGGGTCAGACATAAAGTCTAGCGAATCCAGTTACTTTTAGCAAGTAAATAAATAAAAGTAGCATGACAAGCATATAAAGTGGATAAGAGAGATTACTACATAAAAGACAGGTGTGACAAGGTAGACAGGATAAGGTGTATACGCTTCCCTAATGATTACTCTGGACTATTACTAATATAACCAGAATGAGATGATCCCTTCCACTATAAGGTGGTAGACTTAGACATACGTCCAAATGTATCCTAACTACTACCCTAATCGATCGACTCCTTACTCCGCGTAGATACTTTGTGCCGGCCCCACCGTTGGATGTATCACTTCCTAAAGTGGCAACCCCTCGCTGATATGCACAGCCCCATATCTATAGGTGTCACGGTCATCTTATCCCCTTCTGCCTGGCTCATGCACACACATGGCCCGGTCGGTTTGCGCCACCCACACCGTCTTCCACGTTTGGATCTCTTATCATCAGTCCGGTAAGCTTGCCCATTCTCCGACTTAGTTCGGAGTACATGTTTTGATACATACTCCGGGTTACTGGATGAAACGGGTCCCACACAATATGATACAAGCACTCCCCTTTGTCTTGTATCCTCCACTAGGTTTTCCATCTAACTATCTATACCACTAGGTGTCTTTAATTACATATCTTCATTATTTCCATCGGTTATGTATACTACTAGGTGGCTTTAATTACATAACCGTATCGGGTTAAGTTTGTGGGCCTATATGTAAATATTACCCACCCCCTCCAGATTTGCTTGACCCAACCACTGTCCATCCAATTTACTTAACCCTAACTTTAGTTCATAATCATATAATCCCTATGGATTAGATTAGGTTAAGTAGTCCAATTCATTACCATGTCCATTTATGGTTTATAATGGGCTAATAGGCCTACAACTTGTGGATGCTGGATATGCCGGTCGGGTCCAGGCAGACTTCTTCCACAAGTTGGGCCTAACCGCATGTCTTAGCCTGATTCGTATTTGTGCACTTAGAACTATCATATTAGGTTCAACACTAGTGGTTGTTGGATATGCCGGTCTGGTCCGGGTAGACTTGCACCACTAATGCAACCTAACCTCGTGTTATAAGTGCAATTATAATTTTCGATTATAATCTTAGACATTTCATTCTTATCCAATTTTACCTATATCATTATAGGTTATAGGTTTCATGCCCCTTTTTACCCAATTATCTACAAAATGAATTATATGTCCATATTCATATCCATTAACCAAGTTAAGCCAATTCTAATATTTCCCCCCGTTCCCTCACTAAAGCATTCATATATATATATATATATATATATATATATATATATATATATCTGGCGGTATCTAGGCTAGAAAGTAGCCTAGCCATAAACAATAAAAGGGAAAGGTGATGGAAAAAATGACAATAGTGGTCATTCTAACATAAAGAGACATAAATATATATGCTGCCATAGACATATAATTGTCATAATAGTAAGATTGACATAAAAATAGATCTAGTGAAAAGGGTAATGATAAAACTAGTTCTAACATACTTAGGATGAACAGATCTAAATAAGAATTCATATGTCCAATAATGACAGATCTCAATTAATCACAATAAGATGATCTAGATCTAAACAAAGGTTTAATTGCCCAGATAATGACAATCCTAAATTAACCGCAAACTTAGAAAAAGGGCAAGATCCACATAGGTGACATCGTTAGTTAACCATAAAAGAATTAGATTTATAAAATAGATCTAGCATGATACGGTTTAGGCTTATGGATTCACAAATTATGATAGATCCAACATGATTCAGTCACAGGCATGTATATATCCAAATCACAGTCATATCAGAAATTACTTTTAACCATTTAAATCTAAAAGTAACTAACTCACAGTGTTTGGATTAAAAGGAAAGGTAGAAAATAGCTGAGGTTGGATCTACACTTGAATCTCTAAGTTTGATTTACAAAGTTGATTGTTGTTGAAGAAAGGATCCGTCTCAGTTCAGACACCGGCAGTATTTGGCCTCCATGATTTCCAATGAAGAAAACAAGAGAAATGACCATGTATTTATAGCTGCCAGCCCCTCTAAAACGCACTGCCACGTCAGCCCTAGGGGTGTCAACACCCCTGTAGGGGGGTCGACCCGGTGTCGACACCCCCTAGAGCGAAAATTTGCCGCCTTACAAATTTTTGTTTTTTGAACCCTTTTCTAGATAAGTTCTAACTCATATCTGACTCATATGTATATATATGATTCATCTACGCGTATACAAAATTAAAATCCTCATAACTTCTTCATACGGTGTCCGTTTTATGCAAACCAAATGTCTATCTTGACTAGAATTTCGAGACGGACGCAATAGCGCAGTCTATTTCCCTTGATACCGAATATTAAATTAATTACTATTTAATTTATCCTTTTTTAATATTGTTAAAATTGCGGGGTGTTACAGTTTATCAAGTCAACATATTTTTTTCCCTTAACGAAGAAGAAGAAGGACATTTTGGTCAAAGTTTAGAATTAACAAATATTTTGTTGTTCTATTGTAATGCTTTGTACACAAATATTGTCCAAACTTGTACAACTCTTGTAATCAACAATTATATGATGAATGATTACTATGGACATAGGCATTAGTGTTAAACTACTATGAAAAGCTGTGTTCTCTCTCCATTTCATTACTTGGATTTGAATTATTGTGTTTATACTAAGCATACACTTGGGAGTTGGCGTGTGCGAATCAATGACAATTCCCTATACTTTGGCATGCCAGAAAGGGGGTGCGCAACTTTGACTTCTTCTTCAGATTGGATTCTTGGATTTGTCCGCAACGTAAGAAGCTCAACGCTATTGTTGAAGCTCAAGGTACAGGAGATGAAGGAATTCAAGAACTTTCTCTGCTGGAGTTCCCTCGAATTTCGTCGAGAAGACGTTGATGGATGATTAAGAAATTGGCTACGGATTTGAATGCTCGACTTGAGTTATGGAAAGAAGCTTTTACTACCTTTCTCGCTCGGATTGAGGATACGATAAGAAATTCTAGAAGGTCGGCTGGCTAGACAGACATTGTTTTAATAAGTACCGGTGTTCCTCAAGCTGCGACTCGAGACTTGGGGACAACCCGCAAACTAATCAGCAGGTCGACTCCGATCCTCAGATCGGTTTCGGTCCCGCTACACTTGGGGGCATCCCTAATCCCAATGTCGCTCTAGCCTGTAATGTTTAGTTAATCTGGTTGCAGGCTCCGCTGTTGGTAATGTTGATCAGGCGCCAGTGCATGCAACTTTGGATGGTAGTGCTCCCACGGTTACGGGAACCGGGATTGTGCCCAATGTGGCTCCTCAGGTTGGAATTCAACTGGATATTCTTCTTGCTAATCAACTAATTTCTAATTTGGACTTAAACATTGAGGGCACCAGTGTCGCTTTGGATAATCTGAATCAGTTGCTTGCTTTTGGTAATGGATCTCAAATCGCGGATGTTATTCGTCGATTCACTTGGGGAGATGCCACTTCTTCGGACATGGATAGTGAAGAAGGTCAAGTGACTTATAGTAGGATCGATTTATATGGAATATGCGAAAGTGTATGTGATATGATATCTGACATATACAATAGCTGCGCAAGTAAATATTAAATAATATATGATACCACATACAAGTAAATGCAGTAAATAAAAGTGACAGGATGAATTTTTATACTGGTTCGGAGCGCCATCCTACGTTCAGTCCCAGACTCCTTCTGGAATTCAACTATTAACAACCTCCCTTCACCTGGAGGAACAAGTTCACAATGCACCCGAGCAACTGAATGGGGTATTCTTGCCTGAGCAACCGAACAAGACTTTCAACTATACAACAAGAGTTTTGACTTTGAATTGTGCTTGAATAACACTGAGTAGCCTACAATTTGAGTACACCCTTTCTATAGTCTTATCCTCAAATATATAACGTGTATGTGAAGATTTGAAGGAAGTATATTGCTTATTGAATCAAGAGATTTGAAATAAATTCAAGATTAAAAAGCAATTTGGATAGTTAAGATTACTTTGAGAATACAAAAATATTCAAAAAATAAGATCAAGAATTAGAAAGAGAATTGATGATTTGAAATGAAGTTGATGATGTTTATATAATAGTAAAAGAGCAACAACCTGTCACGAATAATTATAATGAAAAGAAGCAGTCATTTCTATTCAGAAATGGATAGAAATCTCTTCGTGAAAGGAGATGTCTTTCCATAAAAATGACCGTTGAGAAATATGACCGTTGGAAAATATGACCGTTGTAAAATATGATCGTTGGAAAATACGACCGTTGGGAAAATATGACCGTTGGGAAATATGACCGTTGGAAATATGAAGTGTCTTTTCATGAAGTGATGAAGTGTCTTTTTGTGAAGTGTCTTTTCACGAAGTGTCTTTTCGCGAAGTGTCTTTCGACGAAGTGTCTTTTCGTGAAGTGTCTACTCGCGAAGTGTTTTTTGGTGAAGTGTCTTTTCATAAGTGCATTTGTATAGAGTTATTTGAGGTTAGGTTTTGACAATATATAACACATCTAAAAAACAATTAAATAAATAATCATAACCTATATCACTTTTCCTTTGATCTTCTCTTCTTTCTTGTCATAAGTGAAAAACTTGTGATTTAACATTCTCTCCCTTTTTTGATTGATGATAGGCTCTAACAATCTTGTAGAGATTTTATTTTCTCCCCCTGAAAATATGTTGTATATGAATTTTCTCCCCCTGGGTATATGGTTATTCTTTTCCTACAATAATCTTGTTAGTGTTTCAAATTCTCTCCCCCTTTGTCATCAATCAAAAAGAATAGCAGCAAGATGGAAACTGCAGATTTTTTGATTTACTCCTTCATTTTATATTTGTTTCCTAGGTATTTAAAGATATCGAAATATCCTTCTTTTTGTTGTGGTGTACTTACAAAAAAATATAATACATACTTTGGTACCCGCTTCCTTCGTTAGGGTCCAGGGGTTAGATGAAAGATAACCATACCCAAGAGTGCTTAGTGGAACCTATAAAAATGAAAATTTTCATTATTAACTACTGAATTAAAATAGTCATCAATATATTTTTTCTCTGTTTTTCCAATTTACAAGAACCCAAATACTTAAATAACTTCTATTGGTATTTCGTTTTGTACTTCTAGATTTATTATAAATATCTCTAATCATATAAGTATTCAAATTTCTATATTGATTGGATCTTGGATTTACTCGTGCATTAGTACTAGCAGTGATGTTTTTATTATATATAAAAGCATATCTAGTTCTAGTTCTATGATTGATTTTATTATATCCTAAACTTCTTTTATCATGTAAAGGTCTTGAACTAGACAAAATCTCGTTTAAATCATTTTGACCTTTATTAAATTTCACGAACTTACTTGTACACTTCTCAAATTTTATTCCAAAATAGTGATTGAATTTTCAAAAGAAATTTTGTTGGTTTTCAAGATATCAATTTCCTTATTTAATTCATAATTCTCCCATTTTAAAGTATCATTCTCATTTTTTGGATAAAAAATTTGAGATTTTGAATTATCTAAAGGAGATTGTAATCTTTTAAAATTTTCTTTTGAGTCACAAATTTCATTTTGCAAAACATTATTACAAATTTTAAAAAATTCACATTCTTTAGTTAATTCTAGATTCTTTTCAATTAAAGCTTAATTCTCTTTTTTAAGAGACAAAAATTAAAGAACTAAAATTATTTAAAGGATCTTCTGAAGATGTATTTTTATTTTGTAAAATATCGATTTCCTTTAAAAGAATATGGCTTGTTTCACTAAAAATTTGTTTTCCTCTTTTAATTTGGAATTTTCTTGCTCACAATCTTTAGACTTGGATAAAATAATTGCATTAAGTCCACCCAAACTTTTAAAATATTTTAACAATTTTTCATGGTCTAACAAAAGATATTTATATAATGAATATATACATACCGATTACGATCTGACTTTAGCCATGAGACATTTGCTTCCTTGCTCTTTTGATTCTGCTTTGTCGCTCTTCCATTTTCTAATCCCTTGACAAGATTTCTATATTGCCATTTATTATAGGATGTTGTGACGATCTCTAGAATACCAGGCTCTGATACCAATTGAAGAAAGTCAAGTGACTTATAATAGGATCGATTTATATGGAATATGTGAAAGTGTATGTGATATGATATTCTAACTTATACAATAGTTACACAAGTAAATATTAAATAATATAAGATATCACAGATAAGTAAATGCAGTAAATAAAAGTGACACCAAGAATTTTTATACTGGTTCGGAGCACCGTCCTATGTCCAGTCTCAGACTCCTTTTTGGAATTCAACTATCAACACCCTCTCTACATCTGGAGGAACAGGTTCACAATGCACCCGAGCAACCGAACGGGATTTTCTCGCCTGAGCAACCGAACAAGACTTTCAACTATACAACAAGAGTTTTTACTTTGAATGGTGTTCTCGAATAACACTGAGTAGCCGACAATATGAGTACACCCTTCTTATAATCTTATCCTTAAATATATAACGTGTGCGAAGATTTGAAGGAAGTACAACTCTTGTTGAATCAAGAGATTTGAAATAAATTCAATGATTCAAAAGCAATTTAATAGTTAAGATTGCTTTGAGAATACAAGAATATTCAGAAATTAAGATCAAGAATTAGAAGAAGAATTGATGGTTTGAAATGAAGTTGATGATGTTTATATAATAGTAGAAGAGCAACAACCTTTCATGAATAATTATGATGAAAAGAAGCAGCCATTTCTATTCGAAAATGGACATAAATCTCTTCGTGAAAGGAGATGTCTTTTCATAAAAATGACCGTTGAGAAATATAACCGTTGGAAAATATGTCCGTTGTAAAATATGACCGTTGAAAAATACGACCGTTGGGAAAATATGACCGTTGGGAAATATGACCATTCGAAATATGAAGTGTCTTTTTGCGAAGTAACGGAGTGTCTTTTGGTGAAGTGTCTTTTCATGAAGTATTTTTTCATGAAGTATCTTTTCATAAGTGCATTTGTCTAGAGTTATTTGAAGATAGATTTTGACAATATGTAACACATCTAAGATACAATTAAATAAATAATCATAACCTATATCTCTTTTCCTTTGATCTTCTCTTCTTTCTTGTCATAAATCAAAAACTTATGATCTAACAGATTGTGTTACTCGCAGCCTGTTGTCTTTGGATATCAGGAATTCTCGTAACCCACTGGATTTTAAACTACTAATGTTGGAAGTTTATGATGGTCGGTAGGATCTCATTGCTCATTTGATGCAGTATATTAGACATATGGAAGCCCTCTGTGTTTCAGAAAGTGTCATGGAGAAGTGTTTTCCACTTTACTTGACAAATATTATTGCTATGTGGTTTAGGCAGCTAGAGACAGACTCTGTCACTTCTTTGAATGCTTTGGTTAGCAGGTTTGTGGAACAATTTAGAGTTCAGGTCGCTCGTTCGAAAAGCATTATGACTTTAACTGGCATTAAGCAGGAGTCCGACAAGACTCTGCGTAAGTTCTTAAAACGTTTTAATGCTGCGATGGTTCGCCGACTTACCCGTCCCATTTATGGTTTTGATGGTCGTAGTATCTAGTGTTTTGGGTAAATCTGACTTTAAGACTTCATTGCATCGGGACCCGCTGAGGGATCTCTATGAGTTCTATTTGAAGCTGAAAGGTTCCTTATGGAAGAGGATGCGAGGACTGACATAAAAGTTCTTAAAGCTAATGCGGTTAAGGGCCGGAAACTGCCCGATCTAGGAAAGCAAATGATTCTGCTGCTGGTGAACCTTCTTCGGGGAATGATCATAACATGGCTTGGAGACAACCTACATTCTTGACTTACTCGGAACTTACTCATACCCCCGAGGAAATCTATTTGGAAGTTCATCCCACGGTTCCTTTCAAGAAGCCTCCCGTAAGGGAGTCGACTCAAAGAGAAAGGGATACTGGCCAACATTACTTGTTTCATGATCTCTACAGTCATAATACTAATGAGTGTCAACATCTTAGGGATATGATTGAAGAACGTGTCAAATGAAGAGAGCTGGAATGGTTTGTTCGGAATTAGGCTGTGGTACCAGGATAGGCGCATCCCCCTCATGAAAATCAGGACATTCCCAGGACCAACAGTTGTCCCGGTGGCATTGTTATCAATTAAACCTCTTACCGGCTCTGGTGCCTCAGTTGCAAGTCTCCAGGGCACCCGTATCTTGTGACTTATGGATTTTGTTCTTTTGGCTTTGCGGATATTCTGGATGGTGGAATTGGGTCTTATGAATTCTTGCATTTGGTCTTCTATGGATTCTTGGATTTTGGATTTTTGGCCTTCGGTGCTTAGGCCTTGGATTCGACTTTCTTTGTTTCTTGGTCTCTGGATTTTTCTGCTTTCGGATAATGAGCTCCCCACTTGTGGCTTTTCAAAGCTTTCGGGTCTCTCGAATTTTTTGAGTTTATGGTTTGGCTTTCTCTGGATTATGGATATTCGGGCTCCGGCCCATGGATTCGGCTTTGTAGGCTCCGACCCTCTTGATTTATCTCTTTTGGCTTCCTGGATTGTAGATGGTTGAGTCGACCTGCCCATGTACGGGAGCTGTTATAATCCCTAGGCTTGCTCTTTGCTCGACAACAAACCATCACCTCCCTGGTTATTAATAAAATGGATTGTTTCTGGCTTTCCTTGGTCGTCTTACTCCAGTAAGGCCATTTTAGAACTTTTCTCACATTCCTTGGTCGTCTTACTCTAGCAAGGCCACATTGGATAATTTGGCATTCCATGGTCATCTTGCTCCGGTAAGGCTACCCCGGGGCTACTCTGGAATCCCTTGGTCTTCTTACTCCGCATTTGGCACTTTTTTGGCTTCTCTTGGCTGTCTTGCTCTGGCAGGGCCGCCTCAAGATAACTTTGGTCTTGGAACTCGGATGGCTAAGTTTGTTGACCCATGTACGGAAACAAGCATCCCAAGGCATGCTCTTGGCATACGATAAGCCATTCAGTCTCTTTCACTTGAAATCAAAGACAACCAAGTCCACATGCCCATGTACAGGAACAAGCATCCCTGGGCATGCTCTTTACAAACGACAAACTGTCAAGTTTTCAATTTAGCTTTGTTAAAAACTCCAAAGTTTTATAAATTTAATAAGACTACTTCACAAAGTAAAGATACTTACTTACGGAGTATGAAATCTAAAACTGGATTACAAACTCTAAGGACTGCGGTCCATGGCTTGTCCTTGGTCATCTTGCCTCACAAGGCCTTCTTGTACCTCATTTGGCTTGTCCTTGGTTGTCTTACCTCGCAAGGCCGCCTTGGACCTCATCTGGCTTATCCTTAGTCTACTTGCCTTGGTCGTCTTGCCTCGTAAGGCTGCTTTGGACCTCATCTGGCTTGTCCTTGGTCATCTTGCCTCGCAAGGCCGCCTTGGACTTCACCAGCTTATCCTCGGTTGTCATGCCTCGGCAAGGCTATCTTTGAATTCTCTGGCTTGTCCTTGGTGGTCTTGCCTTGTAAGGCCGCCTTGGGTCTTACTGGCTTGTTCTTGGTTGTTTTGTTTCGGCAAGGCTCATATTAATATCTGGTTATATGGTTATTCTATATTTATGGATTTCGGGTTTCCCCGATTTCCCGGCTATGAATTTTCTGGTTATTTAGGTTATTGGACTCCTGCAGTCCTTCCGGTATTCCAGTTATTCTAGTTATCTCTAAAACGATCTGGAGCGATCGTCGGCTTTCGTTGGATTTCAGGCTTTTTGGTTCATGGATAATACGATCCGGAGCGATAATGGGTTTTTGGTTTGTTGGCTTTCGATTTCTGGATAATACGATCCAGAGCGATCGTGGATTTCTGGTTTATTGGCTTTAGATTATTTCTGGTTAATACGATTCGACGCGATCATGGCTCTTCGGTTTTCTAGTTATGGAAGCTCATTTCAGACTTCTCCTGGCTTTGGTTTATGGATTGCTGGATATTTGGTTTTCTAACAAAACACATCACATGTTTTGGGTGGCAGAGTGTTGACACACTTTTTGGTAAAGCTGTCACACGTCAGGATTTTGGTTAGTGACGTGCTCGAGCATCAATAACTTCGTCAGAAAACACAAAGCAATTTGGTCGAAGCCGCGACGTGTCCGAAAATATTGGAAATGGCGTCGATTCGTAAAATCATCGTTGATGGACTTGGTAAAACTGGAAAAGTAAAAATACGTGATCGAGTCAAGTGTATCGGTCCGATCACATGGCAAAGCTTATCGTGGAAAGATATATGCATTTTGGTTAAAAAACAGTGTCGCACACTCAAAAATAGCTGATCAACACGCATCGTTCACGAAAAATCATTTGCGCAACTCAGTTTGGTTGGATTTGACATTTGGCAAAAATCCAACATGTGGCACGTTCAAAAGCAGCGATCAACATGGTGGATCACCCCATTTTCACGTGCGTAACTCGACAGATCACATTGGTAATTTTGGTTCAAAAACTCGACTTGGCAAGGGTAAATTTCGTATCCCTTCATTTCAAATCCCATAAGGGATTTGGAATCCCCGTATCGCGCTCGGCCCCGACAAGCTCTTTCTCGTCTCGCACATGTGATAAGAAATTGTGCCATATCAGGAATGCGAGTTTTGGCAAAGTCGAAAAAGGCTTAGTGCACCATGAGATTCAAATTTTTCTACATGTATGCATCGCAGAAACGAGATGAGAAAATTGGTAAGCCAAGAATACAAATTTTGGCAATTCGAAATGGGCTAATCGGCTCGGTGTGGGATACGAAATTCTCGATTTCGGGGATTCAAATATTGGATATTGGCATGCCAAAGGAATGCGATGCGGAGTTTTTGGAAAGAGGCAGATTCGAAATTTGGCATGCGGTTTTCCTGTGATTGCAAGTTTCCATGCGCGATGCGAGAATTCAAATACGATTTTTTGGAGTAAGCTTTCGGGATACAAAAATTTGGCAAATGCCAAATATTTTGGCATATATGCTTTGCCGTGCGGATCGTCTATTTTTTCTGATCCACACGCGTTTTCAAGTGATTTTTAGGATGCAGTTTTTTCTTGGCACGGGATACAATTTTTTCAACTTGACTTGGCTTTTTGCACTGATTTTTAGGATACAAATTTTGTATTCTTTCAAAGCACGAAATTCGCACAGCTACCTTTAAAACTCACCTATAAATAGCTCCATGCTTGGCATTTAAAGGGATTTGGTTCTCATTTGCTATTTTCGACTTTTTGGAGCTCTCAAGCATCATTAATGACATCCATCTTCTTCTCCACGACTAGTGGACATAACATGGACCTCCAAAACGTTGCATACACGTTTCCCTTCAACTCTTGGACATTTACACTGCTTTTGGGTTGTATTGGTTATATTTCGATTTCTTGGACATTGTTGACTAAGTCAACATATTTTTCAATCAATGAAAAAGAAGAAGAGCATTTTAATCAAAGTTTAGAATTAACAAATACTTTGTTGTTCTATTGTAACATTTGTACACAAATATTGTCCAAACTTATACAACTCTTATAATCAGCAATTATATGATGAATGATTACTATAAAATGAATGTAGGCGTTAGTGTCGAACCACTATAAAGTGTCGTGTTCTCCCTACATTTCATTACTTTGAATTTGGATTATTATGTTTCTACTAAGCATACACAATCAGCGGCAATTCCCCACGTCAACATCTGTCATCTTCACCACTTAAAAGCTAGTCTAGTTTAGTGTTTAAAAAAAGCTATACATAATTAACAAGGCTATATGCATTTAGTTTTTCATCCTGTTTTTTCCTATATTTTTTCTCCACATGTACAAATCAAAACACTTTTCTTAATTATATTTTATTATTGTTTAATCTTTTGTTCATAGGAAAACATTTTTATAAACCTTTTGTTATTTATAAGATGTCAATATGTGTTCTTAATTTAAAATAGTTGGATTTTATTTGATTAAAATATGAAAGTTATATTTGATGTGAACAACAAAAGTTGGTTGATCTTTAAAATAAAAAGGAAATTGATCTATTACTCAAAACAAACATCCACAATTTATCACTTAATCAAAATTTGACACTCTAACCTAAAGATAGTTTCCATATAAAGACTTGTTACTTTCAAGTATGCATGGGCTGTTATTTGCTCCTGCCAAAAAAAAAAAAAAAAAAAAAAAAAAATCGAATGAAGGAAATTTACCTTTTGTATTCATCATTTCTCCAACAAGTTTACATAAACAAAATTTCACTCAATTTATAAAAAGCATATAGTAATTGAAACAAGTAAACGATGAATCCATAACTTGAATATTCCAACTACTTGCAAGAGCTTTTGGAATATTTGATTTACACCACTGATTCCTAAATTTGATTTAAGTAGAAGAAGTGATTTTAAATGTACTAAGCTACAATAATGACCAAAAATCTCAAGTTCATTTTTGTTTTTGTTTGTATAGTATACCTTTTAAGAATGATAACGTGGGTGCAAGTCACTTCAAGAATAAGGTACCGTTTGCAAGCCGAACCGGGCAGGGAAAGTTGGCGTCTGCGTCAGAGGCGTATGACGCATTAAGAGTGGGATCCACGCTTTTACCCCTTCAAAGTGGAACGTTGAAGAATAGTCCTTTGCGTCTGACGCGTTGGATGCCGAACAACTATTCACCAACGTTCGTTTCCCTTCAACTCTTATATATACCCTACCCTCATTTCTCCATTTCCATCGCTTAAAACAGCCCAAATCCGAAACTTCTCCAGTTTTTTCTCGAATCTACGTCAATATTTTCAGGTCACCGTTGTTATTTTCGTGTTTTTCATCTCAATATCTATCACATATGTTTTTTTTTTGAATTGTCAGATTTTTTTTAGAATCTCAGATAGCCAATCATCTTTTATCTGCACTATCATCAACTGGAATGACAAAGAACCAACGTTTTTATCGACGTTTGCATGAAAATCTTGCCGCATTGTCAAGGGTCTGTGGCACAGTGGTACGAAGACATTGTCGCGCTTTTCAACGAGCGCACTAACCTCAATTACATTGCAAGCTAAATGAAGGATATGTTTGACAATCTCAAGAGGGACTGGTCTTCGTGGCACCGACTATTATAGAGATCTGGCGGGTATTGGAACAAGCAGAACACACCATTGGTGGAACCGACGAGTGGTGGGATACAATACTCGTTGACATGCTAGGCAGAGTGTCATCCCGTCTTATCCTGCTCCTCATGCCATGCCACATGACGATATTATCGCGACGTACATGGCTGTTGCTCGCGATACGGACGACTATGAGGATTGGGAGGTGGCGATGTTCGTGACGGAGAATCAAAGCAGATGGCACAACCCTTTTCTTTCTCTACTAGACAAACCGGAGCAGCTTAGAAAATGTGTCCGTTATTCTGTTGATAAGTTTAAGAGAAATGTTCTATAGTGTTATTTTTGTATTTTCTGTTTTTTAGTTATGCATTTTAATTTATGCACTTTGTATTCTACACTGTTTTGTATTATGAAATTTGAATTCTGTAATTTGTATTCTACAATTTCTATTTTGCATTTTACTACTTTATTAAACACAAGCAAACAAATAATAAAATAATAACAACACCCATTTTAATTTATCCTTTTTGTAAAGAAAAACACATTCATCGTTCGCGAAAATGCTCATTTTCCAGTCTCTTCTAGATACCCCTTTCAAATGTCTCTTTCGGTTTGTTTGCAAACGCACCCTAAAACATAACAGTGGATGAACGTCGAAAGAAAAGTGGTCGAACCTCACCTTGCACTCAATGTCCTTAACATGCATATGTCACAATACAGTGAAACATGAAGGGAAAAAAATATCTTCTGCTTACACCGCGTAGCTCTGGCTTATCCGTCCAAGCAAATTTACACAAACACCCTCATTTTAGATCCTCATTGGTTATATCTCATCCAATCAGCTGTAAACTTAAGGGTACCGTCGGAAATTTTGATCGGACGGTAGATCTTCACCCGACACACCATCATTGTCTACTTGTATCCATCCGATATAACCCTGTTATCCCTATAAGCGCACCCCTCTCCTTCGTCAAAACCCTATTGGATTTGTGTTGCGAAAAGAGGTCGAAACCCTAATTTAATTTCGAGATCTCTGATTTACATTCATAAGCAAAGGTACAATACTTTTTTCTGTCATCAGTTAATTTTTCCTGTTTTGCGAGTTCTATTTTCGAATCTGATTTACTTATATATTTAATTGATTAGCATGGGAGAAGTGAGAGAAAACGAAAACGAAGCAACATACGAAGAGGAGCTTCTCGATTACGAAGAAGATGACGAAAAGGCACTTGATTCTGTTGGGGCTAAAGCTGCTGTTGATGCACCAAAGAAGTACGATTCTTCATATTATAGATTTGTTTTTTCCCCCACTTTTGGGTTGGTCAATACTCCGATATCTGTATAATTACTGTTCGTTGGTTTGGCTAATGTTGGCGACAGTGGCTTTATGGTTATTTTAGTAATACCAACATTACCAGTGTATATAATCTCACACTTTTGGTTAAGTTAGCTGATTGTAGTACAAAGAACCAGTGTATATAATCATGTTTATAACTTGTGTTTATATGATCCAGGGGCTATGTTGGAATTCACAGTTCAGGATTCAGGGATTTTCTGTTGAAACCAGAGCTTCTCCGAGCCATTGTTGATTCAGGGTTTGAACATCCATCTGAAGGCAAGCGCTTAAAATCTAATTTTGCTGACTCAGTTCTCCTAGCTACTGGCTTTCAAGCAGTCCGTTTTTTATTTTGCATTCTGAGATTTATGCCTGCATCTAGTTGAAAATCATGTCTATATTATCCATGTCCCTGGAGGTGTTCCTCCAGGGGCGAATCTATTCACATCAAACAGGGGGCAGCTGACCCCCTCAAACCTTAAATATTCACATGGAACTGCCATTTTAGACTGTCATTTCCATGGGGCAGTGACTGTTTTGCCTTCTTTTGCTTACATTATACAAAGTCTTCCGACCCCTCTCAAAACCTTGATCCCCCTCAAAGGGATGGCTAGATTCGCCCCTGTATTCCTCTGTATGAAAAACTTGGGACATGGTAAATAAAAATCCTGTTTCTTATTAACAAAATCTTGGACATGGTGAATGAAATCCTGTTTCCCAGTAATTTTTAGTGGGAATCAGGCGTGAAACAGGGGGCACTGATGATATAGACACTGATTATCCTCTTCATCGTAATAGTAATATAGTGGACTTTTTAATTAGCAAAAGCAGCTTTAGTTTCCTTTCAAGCTATTCTAAGTTTCCTACCCTTTTCAGGCATTAACTGCTTCCCTTTATGGTTCAATCACCTGTATAACTATTTGAAAATCAACATATGCACATCACATTTTATTCAAAATTTTAATCCGTTGCATTTCAGGTAAAACTACTCCCACATTTCTAATTTGGCGGACAATTTGGTAAACCTTTCCATTTAAAGGACCAGAAGATTATATTTTACTTACTGGGGGTACTATGCTCCAATTTTCTTTGCTTATTCTCCATCAGTACAACATGAATGTATTCCTCAAGCAATATTGGGAATGGATGTCATCTGCCAAGCCAAGTCTGGAATGGGAAAAACTGCTGTTTTTGTTTTATCCACACTTCAACAAATTGATCCTGTTGCTGGTCAAGTTGCTGCTTTGGTTTTGTGCCACACAAGAGAATTAGCATATCAGGTTTGACCGTATGCTTTTACTGCATTTTATGGAATAATACACGGATACAATGTAATTTGCAAGCTTTCTTTCTAGACCTACTCTAAAAATTGTGTTATACATCTGACGGGTTTTAAAATGGAATATGCCAAACTAACTTGAAACAGTTGAACTGGAAATCAAACCGATAAAATTAGTTTTTGTTTTGTTTTTATAAAACTAATTGCAATTTAACCACAACTTCATTCTTTGGTTGCTAAATATAGATACACACTTTGTATTCTTTTGTACGTTAATAAATGAAACTAATTTCGTATGCCTCAACGATAGGTTTATGAAACAACAAAA